>JAOUQW010000004.1:17592365-17605628 GCA_028565825.1 Olivaichthys viedmensis
TGAAAGGGAACGAAAGAGTAGTTGTACAGGTTGTGCAAACAATTCGACAGAGAAAGTGACGCTCCCCCCCCCCCCCCTTTTTGGATTAATGTCATTATATCACCTAAGATGTCTATTATTGCTATTTTAATTTCATTCATGACATTGAAGTGTAGGGTTTTCAGTCCAGTTCAACATTTTCCGATTTTGCTAGATGATTATATATATATATATATTTTTTTTTTTGGACTGATGGGTCCCTCATTGTTTAAACCCACAATCAACCCACTACCACTGAACATGCATCGAATTAACCTCAAAGGAAATGACGCGGGCCTAACGTCATATTAACGATACATAGAGAGTATCTAAAATAAATAAATAAATAAATAAATAAATAAATAAATAGAGAGAAGTTCTAGAATATTTCAGTTGAAACAAAAACCTGTTTCACTCGTTCGACGTCCGATTGTGACGCGTTAAATGACGTCATTCAGTCAAACAGCCTCCGAAATGCCGCAGAGACTGAAAGCTGATCAAAGTGAAACGACCACGTTTCCGCAGCAACGCACCTGCCGATCACGTGACCCCCCCCTTTTCTTTTCTTTTCTTTTCTTTTCTTTTCTTTTTATTGTCGCCAGAATTTCACAGACTCTTTTGTGGCGAGCGAGCGCTGCGGCACGCGGGACGAACTTCTTCTTCGAGGATGCCCGCGCGACTTCGTGCAGTTCCCAGTGAACATCGCGGCGCTGCTGGATGAAGGGCCGTTAGGCAGAAGCGCAGACCGCCCTAACGTGTCCCACATAACGCCACAGAGGATGGCGCTCAAACTTAGGCCGGGTAAGATGTACAGGACTGAGATTTAAAGTACTACTGAACCATGTGACCATTTAAATAAACTATGCATAATAAGAAATCGTTTCATATGTGGGTTTTAAAGCCCAAGAAGCTTCTAAAAGTGGCCTAAAAACATATACCCTTTCACCCATATTAAAAATGACAGAATCTCTGAATATACATGACTGTGCAATTTGGAAAGGGCCCATGTCCTCCTGCCATCCGAAACAGGCTATCCATTCTATATAAGCATGAAGAAAATTGCCTTGAGTTATATGTAGCAAAAGAAAGGAAGCTTCTTTTATTGTCACATATACATATACCAGTACAGTGAAATTGATTCTTTGCATATCGGTAAGCTGGGGTCAGAGATGATACAGCACTCCTGGAGCAGGGAGGGTTAAGGGCCTTGCTCAAGGGCCCTGCTCAAGGGCCCAACAGTGGCAGCTTGGTGGAGTTGAGGTTTGAACCCACGATCTTCTGATCAGTAGGCCAGTGCCCTAAACACTGAGCCACCACTGCCCCAAAACTATTCAGTGTTGAATGTGCAGTTGGGTCCGGACACAAAATGAATAGTTATTGAGAGTGTATGTCATAAAGATGATGCTCTTGTGATATTAAGCATTATGCGTTGTGTTTTTGGCTGATGTAGTTGCAAGAGCTGGTTTATGAAAACCCGAACTGTGTTAGTAAGCCGCCTATGTGTTGACAAATCTGCACTGTACATAAAAGTTGCTATTTCACCATTTCCTCACCAGGAACCCAAGTGACCTTTCAAGTAAAAGTGCAACAACCAGAAGACCATCCAGTCGATATGTATTACCTTATGGACCTCTCAGCTTCGATGTATGATGATCTGCAGAGAATCACACACTTGGGGTCGACTCTTTCCAAAGAAATGGCTAGTCTTACTAGTAAATTTCAATTGGGATTTGGTTCGTTTGTGGAAAAGCCAGTTCTGCCTTACATTAAAATTACTCCAGAGGAGCTGGCGAACCCCTGCAGGTAATCCTCTCTTAATGCACAGCTTATTAAAGGCTTATTAAAATGAGTGACAGATCTTGCCACTGCTTAGTAACTATGTTTTAGAGAAATGTCTTGAAATAAACCTGATAAAGGTAAGAATATTTCATTATATGCTTTTATTTTGTTCTCCAGGAGTTTAGAACATGTTTGTCTGCCCACATTTGGATACAAGCACATCCTTTCATTAACAAGCAGCACGGATAAATTCAACGAGATCATTTCTAAACAGCGCGTCTCAGCAAACAATGACCTTCCAGAGTGCGGCTTTGACGCCATCATGCAGGTGGCGGTGTGTGGGGTGAGGCAGTTTTTCGTCCCGCGAACGCACATGCAACTGGACCTCTGCTTTTCTGAAAGAAAGTTATTTTGTGTCTCATACAAAATATCTACCGTAGGATAAGATTGGGTGGCGGAATGATTCCATGCGCTTGTTGGTATTTGCGAGTGACGCCGACTCTCACTTTGGGATGGACAGCAAAATGGCCGGCATTGTCATCCCTAACGACGGACAGTGCCACCTGGACAGCAACAATGAGTATTCCATGGCAGGCCACTTGGTAAGGTGAAGCCTGCAGCCTCTAAACCGTCAGTTTGAAAAGTTGATGATGATGAATGCAAATGCTGATTTAAACAGTATAAGTTTCCTAAGCATGTTTTTCGGCTTGTGTAATTTTTCTCCCTCATGTTTAGGAGTATCCAACGTTAGGGCAGCTTATAGAGAAGCTGATGGAAAACAACATCCTCCTCATATTCGCAGTGACAGATAACCAGAGACAAACCTATGAGGTGAGAGCAAGACTTTCGGGCTCGTTTATTTATTTCAAAGCACAGTGAGAAAAAGCATAAATAAAAAAATAAAAAAAGGTTTTTCCCTCAGAAGAAAAAGCTAGTCACATGTATCAGTGAGGACTGTTGCGAATGTATGCCTTATTCAGTTCTGCTTTCGACATGCTCAAACATGATCACCCCATCCATGTTCACCAGGCATGAGAGATTATTTCCCTTTATAAGCTCTCTCTGGCCTCATGCCCTCTTTTACATTCCACACTTCAACTGCTGTTTTAATGTTTACCTGTTTTCCCATTTTGAACAGAACTATGCAAATCTAATTCCTGGTGCAACCGTGGGCGTGCTGGAAAATGATTCCCGGAACATTCTTGAACTGATCTTGACTGCATATAAGGTACAGTAGTTCTTTGTGTATGTTTATATTCCTTTGTGAACGGTTCACAACAGGCCAGGCGTGTCAGACTCCAGTCCTGAAGGGCCACAACACCTCATTTAACACTCCTGATTCAACTCATCAGTTAATAACCAAGGTCTTCATGGATTGAATTAGATGAAAACAGAAATCTTAGCATGATTGTGCTCTTCCTGGATCACATTTGACAATCCTGAAACAGGCAATGCACAGGCAATACATTACTGTATTATTGAGAGTTATGCATAGGAATTCGTTGAGTCATATAGCACTTGGCCTTGCATGAATAGGTTCAGCATATAGGTGAGGAGTGTGAGTGCTTAGTAAAGGTGGTCTGAACCTTGCACGCTGCTTTTTCCGTCTTTTATGCCTCTTCTTTTTGTCTGAGTCTTAATGTTCAAGGAACATGGAACATGTCTGCACTCGTCCTCTCTAGGCCGTTTGATCTTACCATCTCTGTTCCTCCACCCCACACACACACACACACTCCCTCCTTCAATCTGTTGGAACCCTGCTCTTCTGTGCAGGTCCCACCTCACTGAAGAGCCTTATTGCGGAGACTGTGTGTTGTCTCCATGTCTGTGAGAGTCTCACGGTTTATTGTCAGTTTAATAAAGAGAGCTCGAAGTGAAAGTGTAGCTACTCTGTGTCTCTCTCCCATTAAGCAGGGCATATTAGGAGTATTTTGTACTGGCTGAATAAAGCAAACTGGGCTTCTCAGTCTGTAATTTACAGTGGACAAGCAGGGCAAAAATCAACATGTATTTTGTTAAACGATACACGATACAAAATTCTTTAAATGTAAATGTGTCAAAGTAGACTCCAATAGACTGAAATACTGCAACCAGTAAAATACAGTATTTAGTTTAAAAAAAAACACAGAACTAGATTTTGCACAGGGGACATAAGATCAGCAGAACCACCTCAGTTAGAAATGCTGGCATTCTGGAGAATGATAGCTAACGTTAGGTATCCTTCAGAAACCACACTGGTGGTCTGCACTAAAGTGCGAAGGGTCAATTAGTTATACTGTCTCTTTGTTTCCTAAAGTGTTGCAGTACCATGAATGTTATATTTCCTGATGTTATATTTTCTTCCTGTTAGTCAGTGAGATCTTATCTACAAAATCATAGCAGATTTTCCTGCTAGCGAGCATCTAGCATCCAGCTCACTAGCTAGCAAAAAGTATGATGAATAATAAAAGGCATTACCGATCATGTGAAATCTTTTAAACACTGCGTATCCAACATGCTGGATAGAAACGAGTTAGTCAACACATTGCTACCTCTCCATTTCCATGTTTTGGAAGCTGCTGAGCTATTCATGAAGTGTTCACAATCAGATGGCGCCTTTAATAAGTCTGTAGAGCAGAATCACAGAATCCACCAGAAGTCCCCGCGCAAAGTATTTTGAAAATACAAAAATACAGCACACAAAATTATTTTGATGCAAATTACAAAATGAATTTTTCTATGAACATTAATTACAAATTACAAAATAATGTTTTGTATTTCAAATATGTATTTGAAATGCATATATTAGAAACACTGCTCATCCCTTTGGATAAATGCATCTGCTCACTGAATAAACTGTAATATATTGTTAACATTTAAAGTATCCCTGAACACGGTCTGTCACGGTCTGGACTGGGGGGATGCAAGCGTGAGCTTCCAGTGTGAGCGGCGAATTCTGGGACATGTGGTCCAGGGAGGCCGGTGTGTGTGTGACAATGTCATTTTAAACCATCAAAAAAAATCTGTGTAGATTAAAAAATTGTTTAATGTTTTCTAATATTTCTTAATGTTTTATTGAAAATGCCAGCATCTATTAATATACAAAATACGTAATTTGGAAAAGCCCCCATATCCGCCTGCCATCCCAAACAGCCTAATATCACTAACATTAGCTAAGTTAGCAGGCCGCATTTGTCACAGGTAGACATGAGTGCGATTTCAGTATCAGAGCCTCGATTTGCATCGTTGTGTTTTAAGTTAAATCCAGAGGGTTTGGTTAGAAATTAAAAGGGGTACAAAGATTCCAGGAAGTGCACACCTGAGGCTACAAAAAGGAACATATCCAGACAGATATCCAGCTGATTGATTGTTAGAGTCTCAAATTGAAGCACTCTGTATGACCTCTGTATGATCTATTGTTCTTGATTTTGTAAATAAAAGCACTGGGGGAAAACATAGACTTTCCCGCTGTACCTGTTTGTGGCATTTTAAACAGAAGAACCACGTGAGATAAGCCGTGATTTTCAGGTAGTGGTATCACCTTGACTTTCCTTCCCCTTTTATGGGAACAGAGGTGTCGTTTCACAGACAGCACATGTGTGTAATTTCCGCTAAATGAATCATGTGACTAAAAATGGGGTGTAGTGCTGGCATTAGCATGGACTGTAGCTCTTGTGAATTTGTGTTGGATCTAGATAGCATGAAGAAACTTGTGACTTGAGTCTGAGAAACCTGCGGCTGCTACTGGAAACTGGAAAAAAGTGCAGGAGAAACTGATGTGTCTAGCGTGTTTGATTGTCAGGAGCTGAGGTCCGAGATCGAGCTGGAGGTTCTGGGGGACACTGAAAATCTCCAGATCTCCTTTACAGCTCTCTGTCAGGATGGGACAGTCCACCCAGGGCTCACACGCTGCAACAACGTCAAAGTTGGAGACATTGTGAGTGTTCAGTCATTTTTAATATTATACCCATTAGGTGTCTAATGCAAAAAAAGTTTGCTCAGTCTTATTAGAAATGTCTTCCTGAATGCTAATTTGGGTTGACAAAGGTTTGTAAACTCATGACCTTTCAGAAAGTTAAAGCCATAATGATCCCTGAGTGCATGAGTAACAAGTATTACAACCAGTGTATGCTATAGTGGGAAAGTGGTGAAAGGTTTGTTTTGTATTTTAAACATAATCAGGTAACAGCACTATTTCTATTTCTGTGAAAGTGAAGGAAAATATTCTTCTCTCAGGTGGCCTTTAACGTGACGGTTGAGCTGGGCAGCTGTCTGGACGCGCCGCACCACTTTTCTCTGCGGCCCGCGGGCTTCCAGGACACTCTGGAGGTGGATTTGGAGTCGCTGTGTGTGTGTGATTGCCAGAAGACCACCGAGCTAAACAGCACACACTGCAGTCAAGGACAAGGAGCTCTGGAGTGTGGCTCCTGTATGTGTGACCCTGGGTTCATGGGTCCCAGGTGTGAGTGCACAGAGGGCAAAGGTCAAATCAGTGACTGCAGGTGAGAAAAAGGCCTATCATTTATCATTAGAGGGGTAATTTTTCCTAAACTGTAAATTCACCAGTGTTCAATTAACTGGTAACTTAACAGGTCAGGCCCACCTAACTCTCTATTTTAGCACTGTTGACTTTATGTAAAGTTTTGTTATTGGTACGTTTGCTGCCATTCCATTACAAGTCAGGCCACTCTTATAACCTGTTACTTTTAAACATGACCAGTGTTTAATTTTAAAATGTGTGATATTGTGTGTGTAACCCGTTACAGGGCACAGGAGGGTTCAGAGGTGTGCAGCGGGCAGGGCGAGTGCTTTTGCGGCAAGTGTTCGTGCCACCCGTCCAGTTTTGGGCACGTGTATGGAAAATACTGCGAGTGTGACGACTTCTCCTGCCTCAGATTCAGAGGAAAACTGTGTGGAGGTCAGTAGCAATGCAGAAAGAGAGACATAGGGGTAGAGTTTGATTTGACAGAAAACACAGATGGTGTCAGTAGGGAGGAGTGTGATTTGATCTCTCACTCTAAGGAATGTTAATGAAAAAATAACATACTGGTGATTACAGTATGCAGTCTTAACACCCACATTAATGTGTTATGCAGGGAGTTAAGGGTGCAGTAGTCTCACTGTCACAGCTCTACATCAAGTGAATTCCAGTGCAGCGGGCAGGGATCGGTGCATATTCAGCAGTGCCAATTAGGATCTGTCTTTTTATACTAGAGAGAATTTGCATTTAGCTGAAAGGGAGTGGGCAGCGTTCAGGAGTCATGAACGTACTGAATGGCTTTCTAGACCGTGGAAGAACCGCTTTGATTCGGGAATCGGTCCAGTTGAATTGTATAGGTCAAGATTCTCATGGTCTCTGGTTCCTAAGCACTGTGCCTTGTAAAAACAACATGGTCTCACACTTGCAGATTTAGAAGATTTGCTTCCCAACAAAAATATTTTTGAAATTTGTTATAATGTCAATTTACAATGTTCAGATATCTTTGTGGCACAGATTTAATTTGGCCCACAAAATTAGACATTTCCATTACTATCGATGTTAGTGTATACACTACATACTACACTGTTTCATTTTCTTAACGTATACTACGTGTTTTTGAACTAATAAATAGAAAATAAAACGATGTATCTCTGCTACTCGGTCATTAAAATAGTTTCTTACGGAATCAGTGTTTAGGGACTTATATTAACTTGTGACTTAACTGCTAACTACATTTTTAAATTAGGTCCTCCATTCATCAAGTTTGAGAAGTCATACAAGCATTCCGTTTTATTCGAGTAGAATTCAAAAGCCTCAAGTCAGGCTTTCAAATAAATGTTTCCCATTAGAAGATGTGATTCTGTTTAATCTTTCTCGGATGAGGCCACAGCAAAAAACGGCAACATCCTCATCTCAGTCGAGGCGCCGCCTTTTTTTTTTTTGTAACTGACAACAGTAAAACGTGCGCTTTCCCATATCACGCCTTAATGTTTACTATCCGCCCTCTTGTTTGATGTACAGCTAAGATCCTCAAAGACTCTAAAGGCTCAGGGCTTTCCGAAGTTCGTTTCGGGTGCTTCTCAGACACAGTTCTGGACAAAGCATAAACCAGACTTTAGAAGGTGGCAGGCGTGAAGGAGTGAGTGAGAAGCTTCAGAACGAAGAAGTACTAACACAACTTTGTTCTGAATTAGCAATTGGATATAATAAACATATATAAAAGCAGCCACCTTGTTGGATATATAAATAACCAGCATGTTTCTAAATTTGGTCGTAATTTTCTTATATGTAGTATATAAAACTTATATATATGTGTATTTTTATGTGTGTGTACTTGTACGTGTGTGCTCAGGTAATGGGGAGTGTGACTGTGGTGAGTGTGTGTGTCACAAGGGTTGGACAGGCGAGTATTGCAACTGCAGCACTGGCACACACACCTGTGAGTCCGCGGATGGGTCAGTCTGCAGCGGACGTGGAAAGTGCATGTGCGGGAAGTGCGAGTGTTCCGTTCCTGGAGCTTCAGGGGATAAGTGTGAGAAGTGCCCTACCTGTGGAGACGCCTGTAGCTCAACCAGGTACACACACTTTTTCTCTCTCTCACACATGCAATAAAAAAACAGAGGTGATTACCATATTGTGTTTGTGAAGTTTGTAGTCTTTTCCCTGAATGTGGAATCACAACTGCATTACTTTGACCATGTAAAAATTCCCCATATGAAATTACAGATGCTCCAGAATATAAACCAAATATATTGTACTATATTGTTAGTATATTATATTTTTTAATAAGTCATTTGTCTGTGTGTGATTCTGTGTATATGCATGCACACATACTTGTATGTTTATGTACGTTCCAGTTGTCCAGCCATTCTCACAAATAAAGCCAGGGAAAAGCATGTCATAGGCCATCAGTATCTCCTTTCCTTTTTCTAAAGGTCTGGCAGTTCGGCTCTCCGATAAGATAGAGATAGAGGGAACAAGAAAGGGGGAAAAAATCCTCAATAAAAGTGTCCAGACGTTTCTCCTTTCAGCAAACACAAAACCAACCTTTCTCTTGAGATGAATCCTCTGAAGAGCTTGCTTTGTGTGTGTGTGTGTGTGTGTGTGTGTGTGTGTGTCATAGGTCTTGTGTGGAGTGTTATCTGAAAACCGATGAGCCTTCAGAAGAGTGTGTCCATAAGTGCAACACTATTCATACCACTGTCAGCAACTCTACAGGTCAGTGTACACCTCCTTTACTGTCTCTGACTTTGTAGTGAGGGAACGTGGTTTTAGGAGATTTCTGAAGTTTAAAATGTCATATGCGGCTATTTCACATAGTCCGTGTCTTCCCTTTTTTAAATATAGGCTACTTCATTCATATAATTGCAGTACAAACCATCAAAAATCGTTCACAAAAGAATTGACATATAATATCACAGCATAGACGACTTTACACACTTTTCAAACAATTTCTATGACATTCAATCTTTTAGCAGAGTCCATGGATATTTGTTTGCTTGTTCATGGTCCAAAGTCCTTCATCTTTCCTATTCAGCAACAATTTGCAACAATATAACAGTTCCTGCTGCGATTTGACATCGTTCAATCATTATTTTACATCAGACTCATCGGACACTAATATCTATTCCTAGTCCTAAATCAATTTAAAAAATGTGTACATATATTTTACAGTTAATTAAAATGTTAGTTTCAATCTTCAATCTTTAGTTGTTACAAAACAACCCCATTTAACATATATTGCTCTATAATTGCTGCTCTGTAATATTTGAGGGCTCTGGGATACGTAGTTCAGGCAGATTGATTTTAGTAAATGTGCAAAATTCATTCAGTCCACACAGTGATTGTTAGAATTGTTTCTTAAGTTGGTAAACTATTTGTGCAAATAGTTTGGTTTAAATGAAACATATTTCTAGTGAACAATGACTGAAATGTTCCTGAACTAAACAAACACTATACCAGATGTTTTCTCAGCGCACACCGCATTGCAGAGCATGGCTAAACATTGACAGAGCATAATAGCAAACTGGAATCAACGCTTTGGGGAAGGAGGGGCATGTTACAAATACAATCAGACGATTACAGATAATTGATTAGGCTGAATTTATTCCTGGAATCCTTTTTTCCAGTGTTCATATGACACACCATAAATGTCAAGGGAAATTGCATTGCATCCTTGTGGATCTCACAATGACTGACTGAATACTAATTGGTTTAAAAACACCTACACAGTATGGCGGTTTTTACAGTGGCTCACCATCTGTCTCCACCAACCAACACATTCTGTCTCACCATATCTTGTGAGTTCTCACCTCCTTCTGTCTCTCTCACACACAAACATACACGCACACACACTACCCTTTAGATTAGGCCTTTTGACACTTAACAAAGACGTACAAGCCACTCAGCCTGTTGTGCAGACAGGGCTATTGTTGGGCCTCGTTGAGTACAAGCACATCAAGTCTCTTGACAAGGACAGATCATTATAAGAGCCCTCAGTCTGGGGCAAGCAATGAGGTGTGTTTGAAGCTACATCCGTAGTCTCCAACTGAGACATACAATGGAGAGACACAAAACACATTCAGTCTTCGGTGAGGACCTCACTGGAAGTCTGAAAAGTGGAGAACTGTATCTTCTTACCATGAAAAAAAGAGTGATTGTTCAGGTTTTTTTTTTGGTGTAACATCACAGATATATGATCTGATGCACAAGGAGATAATACTATTGTATTTTGTTCTTGCTTGATGGATTATTGTGTAGACTGTTGTGGATATTTGATCAGTTCAAAGAAATGTCATGAGTGACATGTAGGATGTTTTTTTTTTTTTCAGATTAACCCCTTAAACTTCCAGGACCCATCAGCGGGTCCAGAATTCCTCACTCTTATAACTACAAACCGTTCCTATTAGTTTTACTGTAGTTACCGAATAGTTTACAAATAGCTACTAATTCATGTTTAAGATGCATAACTGAATAATAAGCTGGGACTTTAAGGGGTGCATTACAAACAGTGCATAATATATATTTCCATTAATGGTTTCCAGGTCGATAATGTCCTAATTAGACTATAGACTATAGCCTATTTTCTCTCTTTTGCATGCCTCTCTTACTCTCTCTCACACACACAGTATTGCTTTGTTTTCTTGTTTCAGACTTTGATGAGAGCCATTCAGTGCTGTGTACTCTCTGGAGTGAGAATGAGTGTCTGATCTCCTTCACTTTGGTGGGCGGTGATAAGGGCAGCACTGTGTACAAGCTCAGGCTTGACGGTAAGAGCCCACTCAT
Organism: Olivaichthys viedmensis; assembly: GCA_028565825.1. Classification (NCBI taxonomy): domain Eukaryota; kingdom Metazoa; phylum Chordata; class Actinopteri; order Siluriformes; family Diplomystidae; genus Olivaichthys; species Olivaichthys viedmensis. The sequence continues at coordinate 17,603,407 of JAOUQW010000004.1, forward strand.
CTCATTTACCCACCCTATTATTACATTTCCATTTGGTAGCTACTTTTATTCAAGGCTACGTAAATATGTGGCAAAATCCAATCCGTAAAAAATACAGCTGTTAAAGTTGACAGTGATACAAGTGCCGCAGGACTACGTTTCCACCAGTGGACCAGAAACCAGTGCAGGATAGTTGTAGGAAGAACGGAATAAGCCATAACTGAACACACATGCACACACTCACTCGGAGACACCGAGAAAACCGCGACTAAAGACAAGGGTTGGATTAAGTGCTTGTAGTAGTCATAAAGCTGTCAAGCTGCAAATGATCTCATAAGTCGGAGAAGGCTACATAATAATAACAATAACAGTAATACACATAATCACAAGGAACACGCATCATTGATCAACTCAACAGGTAACAGCAACAGAACACACCTAGATATATCATCAGCAATGAAAATATGCTATGTCGGTTTTTCACACTCATGTGTGCTTGATTGTCTTGCAGATTGTCTCAAGCCTCTAAACATCGCTATGATCGCTCTGGGTGTTTGTATGTCTGTGCTCATAATTGGCATCACACTGCTGGTGGTCTGGAAGCTTCTTGTGTACGTCCACGACCAAAAAGAGGTTGCCAAGTTTGAGGCGGAGAAAGCTAAAGCAAAATGGCAATCAGTAAGTTATTCAGTTATTCCTAAAATGTTGAAACTCAGTGAGTAGAAGATACGGAATAACTTAAGTAGGTGTTTCTTATTTCTAACGAGTACTGGTTTATTACTTATTCTTTACCATATTTCTCTTTACAGGGCACAAACCCTCTTTTCAGGAGTTCAACATCAACATTTAAGAATGTGGCATATAAAAATACAGGTAGACAAAGAGATGATGTATGTTGACAAGCAAAAGGACAAACTGATTTGATGTACTGACTGTAAACTGCTGTTCATGGAATGGTGTGTGTCTGTGTATGTGTATATATACGAGTGACTTTCTATTTTAAGTTGTAGGTATTTTCACTGACGTTTACATCTCGGAGCCAGGCTGTGAGAAATATTTTATATTGTACATATATTTGCTGCTAAACAATTTACAAAATTTAAAGACAGGCTTTGCAGAATTATTGTGAACCTTGATAAAAAAATGGTTGTACATTGTCATTTTGAAAAATCCTGTAATTTATTGCTTATTCGGTGGAATCAGACAAAAATCACACTGTCTGATTGTTACTGGCAGACGTTTTTATTGCTTTTATGCCAATGCTTTTGGACAACCTTCTCATAGGCTACTGAATCTTTCATGACCTCATGTTTGTGTTATGGATTATCATCATTGGCTGATCTCAGTTTTTTTTGGAAAACTACAGAATCAAAAGACTGGTGTAGCCAGGGTAAAACATGTTTGACCATGGTCCACCATACAAGAAGCTTTCTGACTAAAGCAACTGGTTGTTGTTGTTTTTGTTGTTGTTTAAAAGTGCTAATAGTGGTGGTGGTGGTGGAATCCATTGCTCAAGCATATTTTTTAAGTGTTAACTCATCTTATTTCCTGTTAAAACAGGATGTCCGAAACAGCACACTACCATAAACTTAGTAGATAGTATGGCAAAATAGTGTGCCGTACAGTGTGAAGTCTTACACCCTCAGCTTAACTGTTTTGAATTACATTTACCTTTAAATTGTTTGGGTTTTAAGGTTGTTTAGTTGTGGCAATAATCTACTTTTCGCACATACAAACGTCTTTGCAGCTCATCGGATGTAATAGTAATAATGCAGGTAATCTATAGGTTATAATTGTTTAATTCAGGGTGCTGATCATTTTGTCGCCTTCCTAACTGGGACTTATGCCAATTCAACTACTGCAAGTCAGAACACTGGACACGTCGGTTTCATTTCATCTACAAAAGTCGCGGATGTTATATTGTTTGGTGTGCAGGTTGCGGTTTAGAAATGGTAGCCTATGAGACTGGCTACACTGAGGCTGAGCCTTGTGTTGCTTTCATTTGCAACGTCGAATAAAGATTTTGCTGGCAAAGAGCTCTCTCGCGGTTTTGTTCATGTACACATTTCAAAATGCTTTACGCTAGCTTGAATCAGCAGCAGTGCCAAATGAATAACAGTATATATATTTTTTGGAGCCGTTGTGGTGTATTTTTGTAGTTAACACGATGAAAAATCAACATAAACATGTGATAACATTTGTATACTCAGGGGACATGACCCCATACTTTTAATAAGGAATTA
>JAOUQW010000004.1:17621531-17631733 GCA_028565825.1 Olivaichthys viedmensis
GCACCTGTGTTGCTTATGCTCTGTTTTTAGGTTTGATGAAAACACGGTAGTGTTCTTGCACTAGATATGGTTTGTCGGGCTTCTCAGGTGTTCCACAACGAGAAGATCTTGATGCGTCGGTCATGGTCTGAAGCAGAATTTTTCTGCCGGGCTCTTGGCGCAGACCTTGCTAGCTTCCACTACTACGAGGACCAGAACTTCGTCAAACAGCTCCTCACTAAGATGTTTGATAGGTTGGCTCACACAATGACACCAGGCATTTCAGACTACGTCTCCATATGTTGTTTTGTATTTCATTTTCAAATCACTAATCTATGTCATTTGTAAATTGTTAAAGCCTTTTCTGGAGTGCCATCTTGTCTTTGTATGGCCTACAGGGATTTGTTCTGCTTCCTCTCACTCTCTCTATCTGTCCCTCTCTTTCTGTTCTTCTCCTCCAGTACAGAGGGACGTTGGTTCTGGGTTGGCTTCACTAAAAGAGACCCGCAGTCTGCTGGAGCCTGGGAGTGGTCAGACGGCACACCGGTAAAGAGGAAGAGAATGAGAAATGGAGGGATGAATGGCTAGACAGATGAATGCATCGTTTTAAAGAATTCGAGCAGAAATATACAGTACTTTTAGAACTATAAGATGCGTTTTTTGCCCTCTAGCAGATTACTGAGATTAGCCTAATTGTAATATAATAAGTATTTTTATGGTAGTCATGCTACTCTTTCAGTTACGGGAAGGTTATGGGAAGGTACACTACTGTTAACATTGAAAATCCATAGCCACGGTAATTAGCATTATCATAACAGTATTGATTAGGCCAACAAAAGCTACTTATGGGGAATTACAAGGTCACAGCATGAAAAATAGCTGAATAATGACTTCTTTGTAAGGATGCACAATCATGCCATGGCCACTGAAAAACACTTTGAATTCGGATTGCTTGGCAGGTGTCAGTTATTTTCTTACATCGGGACACCTCTAAAGTAGATCCAGTCCCAAATGTAATCACACTTCTAAATCAATGATCCTGATACGATGGACCCATGTTATAATGTAACCATGACAAGATAAGGACTGGAACAATGACTTCGGCTCAGGACACAATACAGTGCTGAACCATGGGGACACTAACGGGACAAATACTAAACTACACTACATCAATAATTGAAGTTAATGCGACTAATACCACAAAGTGACATATATACATTGAATTTGTTTCCCTAAGCAGACAGATTTGGGGTGATCCTTCAAAAAATACTCCATACAGAAGATAAATAGGTCGGACCTGATTCAACAGCCGTAATGATAATTGATTGCTCATATCATGCATATTGTATTTCACTTGATTTCAAGTTTTTTGGCTGAAAAAGTACACTGCCAGTCCAAACAACATGCTTTCTGCAAGTAATTAGAATTGGATAAACATCCTTTATCTCACTTTTACTTTGTACTAATAAATGTAAACTTTCCAGATTTTGAAAGGGTTTATTGGACTGCGTATCCACTCATGGATGCATTGTTGTTGTTGTTGTTTGTTCTCTGTCGCTAAAGCCTCAGTTTCAGTGGTGAGGTCTGTTCAATCTTGCTCTAACGGTGGTTTTTCAGGTGGAAAAATCATTCATAGAGGACAGGAATGAGGAGTTGAGCACTCACGAGTGCGCAGTGTACAGTGATCTATACAACACTCTCACACCCCAACCCTGTGACGCCAAACAAGAATGGATCTGCAAGGTGCCCAGAGGTGTGTGTGTGTGTGTGTGTGTGTGTGTGTGATATTTCTAGTAAGCCTCACATTAAAAGACGTCATTACAAACACGTAAAAAAAAAATTGGTATCTAACATTCAAATTGTGTGACTTTACTATTCCCATCTTTTTCCTCAGGCGTGGCGTTAACAAAGCCTTATTGGTACAACAATCGTAAGTGATCCAGTAGCGCACATTAGCTTTACTATTAATTAGGGCCCGACCAATATGATACCTTTTTCACCAATACCAGTACCGATTTTAAGGAGCTAAAAATTCAGATAACCAATAATATCGACCGATATAATTTTATATCGTCAAAAAGCATATTAAAGTTCCCGATGATGCCGCCAGCCATCCAAGATATCTGTGTTGTACACACAAAAAAAGTCACTTTCTGTGAGTTATTAGCGCCCTCTTGCACCCTACAGTGTGTTTTGTTCAAAAGAGCATTGTGCTCATTAATCCAGTTTTCCTATCGAACATTTAAAAATATTTCAACATTTAACATTATCAGTCATTTATTTCCATTCATTCCACCCACACCAATAAGTCAATGGAACCTTAATATCGGCCGATTTTATCGGACAACTGATATATTGGTTGGGCCCTACTACTAATGATGACGTTAGTGAGTATCTGGTGATTTATAGTTAACACACCGTTGATGTGTGTAGAGAATGAGCCGTGGGTGTTCTACCGTGGAGCAGAGTACTACTTGGCCAGCCAGCCGTTCCCTTGGGAGTCCGTGTTGTTCGCCTGTAAGATGATGGGGGCAGACTTGCTGTCCTTACACTCCAAAGAGGAGCTGGAATTCATCAGAGAACGCATGATGAAAGTAGGTAAACACACACACAGTGCCAGAGTTGTATATGTTTCTGTTTCACATACAAAGAAAATCCGTAAACACCGTATATGGATTTAGAGGATTTAAAGTGCTTAGAATGGCCTCCTGGTGTTTGACATCTTCAGGGCGGTGTGAAGACTGAATGGTTCCCCTAGGCTGGAGCTGTGCTGGCAGTATAAGAGCAAAATGACGAGTGAGCTCCTTCTATTGTTTTCTATTGTTTCCTTTCCACTCTTTTTTTTTCGCATCTCTTTTTCAGGCTCCTCATAATTCAGCTGAATGGTGGATTGGTCTCTCAGCTAACAGCGCGCATAGAGGCTTCAGGTGCTTTTGCATTCTTACTCAGGTTTATGGATGAAGAATTTTATGATTAACAGAATGTACAGTGTTTCACTGTACATTCTGCTCCAGCGTGGAAAGTTGGATAAAACTGCATGAGTTTTAAATTTGCATTTTATTGTCGAGTATTTTTAACATTGATTGACGGAATTCAACAACTGCCCTTTTTGTTCTTTTCACTGTACAGGGTATATGTAGAAATGATTGTCTATGGTAAACGCCCATGTGCTGATCACATACAGATGTGATGGATAAGCTATAAATTTCTTTAAATATAGCCATCCTGAACAAGTCATACATGGTTCTTATTTGTGTGTGCATGCATGCGTGTCCATGTATGTTCTCATTCTCATGTGTGTGTCTGCGTCTCCTATAGCTGGACTGATGGAACAGCCCTAGACTATGAGAACTGGAAAAATAGAAGGCCTGGACAAAACTGCATCTCTATGTCTTCTCTAACTGGTGAGCAGCACTTAAATATTCTCAAAATCTTGTCAACACACAGTCTTACTAACCACACGTGGTCTGTGTAGGAATGTGGTCGACAGGTCGCTGTGCGGATCTTCACGGTTACGTGTGTAAACGCAGGACCGTATCTGTGGTGGAGACCCCGCGGGAGCCTCACTTTATCGGCGCCTGCCCAGAAAACTGGTTCTACTTCGGTCACAAGGTGGGACATGGACATGCACTGATCTTCTACTTGGAATTTAAGAATTTATAATCCTGTACTTAAGCCATACTCAGGGCTCAATTTATGGGGGCTCGATTTTTTAACCACCCCAGTTGAAAAGACAGAAATCATCCCCTTTGTAAAATTACCATCTCTACTTTCCATCCCCTTTGGATTGGTGATATAATGTGATATCAATGTTTTTGAGATTTAAAGTCCACCCATATTTAAGATTTACACACCAAGTTGCCTTGGACGTATCCGGAGTTCTTCATGGAAAACCAGCAGGTTTTAATTGGGGCGAAGCACACTCACATTTTCCGAGGAGGTGGTTAAATATACAGGTTTTTTTTTATTGGCAGTGCAGCAAAGTTTGAACCTTCAGGAAAGACAAAGCAAAAACTACAACAAGACCTGTGGACTTTCTTTTAAAAGAAAAAAACAAAACAGGAGTTAATTTTAGTTCATAATGTTGAGGGATGTTTAATATTTTACTGAGCTATGTTGCTTTAGTTAGGCTATTTCATTAGTAGGCTAGTGGGTTTTTCCCGTGCAGCTAGATTCTTGCTCATTTTTTGCTATATCTCATACTTGGGTTTGATTGGCTAGTGTCTGTTGCTGCACCTCGCAGCCCGGCCGGAGGAGGGGAAGAGTTGGACAGATGCTCAGTCCATCTGCTCCAGCTTCCACGGCATGCTGGTTGCCATCGAGGACGAACTTGAACAAGGTGAACCCGCTTACCTCTGAACCTGAACCACACAGTGACTCAAAAAGGACACAACTTCTTAACATTGATGATTATCTCTTTTGGCTGAAGCTCACATCACCATGCTGCTTCACGGCCAGTCTGAGGGAGTCTGGATTGGCTTACAGGATGCAGACACCATGAAGTGGACCAATGGGAAGCCTGTGACGTACACCAACTGGTCACCTGTAGAACCAGAGAGCTCTGTCACTGTAGGTGGAGATGCACTTAACTAAAAAAAAAAGGATTTGAGTGCGATCTTGCTTGTGATATGCTATGATGACTTTTTGTGTGTGTCTACAGCAAGAAAAGTGGTTGAGTGAAGGGGTTCAATCATTATGCACTGTTCTGTCCAACACTCACAACTTTCACTTTACGGGGAAATGGTACAGGGAGAAGTGCACCCAGAGTGGCTATGGCTTCGTCTGTCAAAAACCACAAGGTGTGATCAGCTGACTCTCTGACCATGTCTTAGTGTATCTGTACTCTTCACTCACATTGCATAGGTAATACATAACTAAATCAGGAATTCAATTCTCCCTCTTTTCTCCTCTCAGACAAGACCAAACGCCCCTCCCACTCGTATCCTGACCCTGCCTCCCTAGACTTCTCCGAGTACAGGAACCGGAGTTACCGTGTTGTTCATGGCAACATGAGCTGGTACGAAGCCCTGACTGGCTGTGTGGAGAAAAATGCGGAGCTTGTGAGCATCACGGACCCATTTCATCAGGCCTACCTCACTGTGCTGGTCAACAGACTGGGAGCCCCCCATTGGATCGGACTCTTGAGTCTGCACGTAAGTATACTTGTACAATATGGCTAGTTATGTTTGTCTGTGTGTGTGTGTGTGTGTGTGTGTGTGTGTGAACACTGAAAAAGCCTTCCCTCCACAGGATGGTATAAATTATCATTGGATTGATGGCAGTAACAATATGTTCACGCACTGGGACACAGACGATGGGGACAACTCCTTCATGTTGGGAAATTGTGTGTATATGGACATCAGTGGTGGCTGGAGGAGAGCTGACTGTAACATGCCTCTACCAGGAGCGCTGTGCTACATACCACCTAGTGAGTTCTTTTCTCTTCTCTTCCCTTGTCTAACACTCATATCTATGCTTACATGCCTGTTTATTACCTAGTTTTATAAATCGGCCATCAGCCCACCCTAAGCATCTTCTGGGATGTTCTCGCTTCCCTTCTCAGAAAGTATAGCATTCTCTTCTGAGGTGGTGTGCCCAGAAACATGGCTGAAGTTTCATGGGAGCTGCTACAATTTTGAGCCCGTTGTCTTAAGAATGCCCCTAGAGGAAGCAAGAGAGCACTGCAGGAAAAAAGGTATGGTGTCCCTGGTACATTGAAAGCATGAAAGTGTTTCGTCTATTTTCTGTAGAGAGAATAGTTCCTTTACTGTTTCTCATTTCAGCAGACACAGGTTTAGTTTAGCCTCTGATTACACATATATATGAGTGACAAATCATCTTTTGTCTCTGTGATTTCAAGACAATTCCTCTGACGTTTTGACGATCCGAGACGAGGAGGAGAACCGCTTCTTCCTCGAGCAGATGAAGAACTTTTATGATGGCTTTGAGACTGTCTGGCTTGGCATTTATTATAACACAGACAGTAAGAGAGATTTTCAACTGTTTTTTTGTTGTTGTTTTTTTACATCTATATAAACAAATGAAATGGAGTTCATTTTACCCCTACACTCTTAGAAAAAGGGTTTCTCAAGGGTTCTTAGGATGGTTAAGGGTTCCAGCTTTCTACAGAGGTCCTACTTGGAACCTCTGTTGTAGAGTTTTACATAGAACTATTCAGGGAACCCTCTATAGAGGGACAAACCGAAGAACCCTTTAGAGTGCTAAGTTGAACCTTTTTTCGAATAGTGTAGCTGTGTCTATTTTCTAATAGATAATGTTAAGGATACTGAAGATCAAAAGATCAGTGTTTCCAGTAAAACTGACGCATGAAGAGTCATGAAAACTGTCTAATTTTCAGAGGATGCTTTAACCTGGCTGGATGGTTTTGCACTGGATTACACAAACTGGCGCCTGAAGGCTCCTGATGCGAGCGTAATGCGTGCAGACACGTGTGTGTCAACGCGGGTATCAGACGCTGAGTGGCTCCTGGCTGACTGCAGAGACAGACTAGGCTTCATCTGCAAAACTCGCTCAGGTGCAAACACATCCTAATGACCCCTGACCTCTGCATCTACATCTGTATACCTTAAAATCTGTCACTGTGTGTCCTCCAGTATTTTATGTTTGTGGATATTCTGCTTATTAGTATCATGACTTCCATTTCCACATAATATCATTGTCTAAATGCACTACTCCAGAACCGGGAAAATGACTAAAATACGAGTCATACTTCCTAAATGACTCGTCACGTTTGTCTCAGTGTGTAGAATATACAGTACCAGTCAAAAGTTTGGACACACTGAATTGAATATATATTTTTCATTGTCTTAAAGACATTTTGATAAAGGCTAATAGTTGAAATTTGTTTCTAAGACAAATGTAAATAATGAGGTTAATGCCCATGTATACATTTATTTATGAATCCAAATGTATTTAAAAAATTTATTATTATTATTATTATTTTTACTTAAAACAAGTAGTTTTTACTTAAAATTAAATTGTTACTCCAAACACATAGTTTTACTGAGGAGAAGCAGAAAGCAAGTCAACAAGTCGCTCGGCCTATTCGGGAAGTTTAAGAAAAGCCTCCTGGGTGAAGCTCCCTCATGCAGCTGGTTGAGAAGATGTCGAGCGTGTGGCAAAGCTTCATCAGGAACACTGTTAAGAATTCTAAAATAGTTTTGATTTGTTGAACACTTTTCTTGGTCACTGTTTTCATAGTGTTAATAATGATAAAGTATTTATTATTGTTCTAAAATAGTAATAAATAGTAAAACTGAAGAAAACGGGTGTGTCCAAACTTTTGAGCAGGTGTGTCCAAACTTTTGACTGGTACTGTGTATATAAAATATCTCATGATAAGCCTGTGGTAATAACCGACAGGTGGACGTTTGCAGAGCTCAGAACTTAATATATTATCCACAGGTATATCACATGTGTAGATGTACACACTCGCGCACGCGGGCGCACACACACCTTTGTATATTCAAGTCAGTTTAGGAGATGAATTGGAGTGAATTGGAGCCACTTGACATATCTCCTTTCTCAACCATTCTGCTGCTCTCTCTTCTTTGTGGTCCTGGACTTCTTCCTTTTTGTCTGTATTGGTCCTGCCTATTGCTGTTCCCCTGAGCCCTGTTATGAGATCTTCCTATAAACGCATTCACAGGATGTATCCTGTATACAGATATACAGATTAGTATTGATTCCTTCTCTTAATGCTTTCTTGTCTTTGTGTTCTTGTGTATTAAGAGTCCTGTGCTGAGTCTGGTGTGTGAGGATGCAGACTGCTGGCTCGATAGAATTCCTCTGACCTCCTGTTCCTCAGAAGCAAACTGCATCATTTTCAATCAAGGTACTGTAGCACTCAGTCATCACAACCAACTCAAATTGCACCTTTATACTGATTGTAAAAGCTCAAGCACCATCATTATGGTTCCAAAGAATCAGGAACCATTAAAACGAGATTTATATTTCAATGAAAAAATTAACGTGTCTCAGCCTACTAAATGTAAAATAGTATTTTGACAACACTGTTTGTAAACTATAGAGCTAGATCTGGGGAATCAGTGCGTCTGTCTGTCAAAGGTTCATACAATCCTCCTGGTCACCCACTTCTTTTCAGTTGGGTTTCAGCTTGGGTTTAGATGTTGAAAAACAGGTGTCAAAAAATCTGATTGCCTGAAGCGATTGGCTGTTATGTTTTCAGGTGGTGGTCTGTACTGTAAGCTCACTCAGGAGCTCTCTAGTGGAGATGATCTAGTGGCCACCCTATCCTGGACCAGCGCAGAGCAGCCGGCTGTGACTCAGACTCAAGACACACAAGTGAAGGAGGAGCCGGCATACCCAGGAACCCTGCCCTCTGAGATCCAGCTCCTCCCACAGCAGGCTGGCATGGCCGCCATTTTGGCAACTGCTGTCGTTAATAGTGAGTCACTGTTATCTTACTCAAGCAAATCTACTCCTTTGTTTTCTTGTGTGTGTGTTTGTTAGCTTGATATTAAGTTCAGAATTCAGAATAGTATGTCTCTTGTTTCCCATTATTAGTTTTAATCATTAGTTTGGAAGCATCAGTCCTGGGTTTGCAAACAAATAAATAAACTGATTGAACCATCCATTAAGTTTCAACATTAAACTTGTCATTTTAGTCATGTCACCAGTAGGTGGCAGTATTGTTTCAGCTGAGCCTGTGCAAGTGAGACGTGCGCGTGTGAGACACTGTTAATTGGCTGGGAATGGAGTGCACCTCTCTCTCCCTCTTTCCCTCCTCTCTCCCTCTTTCCCTCCTCTCTCCCTCTTTCCCTCCTCTCCCTCTCTTTCTCTATCACTCTCTCTCTATCTGTCTCTCTCTCGCTGTCTGTCTCTCTCTTGCATTCTGCTATGGGCTGAGCCGTGTGAGGTGTGGGAGTGGACATATCCATGCTGTGATGAGTGCATGATTAATCTCAGTAAATCAAGCTAAAGGTTAAAACGTGATCAGCCTTATTCTTCAGTTCATGTAGCATTAGCCATGTTGTGAAGAGACAGGTAATTATGGGGTGTTACGATCGTTATCAAATATACCCCGTTCAGCATGCCCTAATACCACATGCATACAATTATACACATGTACACACGCGCACATCTCTGCAATCCTGTTGCCTTGGAGATTGTCAGTTTGCTTGTTCCTTTTTAATGTGTCATACATTGTACGTGACTTGGTGTAGCCCACTGTTATGATGCATTGGAATGGTTTGTGTCATTAGTTAATATTCAGATATAAAACTTGTGTAAATAACAACCAGAGGCAGTAGGATAGCAAAGTGTAACCACTATGAGATATGTGCTGATATTCTGGGTTTTACTGTAAAGCTGCAAAGAGCCAGGTTTACAGGCCTGGGGCCGTATTCACAAAGAATCTTATCTTACCACTAAGAGTTCTCCTAAGTGCCACTAAAAGTTCCTAACAAAGAGTTTCTCCTTAAAACCTATTCACAAAACTGCTGAGAGGAACTTTTACTATGGAATTCCTAAACCAGGAGAAAGGACGGGGTCGACCCCGTTGCTACGGATGATGAAGTGTTTCATGAATGCATATCAGCAGTGATTGGCTGATGCGGTAGCGTGCTACGGTAAACTCATGAATGAAATCCCAGTTCACTATGTCATATTAGTCTACAATAACACAATGTTATATGGTGGAAATTTCTTTTTAAGTTTCACTGGTTTCATATGTGAAAACAAAGACAGAGATGCTCACATAACAAATTTGTTCGGCTAACTTGTACACGTCACATCATATATTATTGAGAGGAGTTTAATTTAATTTCAATTTACAAAGACCTCGTAAATGGCAGCTGTTAAACCAGAGAGCAGCCTTTGTGAACATCAAAAAAAAACAAAAAACGGTTGATTTGCTGGACGATGTGCGGTCTGGAGAAGGCGTTGTTGTGTAACACGACTTGCAGATGATATTCGCAGCTCATCTGCACTGCGTTTGCTCATATGGGCGAAGTGTCTAAACCTTGATCTCTGTTGGGACTGCATCTCTCACTAACTCTACAATTACTGAACTACCCACGCAATCCATACGATACCTTTTTTTAAATCACATTGTCATTAAATATTTCAAACTATTGCGTCGTTACACCGGCAGCAGCCATTTAGGATTGTTCAAGTTCAAGTAGGTTTTTATTGTCATTTCTCCATATACCTCGTATACATTGAAATGAAATGTCGTTTCT
>JAOUQW010000004.1:17631833-17650924 GCA_028565825.1 Olivaichthys viedmensis
TCTACAAGCCCCTGTTCCCATCCAGATCTTGCTCCTGACATCTACAAACCCCTGTTTCCTTCCAGATCCTATTTCTGGGTTGGGTTACATCGGCGGAATCCAAACAACGACAACCACTGGGAGTGGAGTGATGGGCAACCTGTGAGTTACCAATAACACCAGCAACTGCTCTTAAAGTGTCTGAATTGTCTACAATTAGTAAAGCTCTTTAACTGCTTCTTCGTATCACTAAACATAGTACAGTAAAGTAGTCCTTTAAAATACAGCATGCAGACATACCTCTGTTGCTCTGTAACAGGTGTCCATGATGATATTTCCCGAAGAGTTCCACGAAGATGATGAGTATAACAGAGACTGCACTGCCTTTAAGGTCAGTACTCCAGTACTCCAGAACATCAGTAATATTGAGCAGAGACATGCTGTGGTAAATACAGGTTTGCAGTTATGTGCTTTTGGTATTATAGAAATATTTTTAGTGTAGTGTAAACTTAAGGACAGATTATGTAGCTCATGTAAATTATGTAGAGACCATTCGTGTGAGCTAAAAGGGAGTAGCTTGATGTTTGGCTTAATGGAAGTGATGGACATAGATATAAATAAATTTCTAATTCCTGGAAAATCGTGACCTTCGTATTATAAGGTTCTACCTGGGTAATGAGCCGTTTTGAGATCTGGGGCATCAAAGTTTTGACATTCCACCTAGTAAAACTCTTGGGTACTAGAATCTACATTTACAGCTTAACAAGGGCTACACTTTAGGGTAATTCAAATTTACATTATCAAAATTCTGAGACAATTAGAAAGTGGATTTTTGAACAGTGGCTAAACACAGATAGAACCTTGTTATTCCGTAAGCTCAAATACTGTTTGGTGTTTATAAGGTTCTATCTGGCTGTTTTTCATTAAGCAATTCTCCAATGTTAATAAACTACTAATAAATAGTATAACTCCACAGAGAAAGACATTTTTAAGCCCATTAAGACCACATTATGATCAGATATGCTTTTCCTGAAGTATTTTTCTGAATGTATTCTCTAAGATCTAAAATGCTAATTATTTCACTTTTGAAAATCTGTAGTTGTTCCCAAACAAGATTTTTTACCTTATATAGTCGTATCAAAATGCAACATACAATACATGTTTCTGTGCAACCGCACACGTCTTACAAACTCGTAGTCTGCTAGCTGACCTTCAGTCCCAGTTACACTAAAAGGTTCAGTTTATTAAGCATACAGTATTGCAAGTAGCTAACTAATGTTGGTAATATTTATTACTAATGTTACAATATTAGCTTTCTGTTGCGCTGAAGACTTTCTAATGTGCCAGAATGTTTGCAAATTATACCAGCAAATACGGTAGACCAAGACCAATTGTGTTTTGTACACTTGCTCTTTATTACGATCATCAAGCCTACGTAAAACGTCTACAGCTAAAAGTTTCTTTCTCCTCCGGCTCGCCATACTGATGCTTCGAGTCCGCTTTTTTTTGTCAGCGCATGATTAGAATGTGAATATCGATTGGCCACAGCTGCCCATGTTGTGTATTCAATCTGGATGATGATTGGCTAGCGGATACAAAAGAAACTTGTAAATAAATATCTTTATTATGATATTTAAATGATATTTAAATATCTTTATTATGCAACAACTATGTGTTCGAATAAAATATTCACTTTTCCAGTCTATGTACATTACATAAGAGTGGGCACATCTAAGATACCACTCAGAAAAATAACAGACAATCTGAGATTTAAAAACATTTAATCAATTATTTTGAAGGGTGGTTACTGTAACTGTAAGGTTCTTATTATGATCAGTCAGTGATTAACATCCCAAACAAAAAATATTTGTCCTATTAGAATCAGAAATGTTATTGGCAAATTTTTTTGGTCTCTGGTGATGTCTGTGGATTGCCGACTTAAAGCCATCAGAAAGGATCTGCAACCAATTACATGACCATATATTTAAAGATTATTCAACCAGTTTAGATATAAATGCCCTCAAATTAAAGCCAACATTCTACACTTTAAGTTCAGTCATTTATCATCCAATTTGTTGGACTACATAGCCAAAAACAAAAAATGTGTAACTGTTCAATTACATGTACACGGCACTGTATATAATACAGAACATAATAATATTATCGAGTAGGTAAATCTGTTATCAAGTTCAGTACGATTACATCAAAAGAACAGCTCTGGTGGTAAAACGAGTCATTTTTGTGCACAGCCGTTGACCAGTCCCTAGTTATTTCTCATGCTCTGTCTTCGTGTTGTAACCAGTCGCCAAAACGAAACTACATGCTGCTGTTTTTTTCCCTGCTGGCTGAAACTTCTCATCGTCGATTTTACCCCAGAGCCTTCCACTGTAATGCTAAGCTTGAATGGGTGTGTCAGATCCCACGAGGTAAGCCATGCACAAACACGGAGACACTTACTATATTTTTTTGCACAAGTATCTACCTGGGTGTGTCTCGGCACATCGTTTAACATTTTGCAAAATAAGTACGCCTTGTCAGCTTCTTTCTAGCAGTGCTTATTTAAATCGATTTAGAATAGGTTAATGAGAGAGTTTTTTACAAATTAGTTGGTCTACTAATATTTAGTATATTAATATTCAGGCATAATTGCATGCTTGTTGTGTTATCTGCATTCCAGGTCAAACCCCAAAGAATCCTGAATGGTATAATCCAGGTAGAGTAGAGCATTCTTTCCCTCCTTATCTTGCTCATGTTACACTGTTTTGTGAGGAAGCTCATTTTAGTGTGATTGCAGATGGACACCATAATACCTCTACCTTTATCGATGGGCAGGAGTTCTGGTTTGTTAACCAGCCGAAGTTGTCCTATGAGGAAGCCAGTATGTACTGCAGCAGCAACAAGAGCAAACTAGCCACACCTCATTCTATCAATGCTGGCAGACATCTACACGAGCATCTCTATGCGGTATGACTTACTCACCTCTGAGACCTCCTGCCCCACACAGAGATGGGGATCAACATGTATGTTATGTAGGTCTACCTAAAGCTTACAGCGTTTTTGCTGTCTATTGTTTTCTTGTAGCATGCACGTACAGAGAATTGGTGGGTGGACCTTCGTGAACCTGGTCCTCTTGTTCCCTTGAAGTGAGTTGTTGTTGTTGTTGTTTACAGATGCAGGCTAATTTAGCAAAAAAGCCATATGCAGAATCACTCACCCTGTACTGCACTAATGAATCACTGTGTCCTCAGATTTGCTCGTCTGCATTTCTATAACTCTGTGTTCTTGGGCCGATGTACCTCAATAAGCCCTGGGACCTTCACACCAGGTATATCAGGAGTGTTTCCACACTACTGTTAACGTTAGTCATATGTTTGAAAATATATCAAACTCTTTAGTCTTTTAGTTAGATCTATTTGTCTGGTGTAATTTTTTTTCCTTAAGTAAAATGTCCACCAGTAACACGTAATCATACTGACTGTACAGATTTCCGGATAAGCTGTGATGTCAAACAGCCGTTTGTGTGCGAGACGTTAAATGTCACATCCTCAGAGATTGGAACACAAGAGCCACACCCCCCAGGCACACCATGCGGGAATGACACGCTCGCCTTCAGAGACAAGGTTTGCCAATGATGTGCTCTGCAGCGTGGAGGCCTTTCACTTGTCACATCACTGCTATAAACTAGTTGGCTGTTTTTGATGACAACTTCATGTTTGTGTTTTGCAGTGTTACAGACTGACCGCGGGTCAGTACATGGGTTTTAAAGCAGCTAATGAGTTGTGTCAGACCCTGATGGGAAGTCTCCTGTCCATCAGAGACCAAGTTGAACAGGGTGAGCACACTTCCTGCCTGTAACACAACTTTTCACTATTCATTTCGAATAGCAGTTGATCATTTGGACATGACCATACCAGTATAAGCAATACAAACGGGAAAACCTTTTTTTAGGTGCATTGCAAGTTTGTTTCAGTCGCTACTACAGTAAAAACGTGTTTTTTTTCGCATCAATGCTCCTGCCATCAGTTTTCTTACCTCTGTATTACCTCTGTATTACTTGTTTAGGCTAGCAGTGAAAAGGATGTTAAATATATTTACACAGAAAAGCTGCAAAACTTTATTTATATCAAAATGATTTGAAGTATTGCCTTGTTTAGTGCAGTATGTCTGTAAGTAAATGATTGTGTGTGAGATGCCAGACAGCATGTCGGTTAACAAAATTCTGATCAATTTAAATAAACATATCATTTTACCACTTGATTTAAGTTCAGTCAGATGTACGCAAGCTATTTTTTATTTTATTTTATTTATTTAACTGAACATAGAGCCACACTGCAAAATTCCATGCTGATCTGTAATAAGTACTACACAGCATGTTTACTGTGCTGCTTAAATTGTAGTGTTGGTTGGACCGCTGTGACCATCTCTTTATATCAAAACCCCCAATTCTACATTCAGACTTCATCACCACCCTGCTGCCAGGAAAACCACAGAAGCTTTGGATTGGTCTGAAGCTGAGGCTTCATGACATTCAGTGGGTGGACGACATGCCGGTCAAGTACCTCAACTTTAATCCCCTGCTCCATGGCCAGCTGCGACCTATGAACATTAATGCAAGTGTTCCACTATTTCTTATGTTAGATGCAATACCAGTAACATACACTAGCGTTCAAAAGTGTGGAATCACCTGTCATATTTTATGAAGTGTCATTATTCTATTCACTAAACTGTTCTACAATGTAGTACATCTAATATATCTAATATAAACCACACACCAAAATGTCTTTTTTGGTGTAGGTTTTGTTGGGTATTTAAAATATTTTGGAAAAATGTTATTTAAAAAACATTTTAAAAGTTTATTAAATTATATTAAATAATATACTGGAATTATCTAGGTAGAGTAATTTCTCCTTTTAAGTCTCCACTTCAAGATTTGATCACCACTTTCCAAAAAAAGAGGCACTCTGGATATTAATGTTTATATTAACATCACTCTTCATGCTATAAAACTTTCATAGTCATTTTGGAGTCATCATTCTGGACACATGATGTTTTACAGCTCTCTACAAATGATTTGAAACCTAAAGTGTATAAACACTAGAATCATATTACAATCATTTTATAGCTAGAGTTTATATTACTGAAAACATTGATTCCAAACTTTTGAACGCTAGTGTATCTCTCACATGAGAAGCTTTAACCCAATCAGCTGTAATGGCTATAAAATGCGTATACTTTAACATGTTATTGTGCATGGACTTTGAGACTTGACCTGTGCTATGCCAGGTGCTGGTAAACAGTCACAGATTGGCTACCTGTGAAGCATTAACACCATCAGTGTGTGGTTTAAGGAACTCAGAAACTGAAATTCCTCTTTTCTTTTCTTTTTTCTGTAGAAGTGAAGGTGACCCACTCACCACGTTTGCTTTTCTTTGTGGGTTTC
Organism: Olivaichthys viedmensis; assembly: GCA_028565825.1. Taxonomy (NCBI): domain Eukaryota; kingdom Metazoa; phylum Chordata; class Actinopteri; order Siluriformes; family Diplomystidae; genus Olivaichthys; species Olivaichthys viedmensis. Next base: position 17,637,253 of record JAOUQW010000004.1, read on the forward strand.
TGCAGCACTGTTTCAGCAGTTCTCAAAGTTCACATTCATATATGGAACTGGAGCTTTGCGATCATTTAACGGTGAAGATTGGGGAAGGGCTGCAGCATGCTAACGGTTCGCGTTTGCACGAATGAAAAACACTACTCATTTACCCGTGTGCTACAGGCAAAATGGCTGCACCTTGTATTTGGCATTTAGATTAGATAAGACTAGATTAGTTGTATTGTTTGATATCCCTGCAAGTGATCTTTTGAGCTGCACGTTATGACTGTGTGAAATAAACCTGCGGTAGTTCAAAAGCATGCGTGCTACAAAATTCCTGACCCTGTCGATGGCAGTTACATCATCATTTTACCTGTTTATGTAACTTTTTTTCTATTTTAATCTTGAGGTTTCGAAGCATATCACCCAGGTCTGTTTACACAGCAGGACAAATCCGATTACTTACTGCATTGCAAATTACAAGTGATTTTAAATCTGATTTGTTTGTTCAGACTGTACTCGAATTTTCTCGCATAGCCACATTCGTTGTTATAGCAACGGCACCGGTGTGTATATGCCGAGTAGTGCGGGGCGGACAAAAGTTAGTTAGCTATTTGCTTACTGGCTTCTCATGAGTCAGCTCTTGAGTTGATTTACTGGTAAATATTTATTTATTTATTAAAGTATTTTATAGCTGCAAATTGCACATAATGCTGTCCTTCTTCAAGCTGTCTCTTTATTTTAATCCAAAAGAGGAGACGAGAAATTTTTTTTCCTCGTTATTTGTGGTCGGATGGATGACCGCAGTGATGCATTAACAGCCTGTCAATCAAATAAGCCATGCCCCTAGTTCATGGTGATGTCACGGCACAGGACTTGGGTCTAATGTCAACCCACAACTTTTTAGCAGGAAACACTGGTGATGGAACTTTTACTTTTGTCTAGGCTCATACATGATCAAAATAAGAGATAATAAAGTTTTAGATCATGCTTTTGTTTTCTTTTTTTCAATAATAGGCCTCATCTTTGTTGCTCCAGGCCCAGGTGCTCTGCTCCCCTGACCTGCATTCAAGCTGGTTTTCGTCCTTGTTGTGTTATCGCAAATTTCTGATGAAGCGACGTGCGACCGAAAGAAGGGGCGAAAAACGCACAAAATCTGATGGAACTGGTCAAACTGAAATAAAATTACAATTGAGTCCGTGCCTTTTCCATTTGCAGACACTTGACTCAGAAAATGCTACTTTTCCCTGCGAGATGGTGTATGTATAGAATTTGTGCGGCGAAAAGCCCTCTGTTTGCTCTGCAGATTCTAATTGAAGGCTGACTGGAGAGGGTTGTGTGAAATGTTCACGGATGCACATTTGTCCCTGAATACTTCCCACTTTGCAGTCTTTCAAATGAGTAACAGGTGGAGAAAAGTAAGCCTCAGCAAGAATGCATGCTTCAGGAGTGCATGTGGTCAATTTACTGTCAGTACAATACAGGGCGCAGTCAGCTGAGGATGTGCATGCACAAACCTGCTTCCCGCTGTAGAGGGTGTGACTGAGGGAATGTGGACCTGACCCAGCATGCAGCGAAAGGAGCCTATAGAAAAAACTTTTCTATAGTGGACAAAGTGACTTACAAGTGTGCAATACGATGCAAGCGTATAGCAAATAACTGTTGGTGGTGGTGGTGTTGGTCCAAGCTTCTGCTTCTGCAGATTCTTTGGCTTAAACCAAACAAAAAGCATCAAGAACTGTTAAGCTCCACCCACTTTGATTTTTTGCTAATTTGCATAATGTTCAAAACCTAGTTCAGCAAATTTTTGCCAAATTTGTTAGGCTTGATCTACAGAGCCTTGACCAAAAGTTTTATAAATAAAGCAGACCTGTCACACTATTTCCCTGAAACTGTCTAATTAAATGTCTGGCTGTGGCCCACATTGACTAACTAAATTGGCTATATCTTGTGCAAACAATGCCCAATTTTGATGAAACTTGGTACACTTAATCGGCAGAATATTCTTAAGAGACGCACCAAATTTCATTCAAATATTTTACAAGGGGACACTAACATCTAAATAACTGGTTTTCAGGAACAGCTTTTTCTGATCGAGTTGAAATTTTGTATGCTGCATCCATAGAGGGTTTTCTATGGAGTACTTGATTATTTAAAAAACATGACTGCTATTGATCAATAGGCTTTCATTAGGCATTTGACAGGCTTGACATTGGCCTATCGTCGTGAAAATTGCTTGCAGAAAAGTAGAGTGATGATGTCAAAGACAACTCTGATGGCTGGACAACCTTCCTGATGTGTTTTTTTTTTTTAATTGTACAGGCTATCAGGCACTTTGATTTGTATACACTAGCGTTCAAAAGTTTGGAGTCAGTGTTTTCAGTGATATAAAAACCTATTTTGTTTCAGATCCATCTAAAAAATTATTCTAGTGTTTATGCACTTTGGTTTCAAATCATTTGTAGAAAGCTGTAAAACATCATGTGTCCAGAATCATGACTCCAAAATGAATATAAAAGTTTTATAGCATCGAGAGTGATGTTAATATAAAACATTAATATCCAAAATGCCTCTCTTTTTTTTTTGGAAAGCGGTGATCAAATCTTGAAGTGGAGACTTAAATAATGTACTGAAATTCTCCATGTATAGTAATTTCTCCTTTATTGTTCAGTTTTTATTATTTTAATTGATTTTTATATAACTTTTTCCCAAAATACTTTAAATACCAAACAAAACCTCTAAAAACACCTTTTTGTGTCTGGTTTATATTAGCTTTACTACATATGTATGAGTTTAATGAATAGAATAATGACTTCATAAAATATGACCGGTGACACCAAACTTTTGAACGCAAGTCTATATCACGAGTGGATGGTGACCAAACTTGAAAGAGTGCGTCGCTCTTTTTTTGCCTGATTCCTTGGCTAAGTGCGAACAAATTTGCAATGTGGACCCTTTAGCTCCACCCACTTAGATTTTGAGCTAATTTGCATAATATGCAAAACCTATATTTGCAAACTAGTCGTAGGATGTTTGGTATATCATCACATGATTGCGTTGATGCATTCGCACACAATTTGATTGACATGCTTAAGACAAGATACTGAGGATGTCTGCAAAGTTTGGGGCGTGGTCATCAATAGAGGGCCGGGTAACATTCAAACATCTGTTTCTCAGGAACTGTAACTCTGATCGAGCTGGAATTTGGTATACTGCATCTTTGCCCTAATCTGTAAGAGGATTTCTAATGAGGACACGATTACCGCCAATCAGCTTTCAGCAGGCATTTGACATGGTTACAATTGAGCTATTGTCATGAAACTTCAACTGTATGTTCATCTATGGTCTGTTTAGTGTTCAATGACACTTGCAAGAACTGGCCACTAGGGGCGCTACTTACAAGCTTGCTTGGACCCCTCAGATTGCCATTTGCAGCTATTATTATTATTATTATTATTATTATTATCCTTACATTCAATGTGCAAACTCTGCTCTCAACATTTTACCAACATTGTGTGTGTGTGTGTCTCCGCAGGGGAGGGTGGGTGCAGTCTTTATTACCGTAACTAAGAAAAGCTCTAGACTTGTTTAATTAAACATTTGCTTGGTTGGCAAAAAAAATTGGAGAAGCATGTACCCTACTTCTGTTATGTTAAACAGTAGTAAGAGCACTGCAGACCTAGTGAGAGTCTGGTGGACAGGAGCGGAGGGTGGAAAAAGAAATAAACAGAACAAGCTTTTGAGAGAGGGAGAGAGAGAGAGAGTGTGTGTGTGTGTGTGTGGCCAGCAGTGGGAGTGGACAGGGGAGGAGGAGTGAGCCCACTGGTTCTTCGGAAGCAGAGTACTAACACGCCGTGGAGCAAGTATGTAGAATTCGCTTCAGCTTTTCCTTCGGTAAACTCTTCTGTCAAAATTGAACTACGTAGCTGATCTGTCACTTTTTTTTACCCCCCCAGGTAAGAGATTACTCTCAATGAAGGTACTGGAATGGTCGGCTGAAGTGGTTGGTGCATAAAATGTGAAATGGTTTTTCACTGTAGAAGTGTGCAGTGTGGTTGGAGGGGGTGTGTCAGTCAGGGAAGTGTCTGTGTGTGCTCCATTGTGTGCTCCATTGCAGAAGCCAAGAAAATGATACTTATGCACCTAGGCTGCCTCTACAATTTATTACTGCTTATTAAGTTTAAAGAAAATGTTTTATCATTTGACCGCCTGTCAGGCCTGTGCAATATTATATTCACCGTTTTGGCTTTTGCAGTTAGATCATGATAAAATGTTACAATAATGCATTCTGTTTAGAAGTTGCATGCAATGTCTAGTTGGAGATTGCAGTGTTCATTAAATGAACTCCATAGGCAGTTCTGCAGAATTTAAGAACTGCAATCATTTGCCGAAAATGATCAGTTAATGTTTCATTGTGCATTTTGTTGATCATTATGGGATTGATTCTGTCGTGTGTGTGCGCATTTGTTTGTATTGGGAGGATGGCGATTATAGACTTTAATGGTTGACAGGACAAATGAAATGAATGACCAGGGCTTTCAAAATGGCAAATTTTCTTAAGACAAGTGCAAACACTCACGCGCCTATTTGTGAAGATGATGGGGCAGTGGTGGCTCAGTGGTTTGGGCTCTGGACTACTGATCAAAAGGACTTCAAGCCTCGACACCGCCAAGCTGCCACTGTTGGGGCCCTTGAGCAAGTTCCTTAACCTGCTCCAGGGGCCCCGTATCATGGCCGACCCCTGCGCTCTGACCTCAGCTTCCTAACATACTGGGATATGCGAAGAAAATAATTTTACTGTACTGTTACAATAAAGGCTGTCGTCGTCTTTTTATGTGAAATCTGATTTTTGTTTAACGATAAGGGATGGTGGATCTTCGATCCGTAGGTTTTTGTTGGCTTGTCTAGGAGGTTAACTATCAAGGTCCTGAGCAGTAGAGCCCTGTCAATACAAGTCGCCCGATTCAGTCATCAAAGTATTCTTCTGGTTTACTTGGAAGATTTTTTAAAACCTAGAGTATTTGGTTATGTGACAGTTTGGAATTTGGCTCATAAGGTGTAGAATCCAATATTTGGACCCCGTCTAGTTCAGTGTAGTTGTATAAGGTTTCGGGAGTCATTTGGTGATTCCGAAAAGACGCGGCCAGTTTGTGTATTGACATGGTCAGGAAACCTTGGCCGACGTGAGGAATTTCAGTCATGTGCTATCACTTCCTTTTGCATTGTTTCAGAGACTACCCCAGCTTCGGCACTGCTGTAAAGTTCACAACTCCTTTCCCCTTTTGTATGTAACTTTAAAAAAAAAAAATTGTGTAAACCAGTGGCCTAGTTTGGCTATTAACCTTTAGGTTGAGGGAGTCATTAAACACGGTGTCACGCCCCCTCTCCTAATTGTTGCCACGTGAATTGTTGACCCTGTAAACTAATCTCATGGTGGGTGGGGTGGGGACCCCCATTGCAGAAGACCACCTTTGATTTGAGGGACAGGAACCTGCACCCTGCTGCAGAACAGCGCGCGAGCCCGTCGTTACACCACGCAGCCTACGCCCACTTATGGAAAAACCCAAAAGGGTCATAATTTTGCATTTGTTGCTTCGGTACGCGCGGCTTTACTTGATGAAATCCTCCACGCCGTCTCGCCCGTCGGCGGAAGACCCGCTGTTGTTCGACATTTTAAACGCGCATTTGACCGCGCCATCGCATTTATTTCTGCGAGGCGTTTGGCCCATTTGGCTTTCCACAGGAGGCGGCGTCGCCGACGAGGCGCGCACGTGCCTCGTGTACACATTCATGCACGCGCCGTAACCGACCGAGTGAGGCTTGTCGATATTTTCTTCAAGCAGGTGTCCCGTGTTTTTGTTCCGGGTTAGTAAAGTACGCGTTTTATGTTTTTTGTTTTTCGTTTTTCTTGTTGTTTATTGTCGACACTTGGTGTTTTGGCAACGTTAGCTACCCGAGTTGGCGCTATCTGTGCGGGCGGTTGACCGCACGCGAGCGTTTCGTTGTCACTGGGGTGTTCCCGGTTTAAGCCAGGCCAATAACGTCGTAGGAGCGCGTGCACTGTTGATCCCCTTTCAGTGGACATCACGGGAATGCTAGATTTGCATACAGGCTGTAATGATGGGTAAGGTTTGGATTCTGTCCAACCTACCTAACCAACAAAATGCATGTTGATTTTAGTAGTTTGCCTGCAGTACTTTTGAAGAAAATGGGGAAGAACTGTAGTCCATTTGGTCACACATGTGAAGTTCTGGGTGAAGAAGCTGTCTGCTGACGTGAATGCTTAACCAGTCAAGGCCAAACGTTTTCCCAGTACATGGCCCTTACATGACAGGCAGGTGGGACTTCATTATTGTACTGGTTTATTAAAGGGGGAGAAGGTCAAGTGTAGGAACACTGCTCTTGGGTTAGTTTCTTGAGCCTGTTTTTAAAACTAACCCAAGAGCAGTGTTCCTACACTTGACCTTTTCCCCCTTTAATAAACCAGTAAAATGTAAGTCAAGAAGTTGACTTATTTTAAAACGAAATCCTTCAACTCAAAAGGTCTGTGCATTTTGAGGAAGAGCGCATCACTATGGGGGAAGTCCACACATTTTTGTGCAATGTTTTGGTCTTCCTCTGGTTTTGTATAGGCCTTGCGAACTGATACCGGATCAGTTTCTTCTGGCTAAATCGGAGCCGAGGTCATTACGGCGAAAGTGCATAACTCGCCTGGGATCAGCAGAAAAAGTGAAACTCTTAACAAGACTCGTTATTGTGCAGCGCTCTTGGCCTCGTGAGGCCTGGGCTCCTGAGGAGTTTTCAGTTTCTCTTTCTTGTAAATCACAGCTCGTTTTATTGGGGCTGTTTTAATGGGTGTACATCACGAGATCAAGGTGGAGTTGGGGGGGGCGGAGCAGCAGGTATTGCCGTATGCATGTCTGGTCCGATGAAAGACCCACGCAGTCATGCTGACACACAGCCAGCGTGCTGTAAATGGATTATACCGTGGAGATCATTGCTACTCTGGTGTGTTTTGGTGTGCTTCATATAACCTGATCATTTGCTGACCTGGTAGTTCACGATTCTGATAACTCCTGTTTTCTGATTTTGTGTGTGTGTGTCATTTGAGGCATTTGTGTTCAGCTCGTGGTAGACTGAACGCTTGAACATTTTCTAGCCTGGTTAACAAGCAAGATCGTCTGTAAGCAGATAACATCCCGAATAACACACATTCTACATTCCCAGGAGCGGCGGAGATCCAAGCCCGTCTTAAAGAACACTTAAAGAAATCAAACCGCTGCTTAGAGCAGGGATTCTCCAGATGTTTACAGCCAGAGACGCATTCTAGTGTTTATGTTTATTTATTGGCGCATTTGGAGCTTTCTGAACATTATGTAGTTACGCTGTTTTTAAGATTTAGTTTCAAAATGTTTTGTATAATTTAAACAGCACGTTTCCTAGTTCTTTTAAAAATTGCAGTTCAAGTTGACATTTTAAACTTATTTTTAGGTTGTTGAGCTTTAAAAATGAACAACATACTACTACTACTACTACTACTAATCATAATAATAATTTAATTTTATACAGTGCATTTCTCAAACCCAGTGTCACTTTACAACAGTAACAGACCACCAGATGTCAACATAAGAAAAGAAACAAGCATAGTATGTGTAGTAGCCATTCAAGTGACCAGTCAATTAGGCTTATAACTGTAATAACTAGAACTACATCAACAGTAGTTGATTTGTGATCTCCGGTGTCGTCATGTTATTAAAAAGGGTAATAAAATTGCAGACCCCCTGACTGTCTGTCATGGATCCCTGGGGCTCCTCGGAACCCACTTTTGAGAACCATGGTGCCCAGAAGATATTGATTTAGTGAGTCCGACCATTTGACAGGACCAAAACGGAGTGCGCTGGTAAAAGTGGCCTTTTGCCAAAATTGCCAAATGGAGTTTTTTATTTTTTAGCACTTGTTTGGAGATGCTGGTCTCAGATTGGCGCAAATGGGCCGTCTTCAGTTCTGTTTTCAGGATTGGCTCGTCACAGCCTTGGAATTGGGATTCCAGAAAAACACAGGAATATAAATCGCATGATGCTAATGTGTTTTTGTTTTTGTGTGTGTGTTGTGTCTCTGACTGACGTCTGTTTGCCTTTTCAACAGGAGCCGTAGCAGAACCACGGGAGGCGAAAGCAGGAGCGCTGGAGGATCCAGAGTCTCGACCCGCTTAACACAACATCAGCCGACAACATGGTAGGAGTGTGTTTGTTTGCGTGTGTATGGGTTTCCAGGAAGGCCCACAACCAGCATCTCATGTCTGTGTTGATGGAGATGTGTATTGTTTGGGTTTGTGACGAAAGCTCATGGGCGTGCACGTGCATATATACACGAGCAGAATCTATGGCGCATCAGTACTAATACACGTGGTGTTTTTTTTCAACTTTTCAGCAACCCTTCCAGCGTATTTCTTTTAGTTTCGTGTTTCACGGAACAGATATTCTTCCATTTTACCCAACGTGAGCGGCACGATAAACGTCAGTCAAAACACGCCTCTATTAATACTGCTGTTATGCCCATGACTTGGACTTGGTGGAAAATAAATAAATAAATGGAGATCCATTCAAATCATACTCACACTTTCTACACGCTGTGAACTTTTATTAAAAATTACATTCTGCAATAAGGTTTTGATTGCGTAGCCTGTAGTGTTTTGTACACTAATGGACTCATCACACCAACATGGGGGACCAGATTAAACACACATATGTTGTTTATTCACCGTTCCATGTCACGTTTTTAAGTGAACCGTGTTGTAATTGCAGCTGGCACAACTTCGACTGTACACACCCCCACGTTCCATTAACACCGTTACACGTATGCGAATTAGGGCGCATGGAGTATGTATGGGTGCTGTTGCTCTGTTCTCACTGATGGCGCTTATAGAATGCAAGCGGTGTAGATTACGCTAGATGCTCAGACGTGTCATTTATGTCATGTCCGGTGTGAATTCTAGTTTCGACTAAAGAGCTTTCGTCTAAATTGCACACGAAGAAATCCTCAGTGTCACTTTAATGCATATTCGAACTGCACGAAAATACAAACCGAAGTGTACTTTTTAGTACGTCTCTGAGCGTACCAGACTTTAGCTTAAAATAGCAGGTGTGTCAGTTTTGCTGAGAAAGCATGTTTTGTGTTTGACTGTGTAAAGGCTGTTGTGATTGCTTCTGAGGCAGTTTTTAATCGTTTGTTTGTCTTGGTCTCTGATTTTAGACAAGTTTCTTTCATGCACTTGCTCCTTAAAAATGAAGGCCTTTACTAGACCATACAGTATGTGTTTAAATCCACTCGATTAGAGAAACCAATATATAGAAAGTTGCCGTGTTCTGTGACATGAGATCATCTTATCTCTCCTGAATCGCAAATGACGTTCGCATTTTTTTGCATTAAGAGATTGCCGCTCTCCGTTTCCTGGTTCAAGACTGTGGTTCCCCTGCGTGAAATTTCTCTGCATCACAACTTCAGCCAGTGTTGGAGATCAGTTGTGTGAATAATTGTATTCAAATAGTGAAAAATGTTCTTAAATACTATGTACATATTCAAAGATCCCCATGTTGTACTTTTTTAGTTGCCTAATGTAAGTCTGTCAAAACATGTTTTCTAAACTTGTAGGAAAATATAAAGTGAATAGAACAGCCACTTGGTATTTGGCCTAACTGTGCCAATCTCAATCTTCAGCTGTGGGTGTTGATGTGGGTTAAAACAAATAAGAAGAATATAAACTTTATGGTTAAATGACAGTATTGCCTCCTCGGGTTTCTCTGCTTGGTGAAGTGGCGCAATTTTCACCTTCCATGGTTTGTGTGGTACAAACGCTACTGCTAACTTTCACTCGGTCTGTGGCAGTATATAATTAATATTCGAATGCTAAATCTGTTTAGTAATTAAAAATTGAATGCAAAAGGAATTTGATGGCTCTAAAACGCACACCTGGGGAGTCTGCTTAGGTAGGTGCCATTTTTGTTCTAGTGAGTCCAAGTGAGTTAAGCATCATCATATATTCAGACCTGCAAACTCGTCGCTTTTTGGTGAAATTCGCCGTATAGAAGGGGAAAAAAATTTGCCTTTCACGTGAATAGTGTAGATTTTAAGAGGTTTCTTTTTTTTGGTGAGGTCCATATGCTGCCTTCAGATCTTAGCAAGCCAACAATCCTGCGACTTTGCATCGACTGGAAACGTATGAAAGCTTATTTCCGAATTATACCTCGCAGAATTAACTCATTGAAGCACACAGCAATGCAGTGAAAGACGTCTTTCCTGTCGTTGGTAAGTCAACTTCTTTTGTTTAATGGTTAAAAGGCTCATTTTAGCGATAAACGACTCTTCTCAACATATCACACAACAACAAACTTCTCTTCAGAAAGCGACGCTGGACCGGAAGTAGTAATGCACACACTCGCACCCGGGAAGTAAGAGGGCGCCGTCTTGTGCAACTAGCCAATTAAGCCAGCTAACGTCCCTGTGGTTACCCAATCCGCGTCCCCTGCCCGATTTATCAGGCCTGGGACGCAGATCGCGTAGCGACGATGCTGCCTGATCTGTACTTTTACAGTTTTACAGTTCATTCAATCCATCACATGTTACAAAACTTCAGTATCCACGTTTCTATCAAACAAATGCGACGCAAACCCTGTCTTATGAACTTTTATCATAACATGACGGGCATTATGTTAAGAAGTATGTTTATTATTTTTGAAATCAATAGTATGATATTATAAATCCTGATTAAGGGTTAATGGAACTTGCCTAATGCACACATTTTTTACCCGATGCCCTTATCCAGAGCGACTTGCAACAAAGCGCAGGGTCATGATGCAGGTACCCTGGTGCTGCACGGAAGGTTAAGGGCCCAACAGTGGCGGCTTGGCGGTTCCGAGGCTTGAACCCACGATCTTCTGTTCAGTAGCCCAGAGACCTCACCACTGAGCCACCACTGCCTATTGGCTACATTGCCCCTATTTATGCTTCACACTTATTTCCACAGCCAGGCGTTAACCTCTCGCTGTTCTCAAACTCGGACGCTCTGGCTTTGGCTCACGGCGCATCTGATATCTTTTGTACACTTAGCTGGTTGAGATCAGATTAAGCTTGCAATCTGAAGGATGTGCTTCTGTACACTGACACAAAGTACCAGACTCTCTAGCGAAAGCTAGAAGTCAGATCTGACCCTCATGTTTCTCATAATTTTCCTGCAAGGACGGGTTTCGGATGGACAGGAGTGACTCCTAAAATCACCCGTAGGGTAGGTAGCAGATGTTAGGACGTCTTTTTGAAGTGTGCATGTGTGTGTACACTGAGAGGAAAGGCAATCCTCCTCAACACATCCGCTCTTAAACACTTAACGGGTGCTGCTGTTTTGGCTGCGCTGCAAAGCATCTTGTAGACACTCAGTGAGTCAGGAGGAAATTTAGAGATTCAAGTCTCCCAGTCTTGCTAGCAATTTCCCCTGCATGCCTTCTCCTGTTAAAATCTGGATATAACTTTCTATATTAGCCCATATTCATAAAACTTTGACTGTGCTCATACTTTTGTTATAAATTGGTAATAATGCTTTGTAGGACATTTTATTAGTAAGGAATACGGGGCATGCAGTTATAGGAAAAATAATAAAAGAGAAATAATTTTCTAATAACCGCACGTCCCGGAGTGTTTATTCCATTTATACCACAGCAATTTGCCAACGATTACACATTTTTATTTATTGAAAGAAGGACATGTCGTACTTTTTATCCGTTTATGGTTACGTTTAATGTTGTGGAACAAATTGTGTGCAAAACAAGGTGGGTACTATTATCACTTGTGTTATAACAGTTATAAACAGTTGTTCTCTCACCAGCCGCCCCCCCTCTCTCTCTCTCTCGAAGTTAGTAAGACACAAAATTTAGTTTTTGTCACCTATAAAAATTGCAAAGCACAAACTCCTGAAGACTAAAGATCAGCTTTACCGCTGACAGTTATAAAGCGCTGACACCGGAGTCTCCTTCCCTAAATGTTAAATAAACCTTCTGCTTACAGAAAGTTTCACCACAGCAATGATTATACATTTTTCTTCGTTAAATAACACCACTCTTTAAATCCGTTTATTGTTGGGCTTAAATTATCGATATGGGAAGTCCCTGTAAATTAGTTGTTACTATAGAAACCAAACACATTACTTCGAGCAGATTAATATATACCCGTGATTTGCCTTGCAGCCAGCACGACGTCATAGCCGTGCGGTTACAGAAAATGAATCAACACCTTCTGATTAATCCGAATCAAGAATTCAACAGCGCTTGCGGTATAAACTCCTAATAACGCGCCATAATGATTCAATAACACTCCAATTCCTGGCTGACTTATAAACATGTAATATCCATGTCACCAGTCAAGATAAGTGTTTGAATGACTTTATTTGTAACTTGACGTGTCAACTTGGGTGGGAATAAATGGGTGCTCCAAGCCTTGTCGTTTTTGGCCATTGACAGGAGAACCACTTTTGTAATTAATTTCAACATTCCAAAAACATTGAAAAACAAAGTTTAATCTTCAGTGATGTCTGTGCTTTATTGATCTTTTCTGTAATTAGTTCTACTTTTAGGAAATAAAGTTTATAGTACTTAATAAGGAATAACGGGAAACACTTGAGGGATGTTTTAAATGTTGATAACTCCTTAATAAACCTTTTAAAGGTGCTTTATAAGTATGAACAGGTCATTTAGTTAGAACAGTAGTACCTCATGCCATGTTCATGAAATACTAACAGTTTTACAGAATATTCAAAAGTCATCAAGCAATTAATTATAGGACTTTTCTGTAATTTGGTAACTGCTTTGTAAACAGCTGTAAAATGCTCACAGTATTAGAATCCTGTAGTTTATCATCTGCTTAGAAGTTTTAGACTTTACATGTAACATTGATCTGTACACAAAATACAATGCCCTCTTGTGGCCTTCAGAAAAACGTAGCTATAAACAGGATATTCAGATACATTTCAGCTTCATATGAGGATTTCCTAAATGGCTAAAATGATCATCTTTAGACACTTAATACCCAACACAATAAAATTATTTATAGTTTTTCCATAACTGATGAAATGAACAGGTCTTGCTAGCGGACTACTTTGATAAGTCTAAACACATCTAAGTGTGTGTACCTAAGTACTACACTTTTTTTTCTTTTCTTTTTTTCTACCCTTGTTATGTCTTGTTCTGTTTATAATGTTGAGTGAGCCCCTGCGGCGATCATTTAAACACTTGGCACGTTCAATAAACAAAGCAGGCACTGCGGCTGGGTCTCCTGCAGATCGGCCGTTTCTGCTTAAGGTCAGAGCTCGGATCCAAAATGTAGTCCATGCCAAGTAACACGACCTAGTGTATTAGGGCTCCTTCCACTTATCCTCTGAAACAATGTGCTACCTGGATTTAGTGCGGGTTGGAAGAGGTGTGTAGACCCAAAGCTGTTTTCGGACTGCAGTCCTATTGGTACAGCTTCGTACACCTGACATAAACATTCAGAGAAGCTTCATGTTATATTTTGTAGTATTTTATTTTTTCTCTTTATTCATGAGAGCGGCTCACAGACTGGTGCAGAGACAACAATCCATCTCTTAATGTGGATAAAACAAAAGAGATGATTGTTGACTTCAGGAGGAGCCGCGGTGAGCACTCTCCGCTGCACA
>JAOUQW010000004.1:17681379-17709992 GCA_028565825.1 Olivaichthys viedmensis
ACATTCTGTATCTGTGATGAAGTTGCTGTTCTCTCTCTCAGTGAACAAAGCTTTATGTATTGCTCTTCTGATGGTGATCACTTTTGGTCTGTGCCTGATCGTGCTTTGGATACGACTGATCCTGTTTCAGCAACGCATTTTAAAGTGCCATACAGTGACAATGAAAAACATCCCAGATTTTTCAATATGGTCTCAGACGTTTGGACCCCACTGTATGTGATACAGTGACCAGAATACAAGACCAGTTTAGGACCTTGATGTTTAGGAAAACTGCATGGTTTTAATATGGCTTCATTAAAAAAAAAAAAGATCCTTTAAGAAAGAAAAATATTTGTATACAGTAGTCATGATTTGAGTGTAATACAGGGTTTGGGAGGTCAGATTTTGAACTTCAGAATTGGACTGGTTTTATTGACCATTTGGGCTAGTTTTGAAATTCCCATTGGCCTGGTTTTGTCACGCAGACCTGGCAACCCTGAGCACAGTGCACTTGGATTAATTTCAAAGGAGACCTTGTCCGCTGGTGATTTACCTTTTTCGTCCACCTCTTCACTCCTTCATAGCCTTTTGCTACAAGCTGTCTGTAAAAGAAACTGTTGAAAAAATGGACCTAAAAAATAAAAATAAATAAAAAGTGAATTAACATTCACTTTTCAAGTCAGTCTCAAGAGGTTGCATGATGTTATACAAAAGCATCCAAATCCATCAGTGCATTCATTATACCTTGTGGTTCGTAGCAGCCATGATCAATTCACCATACATGTTTATGATCTGCAAAAAATCCACATGACAAAGCCATAGGCGTTGACATAATTAAATTTCTTATAGATAAAGACATAATGGCACATTTCTGGAGGCCCACCTGGTCATTCACCCAGTTTTGGTTTTCAAGTGTTGAAAGGTCTTCGAGGGCCAGAGTGTGCTTGTTGTAGGTCACTTTGAAGAAATGCATAGGAGCACAGGCCAAGCCAGCCTTGTACTTCATCACTTCTTTGTTTATCATTTTTCCTCTGGATGAAGAGGTATAATGGATAGTGAGCAAATGAACAATACGCAACTTTGCTCTGTGTATGAAGAAAAATGAACTTACCTGTCATTAAAGTCAGCGTTCAAGTGTTTGTTCAGGTACTTGAGAATGTCTTCCTCGCTCAGTGGAATGAAGCTCCCATACTTCTCATAAAAAAGCTCGAGGTATTCTGTGGGGGAGAAAAAAAAAAAAAAAAAGAGGACGGCGCGTTAACAAAATAAACACGGGGACACATCACGAGTGCTGCAGAGATTAACAGGGTCATACCGTGAAGGAGTTCTACAACGTCTTCCTGCTGGAGTTCAGCTGAAGGTGGCTGAGAAACATCAGCTCGCTCTTCTTCTGCATCCATGTGAGGGCGTTTGAAGTAACAGTGGTCCCTTAAAGCCTTGGTGTTTAGGTAAACGGAGTACACGGCATGCTCAACTTCCATGGCCTCAGTGCCTGCTGTCTGATCTGACGTCATTATGCTGCTCTGTGCGTCAGGACCTGCGGATTTCCACGTACAGTCTCCGTGTAATTTCAGACTGCCGTGTAGGCAATCGAGAGGTGATGTAGGATCACAGTGTGTGTCCAAACTGGCTCGCCTTGGACTGTACATGACAGAACTGGGCTCTTTGGAGTCACTGAGTGAAGTGGGATCAGCATCTTTGCCTTCACTGTTTGTTTTTGGACCGTTCTCTGGACTGACCGCAGTGCCGTTGTGCAGAACAGTCGAGGCACAGACAGGAGGAACAATCTGTCCCCCGCTCAGTGTTTGGGTTGGATCAGGAAGCGTTACCCGTTGCATCTCGCACACAGTCATCGCGTCCGTGTCTGGCGTCGAGGCCAGGTCTACGACTGCGGAACTGAAATGTTCCTCCGCCGTTACCTCCACTTCGTTCGCCACCTCCTTCTTCCTGCGGCCCCGCTTCTTCGTGACCGGGCCGTGACCCGGCGTGTGAGGCTTGCTGTTCGGCCCACAGCAGTCGCATGACTTGGGTACGCGTTTCCTCCGTGAGCGGCCATTCTCCGACATCTCGGCTGGTGCCGGCTTCGCCTGGTCGGAGCTGTTATGAACTTGGACCCTCATGTCCAGCCTTTCCCATTCCTCGTGGGCCTCCCACCTGGCCTTCGCCTGTGTGGTTCAGCAGGTCTCCACCATTGGGCTCCTCCAAAGCGGACTTCGAGCTGGAACCGGCGAGGTCAACTGGAGCCAAAAGCACTTTGACGGGTGTACTTGGCCTTCCGCTTCTGTCAGATTGTCTGGGTCCTCCTGCGTTTAACTCGTACAGAAGCCTGGCAAAGCAGTAAATAGTGATAAACAGCAACAGACCTTGATTTCTCACATGGGCCATGGTCAAGCCTGGATGACCATCTAGTAGCCATGGATAGTATCGCCTTACCGTAACTGCCTCTTCCAATGCAAAACGGATTCATCCGATTATCAAATGAATAAACGCCAATACGAAAAGTAGAGAGCCAATTACAAAATGCCATCGCTTGGCCGAACAACTCGAGCGACCCCTCCAGCATTTAAACGCTAAAACGCTCGTGAACTGAGAAAACTTTTGGGGTTTTTGTTTTGAAGCCAACAAAAGGGCGCAGCTCAAGTAGCGCGTGTTCTCCCACACATTCGTACCGTTTCCGTTCAAATGCGAAGACACACGACAGCTCAACGAAGCAAGACTCTGAGCCCAGCAGCATTTCTTTTTTACCCAGCAGGCTCCGTGCTCGGCTTCAACAGCAGTCCGCCAATGTGGACAGCTTAGCTAGCTAACTAGCCAACTAGCTAGCTGAGATGCATCAACATCGTGGAAGGTTTGCGGGCCGAATGACTGCGAGAACCCAGTTATACGAGTATCAATTCCCTCAGCTGACCAACATGCATTCAAAAGCGAGCAAAAAACAATGACGTCAAAAAACATACCTTGCTTGTGCGAGTTAGCTTAGCGGGCTAAGTGTCCGAACGGTTGCTAACGTTACCGAGTCTTCGCGTGTAACTGCAACATGTGCATACATGCATTAACCTAGATTATCTTTTATTTATGTGTGTATATATATATATATATATATATATTGTTTTTGCGTTGATGTGTCTCCCGTCCGAGGCGTGTCTATAAAAGGTTCCGTAGACAACTCGCGCCTGTAGCGTTCAAAGCATTGCGTTTGTGTGTTTATAACGGGATTTTCCGTCGCGGTTGTAGACCGACGGTGTCGCGCGCTGATTGCGTCACTCAATCCAATCAAGCGGTTCGGAAATGTCGCCCTCCAGTGGACAGCACGTGTTTCTTCAGCATTCAACGCTGCCCACGTGTCATCTGAGTAAAGCACGCGCTCTTGTTCCCTATCAACAGAATGATGATCTGTGTTTGGCTTATGAATGTTTTATGAAGCATCTTTAAATGCTTTCTGCTTTCTGCCTATCAAAGGTTTCAAGGGACCATTGGCAATCAATGCTTTTAAATGTTAGTTCACTTCTATGCTAAATAGTACTCAAGAGCCTTTTAGAAATTCAAATACTATTTTAAATATGAGATTATTTTGTGCTTGTATCTTGGTAATTCATTCATTTATCTTCAGTAACCGCTTTATCCTGGTCAGGTTAACCGGAGTGGAACCGGAGCCTATCCTGGGATAGGCACAAGGCAGAGATGCACCCTGGATGGGACACCAGTCCATCGTGGGGCATCACACACACACACACACACACACACACACACACATCTAGGGCCAATTTAGAGTCGCCCATCTCACCGGGAGAACGTTCAAAACTCCACACGGACTGGAACCTGACCTCAGGATTGAAGCCAGGTCCCTGGAGCTGTGAGGCAGCAACACTACCAGCTGCACCATCGTGCTGCCTTGTTTTGGTAATTATTTGAATATTTGTGTAAATGCAAACCATTTCATGACTCAGGACGTCAACCAACACACAGTTTTGAGTCTCCATAAACCAGACGGACCATAAATTTACTTGAACATTTATTTGTAACAATGACAATCTCTAGGTAACACAAGTGCAATATTTACAGAAACAATAACATTTTTGTACAATGAAAAAACTGTTACAATGCAATAAACAACGTCTGACAACATATGAATAAAATGCTTCTTCTTTTTTAAAGTGGCACTTGCAACATTGATGCAAATGTTCATGTGTTATTATAATACATCATTGTGTCATTATGATGTCATTAGTAATAATTCATATGTCTATGCAATCACCTTAAACCCGATATGGGTTCATTTTGCTATAACTCACTCAAAACATGCAGCTTTAGTATTCAATTTTATAATAACTTCAACCATGTGTTGTTTGCTTGTTTAACCCTTGTGTTGTCTTCAGGGTCAAAAATGAGCCGCCACTATGTTTAACAGCAGAGAAAACCCCCTAAATGATATTTTTTTCAACTTGAAATTTGGTGCCTTTTCCTAACATTAGAAAAAGTGAAACATTGCCTTTGTTTATATTTCCATGAAAGTTGTACACCACCAGGGTATAAAGATTGTCTTAGGGTCATTTTTTACCTTTAGGACAAGAGGAGTATACAGAATGTTAAGACTACACAAACGTTACTTTTTCTTTTGCCTTTTAGTTGTTCCCCTGAAGACGGAGCTGAACTATGAGGTTCTTGAGAAGGGCCATGTGCGTTTCTGGCTGCAGGCCAAAAAGTTGTCCTCTGCTGCCTCCTACAGGTTCATCTTTAATGATAAGGAGGTCACCAGTGCTGAGGTACACACCAGTTCCTGTCCATGACTTTGTCTCATCTGTAGTTCTCTATAACTAAGTGTTACTATTTGATTTCTATTTAAGAATAGTGTTTAGCTGAAGTGCCTTCTCGAGGGGTCTTCTTATGTTAAGTGTTATAATGTGTATGTGTGGTTAGGGTCACAAGATCAGCCACAATGCTTCCACTGGAGTCATTCAGATGGTCATTGAGCACTTCACCAGGGCCAACGAGGGAACATTTACCCTTCAGATCCACGATGGAAAAGCCAAGAACCAAAGCTCTCTGGTGCTTGTGGGAGATGGTGAGAGCTTATGTTATAAAAAACTGACAGGCTATTACTGAATACTTGGTCATCAATTGTTTATCGAGGTATTCCAGGTTCCAAGTGAGTGACATCAGCTTTGGTTTGTTTGGTTTCAGCCTTTAAGGCTGCACTGAAGGAGGCTGACTTCCAGAGAAAAGAACACATCAGGAAACAAGGTTATTAATCATGCATACTGTAAATACACCCATTTTGCAGTTTAATGGCATGTAACCCTGGCAACATAACAAATGCCAAGTTATAAAATGTTCCTTCATTAAGAGACAGATGTGCATAACATTAATATTCAGTGTCATTTGATGTCGGATGTTTTGACGTTATCAGCTTGCATAAGGTCTATTTTAATTTTGAACCTTTTTACTTCCCTTACCTAGGTCCTCATTTCTCAGAGTACTTGTCTTTCCATGTGGATGATGACTGCACTGTTCAGCTTGTATGCAAGGTGAATAAGAAGCCTGACTTTAATAATGATATAATAATATATAACACTATAAACGAATGTAATATAATATAATATAATAGCTTTCTGATTTTATATGATTATTATTTGATTTTATATTATTATTATTATTATTATTATTATTATTATTATTATTTGAATCCCTAGCTATTTTAAACCCATACATGGCGGCATAAACAAATTCAGTGACAACAGTCTGGCGTAGTTTGCTGGAGCAGATGCCTGACACCACGGTGCTGTTCATGTGATTGTATTGTAGTTGGCCAATGTGAGGAAAGACACTACATTTACTTGGTTTAAAGAAGATGAAGAAATCACTCTTGATGTCACACCCAACCCAATGTCTGGATCCTGTGCTCTTCCTGTCCCCCTGGTAACTCATTTTAAATAATCAACTAAGACCTTTCCCCGAAATGCTAGTTATTTCTTAGGGATTCCCAACAAAGATTGAAGATGATATGTATCCATTTTACAGTTCTCCAGAAAAGACCAGGGAATTTACAAAGCGGTACTGAGTGATGATCGTGGAAAGGATACTTCTGTTTATGACATTTCTGGCCAAGGTAATGCTTATACATAAGTTAAGCGTTTTCAATTTACTCAGCATTTTTTGTCATATTTTAATGGATAGTCGAATCATCTTATCTTTCCTTGTTTTGTAGTATTTGAGGATATCATCAACGCCATTGCCCGGATTTCTGGTACGCCGACGGTCTCGGAGCTTTTACTCACTCATCTGTAATAATTCCGAAGAAAGTCTTTTAGCACACAGCCTTTTGTCCTTTATTATTCATTTAAATTACTTACATTATTTGCATTAATCTGATATTGTAATGCATGTAATCACGCAGTCATGCAAGATGAATGAGATATAATGGCAATACATTTCACTACCACGTGTGTAGCTATCTGACATCAGTAATGTGGAAATATGGTTTTAAAAAAAGTTTACTGTGTGTTTACCCACTTTTTTGTCAAAGAGGAAAACTACCAAGAATGTCACTATGCCCTGTTAGCAAAGTGCATGCTCGAGACTTGCACAGAGCTATTTTGGCCACATGCAGTGCTTAAGTTAGCCACTGAATGAGCATTAGTGTTGAGAATTGGAATATACTCAAGATAAAAATAAGTCTGTCTTCTAAATAGTTCATGGTTTTTGCAGGCTCGTCTGCCTCTGAACTGATGTTGCAGTGCACACCAGAGGGCATCAGACTGCAGTGCTACATGAAATACTACACAGAGGAAATGAAGACCAGCTGGTTCCACAAGTACTTGCTTTTTCTGTTAATCTGCCAGTGTTAATGGGATCCTCAGCACCTATTCATGCATGTAGTGATGTTTGTGTATGCTTTCTTTACTGATTTAATGCCCAAATTAAATTGCATTGGCTTAGAGCAAATTATGAATGAATTATTCAGAAAATTTGTTATCACCAATGTTTCATGCAATATTATTGATGCCTGGGTTTTAAATTTGTCGTGTTATGTCTTGTTCTGGGTTTTAGGGAGAGTAAAATTGCCTCTTCTGAGAAGATGAGAATCGGAGGCACATCCGAAATGGCTTGGATGCAGATCTGTGAGCCCACGGACAGGGAGAAGGGCCATTACACCATCGAGGTCCATGATGGCAAAACTGCTCACACCCGTACCTTTGACCTCTCTGGACAAGGCAAGTCAATGCTATGTTATTTAATTACTTTAAATGTTTGCTTACTTTTAAATGTATGATTTGAATATAGTTTAATAGAATTTGAATGAATAGAATTTGTTATGTATTTGCTTTATTATTACACATTCAATTGCAGCACAAAATCATGGAAAATTTGAGATACTGGTATTGAAACTGACAGAGGACATACAATTTCTTGTAATATTTCGCTGAAATACTGGACCCAGTGTTATGTATAGTGCAAGGCATTAAGTATTTATTCTTTTTTATCGTTGTCTTCTCCTCTCTGCAAAACAGCATACAATGATGCCTATGCAGAATTCCAAAGACTCAAGTAAGAGAAACAGTCATACATAGAGAGAAGATAGACATTTTTCCTAATATTTGTCTAATCAGTAGTAACTCACCTGATTGTTGCTAATAAGCTGTTTTTTATTTTACAGGGCTGCAGCCTTTGCTGAGAAGAGTGAGTTTAAAAGTTTAAGAAGGGCAACAAAAGAAAACAAAATGTTTAGCATGCTGTACTACTGCATTTTACAGATTGTTGAAGCTATAAGTCTCTTATAATCCTTCTAATTCAGTGCTTTAATTGTGTTTCACAAATTCTAGTCCCATTTATATACAGATGAATGTGACTCAATTTGATAAAATGAGTTTAATGCAGTTTTAAAGCTCTGAGTATTTACTGCATGTAGCACAACAACTGCAAGCTAAATGCATATTCCAAAATGTCTCTCCTCCTCCTCCTTCTCCTCCTCCTCCTCCTCTGTAGACCGTGGCAGAGTAGTGGGTGGACTGCCAGACGTTGTCACCATTATGGAGTATAAGGTAATCTTTACCTGGCCTGTACTTTAATCAGAATGTATATTAAAAATTCAAACTCATCACAGGAATTAGCTGACTTTGCATTGCATCATTTGCATTCATAATACAGTTTAAAGTCATTGAAAAAGGCATGCGCAGCTCTCACCCAATATCATTGCGACCTCTCACCTTTGCAGACCCTGAGTTTGACATGCACAGTATGGGGTGACCCCAAGCCCGAGGTCACCTGGTTCAAGAACGAACAGGAAGTCGTGTCTAATGACCACAACCAGATCTCCTTAGAGAGCGGCAAGTTTGCCAGCCTCACCATCAAGACCGTAACTGTGGATGATTCGGGCAAGTACAGCATCAATGTGCGAAACAAGTATGGTGGTGAGTTTGTGGAAATCACCGTCAGTGTGTACAAGCACGGTGAGGATATCCCCGAACCCAAATTGGGACAGATGACGAAACCCACCACAGCACCCAAGTCCCCTGCACAGCCCTCCGCGAAGCCCCAGACTCCTGCACCATCCGTGAAGAGCCCCACCCCTACCTCACCCCAGTCTGTTAAATCCCCAACCCCCACTTCACCTCCATCAGTAAAGTCCCCTACCCCAACTCCTAAATCCCCTACCCCACCTAGGAGTGCCAAGTCCCCTACTCCACCCAGGTTCATGAGGTCCCCAACCCCCACTAAGAAGTAAACATAAGGCTTTTACTGCCAAAGGAAGTTTTAGGTGTTGATATAGCAATCGTATAGTGATTAATAACATTAGAAAAATTGACCACAGAGGTGGCTTATGAATCAATAACTCTCTGTTATTGGCCTAAATATAAAAGAATATTGACAAGAAGTTAACCTTGTTAGTTTGTCATCTTTCATTGAGGTGGCTCATAAATCAGTGGCTCTATCACACAGGCCTAAATCAAATAATATTGCCTTTGTTCCATGTACATCTTTCAAAAGATGTCACCTTTCAAAAAATGGTTTGGGTAGATTTTCTTAGATCAAGTTAGAACTCAAAACTTGGCCTCTATTGTTACAAACGTCAAGGAAGTGGTGAAATATGTCGCATTCAAGCCAAAAATATAAAGATTATGAAGTTGAAAACAAAATGTGCTATGTACTAAAATAGCCACCATCTTTGTGAATGGCCTCACCTTATCAGTGATATATCTTATTCTGTAGCTTCCTTATGCTTTGTTTTGGCAATAAAAACAGCGATCAACTCCCCTCTGTTGCATTTCCTGTCATTTTGGTCTGTGGTCTTTTGCTGAGTTTTTATTTTGCTGATATCCTACAACAGCTGTGTTTTCAGAAGATAGCACCTTAGACCTCAAGAAAACTGTCATGAATAAGATAAAAATTTCAAATGAACAATGCTCAGCTAGTTCAGCTAGCAGATGTAATTCAGCTAAAGGGAAACTGTCATGAGTGTTGGATAAATTTATTTCTTTTTTTTGTACAGATTTTGATGTCTTAGGGTTTAGGATTTAAAATATTAAAGTGTTCAGAGGGCCTGCCCTCACATTGAATTGATATTTTATAGCTAATGCATAACAGACGGAAATGTGTGTGTGCAGTATGAAAACATCTCACGGAGTAAATAATAAAGTAGACACAGCCTGGGCCTAGGGTTCAAAGGAAATATTTTGCATCCAAAATAAGTAAATAAAAGTTCAGTGAAATGTATGGTACAATAAGGCTTCATTACATAGCAGTGTACGTAAATAGTTTAGATTGGACTTGTGGATTTAAAAACACTAATGACACTTTATTTGCTTAATTGACTGCGTCTGTATGACTGCATGTAAACTAAGATAAAATTCATCACAGCACAGGGATATAGAAAATAAACATGTTTTACCATTTGGACAACCATGAGCCTTTATTTTTCCATCACATTGTCGTTAAGCTAAGAATATTACTTCGATGAAAGTGCTTCTGAGAACCACCCCAAACGAACTGCTAAAAGCCTGGAACGTTCTTGGGTTTCCAAAGTTCTTAACTATTTGCAGGCTGTCCTAACAAGAGGTGGGGTAATAAATGGGAAGCAGTAATAAGTAAACATGCGAGTTTTGTTGTTTGTTCAAATGAAATGGCGGCATGCTTTGACGATGACGAGGATGTTTCCTGGCGTTCTGGTAGTCACAGCCGGAAGAATAACATACTGTAGGTGAGGGCACAAGAGCACTGTGACTTTACCAAACTATCTCTCCACCACTCCCATTCCTTCACTCCCCTCAGAAGTGATCCATTCATGTGGTTTTTTTCTCATTCTATTCTACCCGACTTCAGACTGTGAAACCTGTTATTCATCAAATTAAAATATATCTAGATGAAATATTCCAGGTTTTTGTTCCTGTCTGTATCAATCTCCCGTGTCTCAATCTCCAGGCGTTTCATGGCAATGAAGTAATGCACAAATGGCTCCCCAAGTGCCCCACGAATCACACTGTCTTCTCCCAGGGCCACTAAGGCATCCTCCAGTTTAACAGGAATTACAAACTGTTTCTGCTGGGCTGGAGTTCTGTTAAGAGACTGTTCTACACTGAGGTTACGCTTGATACCATCCAATCCAGCTGCAATGGTAGCTGCCAAGACTATGTAAGGGTTTGCCATTGCTGAGCCAAGCTTGTTATCAATGTGGATCTCCCGTCCACCGTGAGCCTTCACATTAAAAGCACAACTGTTGTCGTTGCAGCCACAAGTGGCATAGAAGATGCTCTTTGAATCTTTGCCTTTGGTAAGCTGAGTGCGGCAACCAATCCCAGGCGCCATTAGGCAGCTTAGAGCTGGCGAGTGATGGAGAAGCCCACCGAGCCATTTCTTGCCAATCTCGGACAGCTCGCCATTGGCTGAATGAAAAAGACTTCTCCTGCCATTGGCATCCCATAAGCTGTGGGACAGGCAGCCAGAATTGTAGATAGTGTCATCGGTAAGGAAGGTGGCAATGTAGTTATACTTTCTGGCCATCTCTTTAAGTCCAGTGCGAAAGGTGAAGGCACTGTCAGCAGCTTCAATTCCAAACGTAGGCTTGAAGCAGATCTCCATCTGTCCTGGACCACTGGCAGATGCAAAGCTGTCTACATCAACGCCTATGTGGTACATCCCTCTCACCAGCTGCTGTAGGAATGGCCGGTCGTGGTTGCTCAGTAAGGTCGTGGCAGGGAAAAATATAACCTTGGGGCCTACCTGCTCTGCCACTCCAAAGATGCAGCATTCGTACGTGAAGGATGAATGGATGGAGAACCCCATGGCCTGAAGCTGACCAAGCATCAGCTTAGCAATAAGGCGAGGAGATGTGCGCAGTGGGATCCCTGTGACGGTGCAAGGATCACAAATGATGCAAGCAGTCTGTTCAGCCCAGGGAAGGGCTCGAAAGGTGGGAAGATCAGGGATCAGAAGAATATCACTGCTGAAACTGGCAGCAGTTGGATGATCAACCTCATTTTCCATGGGGCTCAGTGTCAGCTCCAGGTAGCTTCTAGGCATGGGCACACCATAAACCGCTTTTTCCTGTGATACCAATAAAATGTATTATTAATATCCTAGATTTTACAATGATCTATTTTGCAAATAATTTAAGCTATCACTTCTGTCATTAATGCTAGGTTGATTTAATAATTGTGTGTTGATAAATTAATCCAAAATAAAGAATCAGAGCTGGATGAAGTAAAATAATGTCAATTAAGCAGGGAGGTAATTACATGAAATAAGGAAGCGGGGACTGTCTTGGATCTAGACACACCATGGAGATCGGTGGCTTCAAAGCGAACAAAGCCTATGTTCTCACGGGCAATCTGCTGCTTTATGTGTTCAACTTCTGGAATTATGTTTTGGGATCCATGAGACTCTTTCTGTGAATTCTCCTTGTTATCTATGGAATATACAAAAATCACCAGGTAACATTTTCAGAAAATTCTATTTTTTCTTTAATATTCATCCCTAGTGTGCCAGGCACTGTAAGACTGGAGGTACTGGACTCCAAAAGACACACTGACCTGTCTGTGATGTCCAAGTGTCAACCCAGTATGTTCTTTCACTGGTGGGTGACCTAAAACTGGTGGGCCTGTTTGTATGCCCATCAGTCCTTGATGACCCACCAGATTCCCAGCCAGATGAAGCGCTCTCTCTTGATCTTGAAGCTCTTCTACTGCTCCCTAAAGTGGGTTTGAAGGTTGTGAAGGATTTAGATGGTACCTCATCTGGTTTGCAGTCAATTCTCTGTCCGGGCATGTGGCTGTGGTGACCAACTGACTGGCCCTCATCTCTCTCTCTTGTTGTCAACAGGGAGTTCTCCCTTAATAGGCGCTTCAGTTCCTCCATTGTTTGTTTAGAAACACCTGCTTCTGTAGAAGGTCGATTGCCCTGGTGGGCTTCTCTATTCCATTCATCAGAACAGACGTAGTCCTTTGACTGTGATTCAATGGAGACAGTGGGCCGACAGTGTGGACCAATAGAAATTAGGGTGGGGTTCTCAGCGGGGCTTGGAGCAGATAAATTAGTCTGGACTATGGGCACAGGAGTCCCCCGTCTGTCCCATTCCGAAGAGGCTACATATTTCCCACTTACCCTTACCCCCTTCTTTCTTCTATGGCTCATACTGCCTCCATCTATTTGATCTGAATCCATGAGGCTGTTAATGGAAATTATAAATACTCATAAATAAGAGAATAGTGCCTTAACAGTAGCAGATAACATGATATTTTCTTTGATTTTCATTTGTTACAATAGATAGATTAAAGACTAATACATTATCCTAGTGACCCAATTGTCATTGCAAATAGAAACTGAAATTACTTCAAGGATAAATAGTACAACAACTATTTTTGCTGAGAAATGTGAAAAATAATTGTACCTTTTCTGTAGATCCTTCTGATTTTTGACTTGTTTCTCCAAGTCTTTAACGCCAATATTTAGAAATTTCATGAGCTCCAAGCTGAAACAAAAGTTATGGCTGAGCACATCTTTTATAGGCCACAGGTACAATGCTGACTGATTGGAACATTCCCTCAGTGCTCACCATGTGCTCAGGGTAAAGTTGTTTACATAACTAATAACCTCTCGACTGAACTATTGCTCTTGTTGGCCAAACCCCGGCTGTTCAATGATCTATTGTACAGGCACGCATTGAAAAACTGCTGTGCATTTGCTTTTTGTACAGGCCACTAAACTTCTAGACTGACATTAAATAAGAGAGGAAGGATACCAAAGCATTATCTAGTCCATAATGTAGGCTTCATACGCACAACCAATTACATTGTGTTGTAATAGGTTATTGTGAATGTGATAAGATATCCTTTGATTAGAGTCACATTTTAATGTAAAATATAATACACGGTATGTAATTATGTAAAATATTTCGGTCTATAAAACATTGGTGGTTGGGAATGTTTTATATAAACAAAACTTTGCCACTGACTTTAATAGAAATAGTACATTGTTTTACAATAATAATACCCGTATAAAATTTGACAGTAGTTGACTATGGTTTTACCATTGTACTTTAACTAGGGTTATCAAAGTCTGAATCATAATACTGTTATGATTTTAATGTTCATAGTAACTATGGTCGATGGGTCCTCACTCTCATAACTACATAGTACTTATTGAATAATATACTGTGACGTTGGTGAAGAAGAGGTGTGAACAGGAGGCACTTTAAAATCAAGAAAATTAGGAAAACACATGGCTAGGTGGTAAGCCTGAGAACTGAACTAGCATGAGAAAGCTGGCGAGGTTTACCAAAAAACCCAACAGACTTCTGCCGATGGTGGATACAACTAATGTGCCGGTTCCAAGCTTCCCAGCACAGACAACCCAACCCACATTTCGCCCCCTTTTGTACCGAACAGCCATTCCAACAAACAGGGGATTCTTTTACACAAATAACAGGCAGCCGCGAGGGCTCACGTGTATGCAAATACACGCTTCGCAGGTGCCCAGACGACTCTACGATACTTTTTCAATGAACAACTACATAATAAGCTGGGAGTTAAACCATAATAATGCAATGGTTTTACTAGGGTGCATTATGGCAATCGTGCCTATTGCGTATTTGACCATTATAAATGGTTAAGTATGTTTTTACTATGGGGCTTTACAGTGACTGTTGCATATTTAACTATGATGCAGCCACACCGGCACTGTGGTATCTTATTTTCGTAAGCTTTTAATAGATGCGTGTCGCACTACTGCTCGCCACAATTAAAACGTTTGTCACAGAAATGAGAATTAAATATGCAGGTAACGCAGGAATATAGCCGTGTGTGTGTGTGTGTGTGTGTGTGTGTGTGTTCCTACAGACAGTAAACTGGATGCGACCTGATTTGGTGTGACGCGCGCGCGCCTCGCTTTCAGGGCGCGGCCGCTGCGGGCTGCCTGATCCGCGAGCCGCTCATTAGACACGACGCTGCCGCCGCGGCTGTATGGTGGAAACCAACTTCCAATATTTTACCTCTTTCTAGGGACCGGCTTTATGGTTAAGCTACAATCTTCAATGAGTAAGCATATTCCAGTAAGTGTAATAATAAAGAAAAAAAGTATTGTATTATGCTTATTTGTGTGTGTATTATTATTTTGTGTGTGTGTGGAAAAGGTTTTTAAAACGAGGTCATTGTCCTAGTGTAAAAGCTAGCTAGCTAGCTAGCCCGGATTGTTAGCCGTGCTCCCGCGAACAGAAGAGCGTGTTGCGGTACGCTGTGTGTTTTCGTGCGTTTATTAGTGTTAATGCTCCGACACGATCATAAATCACGTTTGGTCGTCTTTCTTGGCTGTTTTCGGCTGCGGCGGTTTGTTACGTTTGCTAAGCTAGCTCGCAAGCTTTTGTGCTTTAGCTTACTAGCTAGCCGGCTAACGCTAACGTCAGTGCAGCGGAGGATTGTGTGTGTGTGTGTGTGTGTGTGTGTGTGTGTGTGTTTTGGTTGTAACTTTGAAATGCGTGAGTGGAGAACAACGCGCTGTCCCTCTTTAAATGAGGAAAATGTGGTTTCAACGAACGTTAGGTGTTTAGTTAAGATAGAAAAGTTGTTAGAGCAGCACGGAAATGTCCGGGGCGTTCGCGTTGGGTTCGCGTTGGGCCCGACAGGTTGGTAGCTAGACAGATTTATTTATTTATTTTTATTTTTTTTGTCGCATTCGCTGGCTAGGTTGCTAATCAACGCATTCTTCGCATGGCTTCTGTTTCTTTGTGCTGTAGCTAAGTAGCTACGCCATTTGTGTAGTCACTTTAGTTAGTCAGCTAACACCTAAAGTTAATTTCAGACCCCCTTCCCCCGTACTTAACGACGTGATCCAGATCCTATAACCATGATCCAGTTCGTTAATGTTAGCTACTGGCCAGCGTGACGTTATAGGCAGGAAGCCGGATGAGCGGTCAAGTCAAGTTTCAACCAGCAAGATTAGATTAGCCGTGTGGTGTAAATGTAAATAAATGAAAGGCTTGACAGCAAAACGATCGACTTGTTTCGCCGTTTTTTGAAACCCACACGAACACCTGCCCTTTCTTAGGGGCTCATCAGCGACTGATGGAGGGAATCTCTTAGGCAGGATTACACGTTTTTAGAATGGCACTTTCACAACCACATGTTGGACGGTGTATGCTGTGTCCATCACATCACCCTATCTGTTTACCTGCCCCTGATCCCTCTATCTCCCTCTTTGTGCCATTACAGCAGTTCTGTGGTGTATTGGGTCACACATTTATGGAGTTTCTGAAGGGCAGTGGGGACTACTGCCAGGCTCAGCACGGCGTATATGCAGAAAAGTGAACGGCGAGCCTTGCTACCTCACTGGAAGAGAGACTTGTGTGAGTGTTTTAACGTTGGCGGGATCGGACACGGAGAGCGGGCGTCCACAGCAGCCAGGCCAGTCTGAATGGGGTAAAAAATCTCCAGAAGTGCACTGCCCTCGTTGGCCCTCCGTTTCCTGGCTCACCCGAGGACCAGCTGTTTTTTTTTTAGTTTTCATTTTATTTGATCGGTTTTCATTTATCCCCTTTTCTTTCCATTTTCTCTTTTTCCCGTCCTTTGGATGGTAGTTCTGTTTTCTAACTGTCAGTGGCACATTTTTTCTCTTTTTTTCTTTTGGGTTGGTGAAGTTTGCTCCCATTTTTGTAGAGTTCCATCAATTTTTATAGTCAGCAATGGCTCGTATGAATAGACCTGCCCCCGTGGAGATCACCTATAAAAACATGAGGTTCCTCATCACCCACAACCCTACCAATGCCACTCTAAACAAATTCATAGAGGTGAGCCTTTTTATATAACGCAGTTTGCAAAATTGATAAATGTAGGTTTTGGTCGAGGTTACCCTTAAACACTGATCAAAAGCCAGAATTTCCAAATCCATAAAATAAAAAGTTATCCGTAGGAAAAGTGCACCATGTTACCTGATGAGGATAAGTGGGAACCTCTGCCAAAACGTTCAGTTGTAGGGCTTCTACAAAAACAGCTTCTTCTCTTTTTTTTTAACCTTTACATTAATGTTATAGAGAAAGCCATGCAAGATGTGTGTTGTCTTCCTGTACTTTCTCTGGAGTTCTGTCATTCTTAATTCTTCATGTGTTCTTCAATAGGAACTAAAGAAGTATAGCGTGACAACAGTTGTTAGAGTGTGCGAGGCAACGTATGATGCCAACCTGGTGGCCAAGGAAGGCATTCAGGTTCTGGTAAGTCCAGTCAAAGGTGTAGCTAAGGGCATAGGGAAAAAGAAATGCTATGAATGTATTATATCATCAAAATAGACTGCTACAAATGAAGGCTGAATGCAGTGGAAATATTCCAACACTAAAACCCCTTTTCTAAACGCCTCTTACAAAACCTGCAGGATTGGCCATTTGATGATGGAGCTCCCCCTTCTAACCAGATTGTTGACGACTGGTTGAATCTGCTGAGGATTAAGTTTCGGGAGGAGCCAGGCTGCTGCATTGCTGTCCACTGTGTAGCTGGCCTTGGAAGGTAATGTTTTGTGTAAAAACGATTGATATGGTAATAAGTGTGGTTTAATGTTTGTGAAATGCCAATGTAAAACCCGCAAACAAAAATCTGAAGGCTAAAGTGAACCCAGAGATGGTATAAATGACTGGGTTTACTCTAGGTCATACATTTTTGTCTGGGAATGATAGTTGGCCTACATCAAATGTTTCCAAATGATAAATTATTTTAAAATAAGATAGTTACCTCTAGGCATGTGCATATATATATATACATATATTAGTTTACACGATAGACCTATGTAGGCATTGTTTTTGGGCTGTGTTTGTGTCCTTTGAAAGAAACTGTTTTCAAAGATTTTCTAATTTGACCGAAATCAATATTGTTTTAAAGCAGGATGAAATTAAATTTGCATGAAAAATCCTAAGATAGAATTAACCAGGTGACATGCGAGTGTTGGTCAGTTACGGACTATAAGAGGCAATTGGGTACCAATATGGCAATGCAGACAAATTACAGGAGAGCATATAAAACCGTTCCATGACCGCTGAGAAGGATGCCAAGCTTATCGTTATGGCAGATATAAGTTGATTTAATTTACAGAAATTGCATAGTGCCTGAAAATGTAGCTCTCCAG
The DNA here is from genome assembly GCA_028565825.1 of Olivaichthys viedmensis. Taxonomy (NCBI): domain Eukaryota; kingdom Metazoa; phylum Chordata; class Actinopteri; order Siluriformes; family Diplomystidae; genus Olivaichthys; species Olivaichthys viedmensis. The sequence goes on from JAOUQW010000004.1 coordinate 17,698,951, forward strand.
CACTCATTTCACTGAGGACAGCTTTACCGATTTTTGGCAGAAGGTGATGGACTTCAGTAAATGGTTAAAGGTTTCAGTAAAAGCCTAGTGCAATTCTGAGCATTGGCCTGAAACAAGAGAGAAAGTCAAAAGGTTTACCTTTATTTTCAGGCATAAAGGCTAGCATTTATGTTGACTTTACAGTTAGCAATTGATGTATTTGCCAGTAGCCCCATCAACATGAGGCTCAAACATACAGGGCTATTTGCAAAATGTTGCTTGTCTTTTGTTATTATACAAGTTTATCAGAGGAAGGGTGTGGGTATGTGTAGTCTAGATTACTAGGTTTGGGTGACTTTCAACATGTCATTTTTGCAGGTTATTTACAAAGATGAACAAAAATGTAAAAAGTTCTGTCTATTGAAAATTTCCAGTGGTTAAAAGTTCTGAAAGCCTTTTTTTCATTTCAGCCTCGGTGGATCTGCCTGAGCCCATAGTGCACGCCGCTCACCCGTGAAATACCATTAAACTCGTATTAGGTTATATAATGCTGGTCATGGTAGGATGATAAGAAAATATCATACAAGCATGTTTGTTGTTGCCACAGCTTCACACAGCTAACCTGGCCTCCATGCGTTTTGTCCATACAACCAACCCTCATGTAAAAAAAAAAAAAAAAAAAAGGCCACAACTGGACTGGCAGAGAGGCGATATCGCTGCTTATTTGTGCTTATAAAGGCACAAACTAGTCCGACAGTATGCAGTGTGTCCTATATAGGTGTCACGTGATAATGGAATTGTGCTTATTCCCCTCCTGATTTGGGATTTTAATGATTTTTTTCTGTTGCCTATATGCCACAACAACACCCAAGTGTGAGATACTCTGTCTTTGTTCCGATTTTCTAAGTCGCGTAGTGTGTGCCCAGTCCCCGGAGTCCAACCAAAGATCTTTCATAATTCATGGAAAACTTATCACTACACATTAATCTTCAGCGGCATGCACGGCACAGACTGCACTGAGCTCAGTGATGGGCGCAGCACCAAATAGAGTTTAGGGGTCAATGCGCATGGGTCAAGTTCAAATGTTTTCAACTTTTGCGCAATGCTTTACAAGCAAATCTCCAATAGGAGACAAAAGCACAGAGAGAGAAAATTGAAGCAATAGAAACACTCCGTTTATGTCTTTTCACAGGTTTTGTAACTCGCTCATGTTTAGCAAGTTGAAGATTCACCACAAGGGGAGCTATAACACTGAAGTCGCCTTTGTTTGTGCAGATCATTGTGGAGCGAACCATCAGCGTCGCATCGGTGACCCTGCGTCCTTGTTTAAGTTCAATAATTTAGCAGTTGTTTTTCCACATTTTTAAGTGTGATATTGGAGCTTGGCAAAGAAGCTTTTGAATTCCTTTCACTTGCTGTAATTGCTGTCGTACATTAATTCTAGCCTAAAAAAGTTCAGAAAGCCGTTTAATGCTTTGCATTTTTGTGTGTGTGTTCTGTTCCCACAGAGCTCCAGTCCTGGTTGCGCTTGCTATGATCGAGTGTGGAATGAAGTATGAAGATGCTGTCCAGTTCATCCGGCAGTAAGTGTTTTTAAATCCACAGTCAGATGGGGAACAGTATTAGCTAACCTCATATATTTCATTCGATGCTGTCAAGTTACCACCATTTAAACTGAAGATTTGACACTGACAAACGTTTTAGTGACGTTTGTTTATAAGCAATTTAATGCACAAAATGTATTTTTGGCACTACGGTTGATTATATTTTTAGGGTGATTTTCAAAATTCACAAAAATAGAAATATTCTCAGATTTTTGTACATTTTAAAAGCTGGTCCATTTGGAAAAGTTACAGGCTTGGGAGTAGGTTAAGAATTCTGTCTGTAATACAAAATTTCTTGAATATCAATGCTATGTGCATTTTTGATATCAGGAAGCGTCGTGGAGCATTTAACAGCAAGCAGCTCTTCTACCTGGAGAAGTATCGTCCAAAGATGCGTCTTCGCTTCAAAGACTCAAATGGCCATCGCAACAACTGCTGCATCCAATAGAGCTCATGCCGAGAACCTGCGGGAAAAAGCGCAGTCCAGGGGTTTCTGTAATGTGGACAGTTATTTCTCTGAATTGGTGAACATGTAAAAATACTGCTAAAGATATTAATCTTATTTCCTCGTGAGTATCCCCTTTTGTCTTGATTTGACATCGCGGCCGCCGTTGGCCTCCGAGTGCTTGTATGATCTTGTTAAAAATGTAGACGGATGCTAATTTGTTGCATCTTTTATTTTTAGCCATTGGCTTGTGAACACATCTTTTGTCAAGCTGTTACAGGAGTGCCCTCTGCCAAACATGATCTTTTTACAACTACACAACAGAATAAGTATTATTTAATCTGTCATTTTGTTTTTGAAGATCTTAAAATGCCTTATTAAATCGGCGAGATAACTGAATGGCATTTGGAGAAGCTTCACTTGTGAAAACAGCTGCAGATATATATGTACGGAAAATCATGAATTGAGAAAAATAAAATCTAGAGTAATTGTTGGGGCGGCGTATGTGGAAGGTGTTGGATCTAGTTTGTGTTGTTTATTCAAACTTTGTTTACTAATTACTGCCATGTCAATAGTGTGATGTTTGTGTTTGGCTTCAAACTGGACCTCTGCGATATTTTGTATGCCTTTTTATTTGATGTGCGTAACTTAATACTTGGATACTTGATTAATGTACGGTATTTGAAATGTGTACTATTAGATTGGCTATTTATACTATCACTGGGTATGTGTTTTAGTATAGTGAAAGAAGTTGTTACTGTTCACCGATTTGAGAGAAAAACATTAAACAATAAAGGAATACAATGGAAAACGAGTTGTCTGTCTGCAGATTGCATGTGAATTTGTTCAGTGACTTGCATGCCTCACATCCAAAAACATGCAGAACTTTATCAAAACCATTTATTTACCCATTTTCACAAATGTAGGTGTGACATTGAACCTTTTTATAAAATAAATAATACCATTTGAAAAGTTCCAGCAACTTCTCCAAACATGAAATAAAAAAAGCTGTAGGTCTCCTCATTCCACAAAAGCACACACATTGAATGGAACTCTACAAAAGTGTAGACTGTACTTCTCAGATGGAATTAACACTCGCATAAAAACAATGAAATGAAATTAAGCTGCAATTTGTAGAGTTCAATGTTAAAAATGTACATTAATTATTTATTTTTTTATTCAGAAGATTTAAAAGTTGTGGAGAAGGTGAAGCTTGACAGTAACTTTGAGGTTATGAAAAACTATATTTACATTTAGTACTAGTGTACCAACATTTTGCATTTTAACTAATGTGACTATACATAAGAGTTCAGTACATTTCAGGTTTTTCTTCTTGCTTACTGTGAAAAGCTGGGGGTGAAATAGTATACTTCAGTTGGCAAATCACTCCCCTAGATGCACTATGTAAGATTTTGTATGACTGAGCATTTCTCAGTATTGTCATGAGGGATGAAAAAGATCCAATGTCTTTTGGAAGAAGTCTATTTCTGTATACTGCAACTTTTACAGCCCTTTCAAAAATGTAATCATCACAGCCAGTGATGTCTTAATTTATGACACTGTTTTTTTTAAGGCTCAAAATTCTACAAGGTATATCTTGAATGCACTGTTGAAATATGAATCACACCATCATGGCAGAAAAGTACTACACTGGATATCTCTGCAAAGAAAGACTCCATTGGTGAAGGCTTTCCTTCTGTTAGTCTCTTAACGTTTACATTTTGTGGCCACTGTCCTCTTAAAGTCCGTCTGGTCCCTTCATGCTGGACTCTTTGAGAGATGGTGGTGGCGCTACTGCACGGAGGGCGCACTGTGATGGCTCGCAGTATCCGTTAAGACCAGAAGGCCCAGGAGGTCCTGGAACGCCGGGCATTCCGGGTACACCAGGAGGTCCTCTCATGCCATCATGCCCATTGCTGCCATATGCTGGCTGCCCAGGCTCACCTGAGAAATTAGAAAGGTACATACAGGTGTTGGTGTGAGACAGAGGGGGCTGTCGACATTGCTGTTGACCGCTAACAGTCACTTAACAGCAATGGATGCAGTATTCACTCAGTCCGATTGTCCCTGGCCATCTCTATCTTCGTCCCAAATGATTAGCAATACAAACACGTTTTTAATGTAAAGAGACACACAAAATCCCTTCATATGCTTGGGAATCCTCAAGATGGCACAGGTACAGCTGTCAGTGTATAAGAGATGGGGGGTCATGTGACAGGAAGTAAAATCACCTTTTTGTTTCATATATACAAAAAACAGTATTTTATTTTTTTAAACACTTTTATTTTACCTTCTTAAAATAGCTAATTTTGACCCAAACAGAACTCAAATAAGTTTTAAACTCACCTGGAAGACCTGGTAGTCCGGGAATGCCTTTAGGTCCTTGTACTGTAGGCCCTCTGTCTCCTCCGTCTCCCATGTCACCTTTATCAGGGCAGGTTAACACGATTATACAAGAATCATGGTAACTCTGTACCCTGTAATTTTGTCAGACCTGGTGACTGTTATTGATTTATGCCTGTGCTTTTATAGTTTTTGAATATTACAACACGTAAGGCCTTTGACAAACAAATAACGAAGTACAACGTACTTAGCATTACTATCACTTTTACCACCTCATCTCATGCTCAAAACTAAAGGTTATAAACTGCCATATATCTGTTTCATTCTGTACCTTTAGGTCCTTTTTGTCCAAGAAGCCCAGGAGGTCCCTTAAGACCTGCCAACCCTCTGGCTCCAGTGTGTCCTGGGAAGCCGTTCTCTCCAGGGGACCCGGGGGCGCCGGGAGGGCCAGGAGGACCTGGCAACCCGGCAATGCCAGACTCTGGCCTCGTCAGGCTTGCTGCAAGCTGAGCGAGCTGCTCTGTGATAGAACAGGTTTGAGGCTTTAGTCAAACATGACTGACTCACATCACTGCCATTACTCAGGCAGAATATTGCTAAGCACGTCATGATGGCATTTGCTAGTGCTTTATTGCATTCACTGTATTAGTGCATGTGGTAAGCGCTGACCTTGCATAACCCTCATGCAGACTTGCTTGATGTGTTGATCTGTTGGTCCTCGACCCTGAAAGACAGTCATGCAGGCATAAGTAAATCCACCACAGGGACAAATTCAGCCTGTCGAGCAGAGCACTACAACATGGCTTTACTGTGACCCAAATGGGAGACTGCACAATCACATGATTCGCATGAGCAAAATTCTTGATGGTAAGCCAATGAAGGGGATTAGCAGCAAAAGAGCTCACAAAACTGTCAGCTCTTGTACTTTAAATCAGGATCCAGCTGGCTTTCATAGGTCAATAATACATTAATTAAGCTTTCTAGACGTGTTAAAAATAAAGTGCGTGTACCTGTTGTCCTTGTGACCCAGGTAAACCACGTGCTCCTCGGTCTCCCTGCATGCCTCTCGGTCCTGGCTGACCTGGTGTGCCTTCAGTTCCCTGCTGTCCACGCATTCCCTCTGGCCCTTTGTTTCCTGCATCACCTGGTTTTCCCAGCTGGACAACAGCAGATCCATCCATGAAGAACTGACACATACTGATCTAACAACCTGATAATCCTAATGGAATTCTTCGATTATGCATAACTGTCATTAGGGCACACTCACCGAACCTTTCTCGCCTGGTTCTCCCTCATCACCCTGCAGGAATAAGTGAACATGGCCTTCAGATCTGTAAAGATTACTGTCCTGGCTCACAGATATTCTAACAGCAGATTAGTAATTAAGAGATTCAGTCTCTGAACAGAACTACTACCACGGCAGCAAATAAAGCACCAAAGAATGAATAATTTCAATTTGTTTCAAGTATGATGTTACATACTACGTCTCCTCTTTCTCCTGGGGTGCCTTCCTCACCGGGTGTTCCCTAAACACAAACACACAGCAGAGATCAGACAGCATTAGGACTGAGCTATTACACACAAACTTCTCTGACAAAGCTTCACATATAATGGATTATGAAGCTACAATCTGAATAGCCAGAAAATATAGGCTTACCTGATCGCCTTTTGAACCAGTGAGACCAACTGCACCCTGGAAATTGTCAAAATAAAGCAGGTATTCAACTGCTAAGACTCATGACTATTTATTTCCCTCAAGATAAGACATCTTTTGATTCCAAGAAAATACTATGCTACACGGTTTAGTGTTTCCTACTCTAATACACTTTATATAGACCTTCATGACGTAATGAATTGAACCAGGTGTGTTAGAGCAGGAAAAAATGCGAAACAGTGCAGGTCAAAGAATGCCTAGGATTTGGAGAGGGAACTCCGGATGTAGAATAAAGTGCATTACACAAATATACAAAAGTTTATGAGTTTTGCATGATAGACTAGTGCTGTGTGAAAGATGTTGACATGAGAAAAATTTGAGGTCAACATCATATAAAGTGATATCTGTACTCTTACATATCTTTTATTACTGTTAATTCCTTGCCTTACCCTGTCGCCGTTCTGACCACTAAAACCAGCTGCACCTGGAAGACCAGGTAGACCAAGATTCCCTTTAGGCCCCTGCAGAATACATAAACACACACACACACACACGTGCACAATTTTAACACTGAATCATCTATGCTTGGTAACTTGCAAACCACAAAAAAAAAAAAAAAAAAAAAAGTACATTGACTCTGTAAGCGGGGGTGCTGGGGTTGGATGTCGTTAGCAGTGTGTGGTTGTGGGTTCTGATTGCCTGATGCCCTTAGTCTGGCTGGTTTAAGGAATTCCTGTTGAACAGAGGGTTCTTTCAGACCCCCTTTCTACCCTGAATATCCTCTTACCAAAGAAAATAACCCTGAGCGCCTCGGCCTCAATAACAACACTATTCATGGCTCTTTAGCAGCACCGATCACTGTTACAGGGAGACGGCGTTTCATTGAGAGATTTCATTACAGTTTGCATTGTAAGCAGGTTCTCTGTAAGGGACTGGGCACGAAATCTGAAAATAAGGACCAAGGCTAACATGTTTTGGATTGTCATTTTTGGTGTTCAACACTTTCGACTGTGTGATAATACAACGTGAAGGACTACAGAGAATTCTCTGCTATTGACACATAGCTGGGAGGAATTAAATAGAACATTACATGTCGCATCTTCAGACACATTTGCACTTTGTACACACATTTTCACTCCCGACATTTCTGCTTAATTCCATTTCTTTTTATCTCTCCTCCCCTTCCTCTCCCCTTTTTTCATATTAACGTTTTGTTGTTGTTGTCCTTCTTCTTTACCATTAGTCGTTCAGTCCTTTTCATTTTTCATTCCTGTTAGTGTTCCTCACTATTTTGTCTCTTGGTCTTTTATCCTTATTTTAGCAACATTAATATTTCTGTCTATCTGTTTTTATCACTACCACTGGAGCTTGAAATTATTTGACTGCTCCAATATATTTGTGCAATCCTATTGTGTTAATGATTTCATTGCCTAGAGTTCCTAGATACTTACCCTTGAACCTGGCTGCCCTAGAGGCCCACCTGGACCCTTCACTCCTCTCTCACCCTACAGACAGAAGGATAGAGAGCAAGAAGAGTACAGGAGAGAAAGAATGCAGACATTACATTATTTGATTCACAGTTCTGTGTCTGCCATTTGCAGTGATATAGAAGTGGAAGCATACTCACTGATCCACCCCTTGGTCCTACTGGTCCCACCTCTCCCTGCTCGCCACGTTCACCCTGCAATCAATCAAGCAAGCATCAGTTAGCAGGTAAGGAAACATACAGTAATGCATCAATATGCTTGATTTCTCCAGCAGACCAATGCATCATTTGTCATCCATTATCTTCATCCTTCTACAGGTATGTAGTGGTTCGCAAAAGCACATGACTCACTTCTTGTCCGCTGTTCCCAATTAGTCCTGCCACACCTGGATCGCCAGAGATTCCCTACATGAGACAGGACAGGAGGCCATAATGCTGTTACAGGCTAACACATATAGTACATACCCTATATATGTCTATACATGCATGGTATTACTTAGTACTGACATATGAAATGTGATTGGGCAGAACATGTTAATGACTCCAGTTTCTTCTTGCCTTGCTATGCCTCAGTATAATATTTATAGTACATGAATTGCTTATTGTGTCCAAAAATAGTTGTAAAAACAAGAGCCTACCTTCTGCCCACTTTCGCCTATTGCGCCCGGAATGCCTGGCAAACCCTAAAGGAAATACGGACGTTGGCCACCACAGATATTGAAGTCATGGTATTCTTTTCAGGGAAAATGAATCTTTATTGTGCTTGTTCAAAAAGTCATACTTACAGGCAGACCTTGAAGGCCGGCATCGCCGGGAGGACCTGCTTTCCCGGGGATACTCTAAAACAGCCACAAAGAGACACATGAGGAACTCCTTCAGGCAAAGGTTAGAGATAATCAGTGGTACGAATCCACTTAAACAAGTGTCTGAGCTGCAGCATAGCAGAGAAAAACGGCATTTAGTAGTGTTTTTGTTTCTGGTGTTCCAAATTAGTGTTATTACTTTACCTTAACCCCTGGCAATCCTGGGATACCCTCACGAGCATCTACTCCTGGTAAACCCTTTGTGGAAAAACCCAGGAATGATCAAAAACGTACTAGTTGGTCACAAACAGATTGTTCTATTCCAGACGTGAAAAAGTAATATTCATGAATGCGGACTTACAGCTTTTCCTTTAGCTCCTGGTAAACCTAAAATGCCTTGAAGCCCCCGGAGCCCCTTAGAAGACACAAATCACATAGTTTCAAACAAACCAAATAAACCAAACCTATTCTTTTTAAATTAGTTTTCAAACCACTGTCAAGTATTATCTTATTCAGCAATGCTATAAAGAACTGATAAAGGATATAAGAGAAATAAAAGATAATACACAGATAGCACATGGTCTGATGAATATGCATGTGTCATACTGCAGAGTGATTTAGCCTGCATGTTTTGGGAGAGTTGTATGATCTCTGAACTATAATGAGTTTTTATCCTATAATTTGGTGTCCCTATGAGACAATGTGTTTGAAGTTAAATGTTTTGTTTGCTAGTACTCACTTGAACCCCTTTAGGTCCAGTCTCACCCACTTTTCCTCTTTGTCCTCGATCACCCTAAAAAAGACAAGTTAATTTATTCCATTGAGAAATTTCAAATATGGTGTTTAACCAATCCAGGCCCTAAACTAACGGGGGAGGATATCAGGTTGGTGCATTAAGACAGGCTAAAAATGTGATATTGATTCTGACACTTACAGGAGCTCCATGAATGCCCTGAGGACCCACGTCACCATCTATCCCACGAGAGCCCTGTTTGAGAAAGTTTGCAGACATTTTATGATAAAGTATATCAAGTATCTTACATGTTTACGTATCCTTTATGAATATGTTAATATTTACCCTATCGCCTTTAGAACCCATCAAACCAGTGATCCCTCTTAGTCCCTGTGGACCCTAGAATCACATCACACATCCACAGTGGTTAAATAAACGAGGATGGTAAATGTACTAAGGGCTAAGCCAGGCTTCCCCAGTAACTGTCCTGGAGGGTGGAGTCCACCACAGTTTGGTGATTCTTGATTGGTATCTTTAAGCAGGGAAATCACCAACTATGCTGGACTCTGGCCCTCCAGGGCTGGAATTTGGAAACACTTGGCTAAACTCATCACAAACTATTAATATGATTTCTTAAAAATGTATTGATGAGAGAGTCTGCAAAGCACTTTACAGGTTTTCCTTGTACTCCAAGTTCTCCAGAGGCTCCTTGTTCTCCCTCTTCACCCTAAGAGAAAAGCAGCACATTTAAAAAACACTCATCCACCACTTCTGCCTGACTTCATGATTTAATCTCTATATGTACTTCCTCTAAAGCCAACTCCTTACTAAAACAGTTTGGATTGTTGGCAGGCAAATATACAACAGAGGGCTGAAGACAAAACGCGTGCAACTGTAATATGGCTAAATATTTAGATCATTTCCCAAAGTATCACTTTAGATGGTGGCAATGAGTCAAAACTGCAATGTGTTTAACTCTGTGAACATGCAGGAATGCATTTTACAGTTTATAGTATACCTTATGACCTTGTCTTCCTGGTTCACCAGATTCACCTTTTACACCTTTGTGGCCCTGCATATAAAAAGGATGACATCAGAATCAAGTTCACCTCAAGATCAGCATTGCTGTTTGGTAAACAAAGCAATCAGCGTAGGTTCAGCATAGATGAGTGTTCAGGTGACTTTTTAGTTCAGCTCACCTTCATTCCTGGTAGTCCACTATAGCCAGTCAGTCCATGCGTACAGGAATTTGGACACTGTCAAGAATCAAGAGCATGATCACGACATTACAAGGCACTTTGGATATATTGAAAAACAAAACCTGATATACTCAAAAGAAAAAAAATATTAAAAATATAGTGTCTCAGTATTCTTGGTTGGTTAAAAGAACAAAGTATTGTCTTCATTTTGGATTTAAAAAATGTGTCAAAAACACATTGCACACTTTTCCATAAACTAAAAAGCCTTTGTAACTATCACAGTTCTACAGTGTATATATGTTGAAATCACTCACATGGGAAACATAATGATATATAATGTTAAGACATCAATGAGACAGACAAACTCCGTCATCAGTATCTGTTGAAACTGTAGTGTCGTAATAATTACAAGAGATGTGAGTTTCTTACCAATTCCTCACCACTCCAAACCCCAGGGGGACCCTAAAATGTGTTTCAAATAGAGACAAACATTCTCAGATTTAACAGTATTCACATTAAGATGAATAACTTATTTTATGTAATTAGGATGAACTAAAAACACAATTTTTTTAGCCTGTAAACAAAGAACAGAGCAGTATGAAAATATACAGTGGGGTCCAAAAGTCTGAGAAAATATGGGATTTTGTTCATTGCCACTGTATGGCACCCTAAAATGCTTTGCTGAAACTGGATCAGTCGTATCCAAAGCACAATCAGGGAGACCAAAAGTGAGCACACCATCAGAAGACCAATACATAAAGCTTTGTTCACTGAGAGAGAGAACAGCAACTTCATC
>JAOUQW010000004.1:17725972-17736164 GCA_028565825.1 Olivaichthys viedmensis
GTGCCCAGGAACCGGAAGGACTCCACAGTGTCGACTGGGGAGTCACACAGGGTGATGGGGGCGTGTGGGACTGGGTTATATGTTAGGGATGTAAAGATTCACAGATTCAAGTGCGCGCAACAGTCTAAATATTTACAATACTGCCGCACTCATTCATAAAAGTTTGAATCGGGAGGCAATCATGCCCGAGTCAACAGTTGTATCAATCGAGTCCAATGTGCATATATATATTTTTTATTACTAGTGTACTATTTTTTTAGAAACATAATCAAATGAATTTCCTTTGGTACAGTGTGTTTCTCTCTTAATCTCTTTCTTTCTCACCCAGTTATGGAGGGGTGTCCTCCCACTACTCCAAGCTAACATTTTTTTTTTCAAATAAAAATTGAACTGTTTGCACAATACATTATATTCCATCGCACTGCACTGCATCAAAACGTCCGTATTAAAATGTATTTCTCATCCACCGCATGTTTGCGTTTTTGTTTCCTTCTTCACTTAGAAATTAATGCTACAGGATTCAACTATCAGAACGAGGATGAGAAAGTCACTTTGTCTTTCCCCAGTGCTCTTCAGAAAGGTAAACACCACAGCAACACCAGCAGCCTCTGTGACTGAGGCTCAGCCAAAGCCATGCTAACAGTCACTATGTAATCAGTTGCTATAATCATTCTTTCAGCAGTTTAGACGATGCCTAATCAGCTTGCTGTCAAAAGAAAAAGAGGTTATTGTTATTCCATCAAGCTCACAAATAACTTGTTCCCATGACTTGCTCTTTATGTAGTCTGTACCTCTGAAAACCAGCCAGGATTTTTATTTCAGTTATTCTTTGAATTGGGACTCTTGCAGGTGAATTTGAATGTTTTCTGCACATTTTTAGGAGCTGGAATGTTGAAGATTGATTTTGTTGGAGAGTTGAATGACAAAATGAAAGGTTTCTACAGAAGTAAATATGCGACTCCTTCAGGAGAAATCCGCTATGCAGCTGTCACACAGTTCGAGGTAACGCAACACACAGCAAGCGCCTTAATTTCCTTCATTCGTTCTCTGCATTTCTCCGAGTTTTATCCCAGCACGTTTGTCCTGGGCTTGTTTTTCCTTCTCTCTCACTCATCTCTTCCAGTTGGGCATGTTCAGCTGTACATTTGACTAAGTAATGTGAACACAATTGGCCTCCTCCTTTTTATAATTTTTTTTTTTTTTTTTAAGGCTAATAAGTAACTAGATCCCTGTTGAACAAACAGGGAAGAGTGGTTTAGGTTTAAAGGCAAGAGACATTGAAAGAAGGGAAGTTTAAATGCTCTTATTCAGTCAATACAATCTGTGTGTATGTGTGTTTTGTATTTTGTTGCTCTGTTGGGCCTATAGTGTCCGTTTCAGCTCTTGTTTATGGTTTGTGTCACAATGGTGTGAACCAGTCAACAACACTGACCCTCTGTGACCTCTCTTTCGTTCCCACTTTCTCCTTCATTAAACACCTCTCTCTCTCTCTTTCTCTTTCTGCCTCAGGCCACGGACGCTCGTCGAGCTTTCCCTTGCTGGGACGAGCCAGCTATCAAAGCCATTTTTGACATCACCCTCATTGTCCCCAAAGACCGAGTAGCCTTGTCAAATATGGTATGTGTCAGGTTTCACTCCGCCCCTCTGGAAGCACACAGCTCCAAACAGCTTGATCACTCAGCGAGAGCTGTGTGTTTCCTAGCATTGTGTGTGTGTTTGACGTACCAGATGTTGAGACGCGTTCTTTCTCCCAGTGGAGGTCAGCTGTTACTCTGTAGCACTGAGAACGTTTTCAGTGCCCTCTCCATATTTTAAAGCAGAATGCTAATTGTTTTGATCCTCGATTTGGGTCTGTTTCTTGCATAATGGAATTGAGATACTATTAGATTTCAGCATGCAGGATATTACTAAAATTAGTTGGTTAACTCCTCTTGGATGGCTGGCTTTAATTATATAGATTTGTCTTTTGGGTAAATTTGTTAAGACAGCGAAAAAGGCGAATTATTTTCATTTAAAACTGACTTTTTTGTTTTAAAGCACTTCTGGGGGGAAAAAAACTGATTTATGTAGCGTTCTGTATGAGATCACATAAGTCATCAAGTTGACAAAATGGGTTCAATCCGTTGAGCCCATCACGTACGATATGCAAATTATTAGAGCATGCCGTGATACTCAAACTTTTATCTGCAGAACCTGCATGCTAACTTGGCTAATGTTAGTAATAAACATAATTTTGGTTATGGTAGATTTTAAGTTTTTGGCTACTGTTAAATACATCACCAAAAATGACAATTCAAATCAAATGTTTACTAGCAATTAAGTAATTGGCTAGCTGTTGGGTACGACAGGAAGACACTTAAAAAAATATTTTCTTTTTTTTAAATCTTTTTTTTTTTAAATGTTGGTCCAGATGTTCCTAGGCGATTTCTATTAGTTGCTTGGTCATTAAATAAACACATTTTAAAGGATTTATTATTCAACAAACATTATATTTAATGGTTTAAAATGATATGTTCAGGAGTACTTTTAAAGAGTTGTTTGTAAAGACCTTTTCATATATTGTATATTAAGATAATATAATTCAATTCAGAGTTGTGCGAGGCTGGAAGTGTAATGGCAATGCAGCTCTTGTTTCACGGCTGATTTTTAGAGCGCATGCTAATTACAGCAGTTAATGGGGGGGAGGGGATGCAAGCAGGCATAGCTGGGAGCTAAAAGCTTCCATTTCCTCTAACGTATTAAGCTATTTTGGAACACTTTCCTACACAATTTATAGAAAAAAGACCTTCTCCTTTTGGCTCCACTCACTTTTATCATAACTGTGATCTTGCACTGCAGAACGTCATCGATCGGAAGCCATACCCAGAAGATGACAGTCTTGTGGAGGTGAAGTTCGCCACCACGCCCATCATGTCCACGTACCTGGTGGCGTTTGTCATCGGTGAATATGATTTTGTGGAGAGCCAGTCGTCTGATGGCGTGACGGTCCGTGTGTACACGCCGGTGGGAAAAGCAGAGCAGGGGAAGTTTGCGCTGGAGGTAAGCAGCCTTTTCTGTCTGTTTCTGCCCTTGCATATTGTGTGCTTAAGACGGGCAGCATTTCAATGATCTAAAAGGCAGTGGAACATAAGCTCTCTGACACAACAACGCACCCAGACTTCCCATAAAATATATTTGGAATTTAATATGACAAAAAAAGCGCACCTATTCGTTGTCTTATCTGTTTTTTTTTTCTGGTTAAACACTAGCAATGTGTTTTATTAACATGAAGTCTTATGTCTTTTTTTCCTCCTCTTAGGTGGCTACTAAGACTTTACCTTTCTACAAAGACTATTTTAATGTTCCTTATCCGTTGCCTAAAATTGATCTAATAGCTATTGCTGATTTTGCTGCTGGTATGTAGGTATTTCTTTCCTGTAATAGTTTTTGATACAGTGTTTTAATACAGTCCACAATTATGCAGTACAGCATTTTTTTTATGTGTGCATTTAGGTGCCATGGAAAATTGGGGCCTTGTTACTTACAGGTACTATGAAAACCTAGTAGTATAGATTGACTGTTTAAAAGAGTTATTAAACAGTGTATCCACTTGTATGCACATACAAAAAAATTGTTTTCTGACTTTCCAATATGAATTTTTGTTTTGTTTTTTGATTATAGATTAGACTGCATCTTTTTTCAATGCACTTTTAATAGTATTCCAAAAAGGGGAAATACTGCAATGCGTCTTTTGTGTTCTAGGGAGACTGCTCTGCTGATCGACCCAAAGAATTCATGCGCGTCCTCGCGCCAGTGGGTGGCCCTGGTGGTGGGGCATGAGCTGGCACACCAGTGGTTTGGGAATTTGGTTACTATGGTGAGTGTGTGAACTCTGTATCCGTGGTGACCTCATGAGAGCTTTGTTACTGTCTGGTGAGAACCAAACTTATAACGAAGAATAGATTTGTGTTATTAATGTAGCGGTACTGTAGATGTAAACATATTTATTTATGCTCTTTCTGTTTTAATTGCTATGATTATTATTTTCATTTTAGGTTTTGGTGTCATTTGGTGTAGTTAATTTTCATGAACGTATTGTAAATGTTTTCTTTCTTTCTATAATAATGCTGCCAAGACCATGAGCTTGCCGACATGCGTTAGCTTGTAGATGGACATAGTTTCCATTTACTGATTGAGGGTTATTCTGCAGGAGTGGTGGACCCATTTGTGGCTTAATGAGGGCTTTGCATCATGGATTGAGTACCTCTGTGTGGATCACTGTTTCCCTGAGTACGACATCTGGACGCAGTTTGTATCTGCTGACTACACCAGGGCTCTGGATCTGGATGCTCTTGATAACAGTCACCCTATTGAGGTTGTATTTTTCATGTGTCGGCACCCCATGTGTCTTTATCCTTGAATAACCTTCTTGCTCAGAAACCTCACAACACATCTGTCTGAATTAGACTGGCAATAATGTCATTTTTAATCAAACTATTATAGATCAACTCCAGCTGTTTTTCCTGTTGTCCCACCCCTTTGGTCAAACACATTTTGCGTGACAGGCCGCTGGGCACCTTGACGTAATCACTGGAAGGGTCAACCATAGAAAGACACTCTCTGATGGAGTACGTCTATCCCGGTAGAAAATGGAGATGTGTATTTTGATCAGACAAAATGAGCAAGTCCTTTAATTCACGTGGGCTGATCTCGACTTTTTTATAACCCTTTGTGTTTGCACGTCTTTGGGTGTTCTCTGTATAACACAGCCTGTGTTGTGTCTCTCGAGTCTTTGTTTTTGCTCGACTTGTGTTTAAATGTGAGGCGATGGCGCGGTAGTCGTAGAATTTAAAAGCCCATTAAAGCAGTAACCGGCACTGCTCTTTTTAATCTCGACGCTTGGAATCAACTTTGCGTACTCTATGCTTATGTTTGTGTCGGTTAAAAGT
This sequence comes from Olivaichthys viedmensis, assembly GCA_028565825.1. Lineage (NCBI taxonomy): Eukaryota > Metazoa > Chordata > Actinopteri > Siluriformes > Diplomystidae > Olivaichthys > Olivaichthys viedmensis. The sequence continues at coordinate 17,730,901 of JAOUQW010000004.1, forward strand.
GCACAAAAGTTTGTTCCTCGGTTTGCGTCTATGGCCAACCCACAACATTTTTGTTAAATGCGGAACATTTTCTTTTATTTAAACTCAGACATGATCTAAATAGGAGACAATACAGTTTAATCATGTTTTTGTTACATTTTTCATGAAATTTGCTGGAGTTGCGCTCATCTGTGACATTATCGCAATAAATGATATTATGGAAACACTGTGTTGTGGCTGAATGCCCTGGATGTTTAAATTACAGCTTGTTTATTTCCTGATAGTGATATGATTACAATTTGGACTAGATTCTAATATTGGTTCATAATTTATAAGGATAACTATGTTAATTGGATCATGATGGGCTATAATCAGTAATTGCTTTTAATTATATTGTAAAAGCAACTTAAAAATTTTCTGTACATGGGTTTATTTGAGGACGCAACACACCTCCCCATCCCATTTAACTGGCCTATTGGCACAGCGTGAATTTGAGTGCAGTGATGGCAGAGCTTGCTAGTTTAGAAATACTATAAATGTTTCTGGTGTTGTGCTAAAATGCCTCCCCCAACTGTCTTTGAAAACTCCTGTTTATGATAATATATATATATATATATATATATAATATGATATTGTTTAGGATATTATTAGAAATATTTGAAGGCATGTTCCAAATGCTTTCTGTTAATATAATTAAACACAATCTTTCCTATTGCATAAAATTTTGAACTAATAGTTGAGGATGATTAAATGAAAAAAGAAGAACTCAATTGTTTGCAAAATATCGACTTTAATCTCTAACTATAATCAATATTATCTATTTTTGACCCAGTGCTATTCTAAATTGTTATTTACTTGTTACAAAAGTTTCTGTAGTAGGAAGTGTAATTCTCCGTCTTGTTTACTTCGGAGCGATGCAGCTCTTTTGTGTACACAAGTGTATCAGTTACCACATTTGCATTCCAGGCCTGGATTTAGCCTAATGAAATATGAGTTTGTGTAACATTTTGTGTGTGTGTGTGTGTGTGTGTGTGTGTGTGTGTGTGTGTGTGTGTGGGGCAGGTTAATGTAGGACACCCCTCAGAAGTGGATGAAATCTTTGATGCCATATCATACAGCAAAGGCGCTTCTGTTATTCGCATGCTGCACAATTACATAGGAGATGAGGTAAGAAAATAACCCAGCGAGATACCAAACACAGAGTTTTAACATTAAGAGAGGATAAATATGTCATCTAACAGCTTGGGCGAATAGTACACTGGCTTGACCTATTTATTGCGCAGCCAGTGATTTAAGAGAGTTGTGTTGGTTGTCCTTTGAATACAATGGCCAAGAACTTCATTTGGTGTCTGATTTAACATTTTTGATTTATTATTATTTTTATGCTTTTAGGATTTTAGGAATGGAATGAACACGTACCTTTTAAAGTTTCAGCACAAAAATGCATCCACAGGTAAATGATGTATTCTTTTTTGAATGTGTGCATAAGTCATAAAACTAATGATTCTTAAAAAATATTTTAGTATTTTTGGTTTATGTGAAGAATTAGGAATGTAATGCATGTTGAATGACGTAAAAGCAATGTGGAGGTGTGTAAGCAAGGACAGAGTGTCTATGTGGGTGTACCTGGCAGATCACTTTATTTTATGAAAGTGTTTCAGGAGGTATGTTGTTTTATTAGGGCCCTGTAGTAGTTGCAGTCATAAATCCAATCTTTTTTTTCTCTTTGCCCTCTGACTCATATGTTCCACTTACTGTTTGTTTCCCTGTCTTGGAGGAATACCCCAGAATATTTTGAACCTAATCTCTATCTTCTGCATCTGTAATGTGCAGGTGATTATCACAAACGAGAATGGACTGGATGCGGAAAATCCACTGACTTGAAACTCTCTTTTAAAGGAAGCCTCAGGGCAGTTGTTGGGGCAGTCAATAAACGTTTCTGCAAGACGCATTGTAGAACAGTTTCATGAATTCATCAGTCAGAGGTTTTTGTAAATGTATGATTCATCCTTTCAGAAATTAGACTGTTTTTTGCAGAGGGACGAATTTCTGGTTATGCACTACCACCAGAGTCAGTTTCCGCATGGATACCACAAAACCTTAAAGTGTAAAAATAATCAGAATAGTTTTATTATTTATTTGTATTTATTTTGGATTACTCCAGTGCTGGAAAGTTGGGAAAAAATACATAAGCACAGCTTTGGTGTAAGACATTTTCTCATGTCTGACCTTGATTGTTAAAGTGTATTGGTTGTAGTTGTGTATTTTAAACGTTTATTGACAGAATTTAGCAACAATTATGAGGCTTCCATTAAAAGTGTGTGTCAAAGTTGACCTGTTTTCTGTTCCTTTCTCAGTACATGGAAACTTATTGTCTGTGGTAATTGCCTATATGCTACAGGTGCCTTGGATAGAGATTAGGATAAAAAAAACACGCTGGAGTATTTCTTTAAAGAGTTCCTATCTACACCACATCACTATTTTTCTCATCCTTTCTTTTGCTAATTCCCTCATTCTCTCTCTCTCTTTCAGAGGACCTGTGGGACTGTCTGGAGCAGGCTAGTGGGAAACCCATTGCTGCAGTGATGAGCTCTTGGACCAAGCAGATGGGATTCCCCATTATTGTAGTGGACCAGGAGGAGGTACAGTCCTGCCTAGTACACACTGCCCGAGAGCGTTTTAGTTTAATGCAATTGCCCTGCTGAAAGTTTGAACCTGCTGACCTGTTGACTCATAGAAAGATGTGACTTTCGTATACTTTTTAAAAGTTGTTCTGCATAGGCTGGTGGAACACAAAGCTGTAAATGGAAAATATAATGACATCAAGAACCACATAGAAAATGATTTATGTACATTTTATAGTTTTTAAGTTTCAGAACAGCTTCAAAATAGCAGATATTTTGACTCGCAGGGCGGTAGAACAGTTGGACATGGAAAATTATTCATCTAAAAAGTGAAGCTTTGAGAATCAGTGTGTGTGTGTGTGTGTATATGTATATATATATATATATATATAAATGTCTTTACAGATTTCTGGTTTCAGAATGAATGACTTTGACTAGAGGCTATTCTGGCCTTTTGTTAAATGGAAAGGATACCTGCACTTCAGGATAATAATGCAGATTGTCTTTATAGCAAGGAGACGATCGGGTGCTAAGGATATCTCAGAAGAAGTTCTGTGCTAGTGGACCACACAGTGGTAAGATTTCTTCAGTGTTTAAGATCAGGCCAGATTCTGTACACAGCATTCACATTAATATAGTATCCTAATGTTAGTAGGGTCCTATTAAATCAATATAATTTTTTTATTTATTTGATTCTTTGTCCTGATTAATCCTTTTAGGCGTTGGTATACATATTTTCACGAGGACTGTTAAAGTCTCTATGGTAAATGAAGTAAAGACTATGTTTAGCAGGTCTGTGTTGAAATGAATGAATGAATGGAAGGAAAATAAGTTTCCAGACCTGAGGCATGGATTCTTACTTCTCATTCTCATTGTTTTGTTTGAATTTGTGTGTTAGGTGAGGACTGCCCCAACTGGATGGTCCCCATTAGCATCTGCACCAGCGAGGACCCGAGCTGCTCCAAGATAAAGGTTCTGTTGGACCAGCCTGAACTCACAGTCACCATCCCCAACCTTGGACCAGATAAGTGGGTCAAGGTCAGCTCTCTTTCTCTCCATATGTGTGCTGATGGTGTGAAACGTTTTTGCATTCTTTTAGGTTCATAAAAATGTACATTTCAGCTATGACATGTTTTTGAAGATTTTTAGTCAGCATTTCCCTTCATTGGTCAGCCAGAGCTTAGAGCATGTGATAAACACATTTGTCCATTTCCTTGTAGCTTAATCCAGGCACGGTAGGCTTCTACAGGATCCAATACAGCTCGACCATGCTGGAGAGTCTGCTGCCAGGAATTCGAGATCTAACGCTGCTCCCTGTAGATCGTCTGGGCCTGCAGAATGACCTGTTCTCCCTGGTGATACTACACACACACACCTACACACTCTGCTATTGATGTTATTGATTATCATAACATATCCATTAGCGCTTCTGTGTCTCACACTCTCAGTTCTTGGTGTGTTATTGGCATGGTTTACAGAAGTTATTGGCATGTACCACGACCATATCGAGTACAATATTTATTGCTAATTAATATAAAATCACAGTTTTAGGAATTCCATTTGTAGATGAACATTCTTTCTCTATCTTAGTCTCGTGCAGGTATGATCAGCACGGTGGAGGTGCTGAAGGTGATGGAGGCGTTTGTGAATGAGCCGAACTACACCGTGTGGAGTGACCTGAGCTGTAACCTGGGCGTGCTCTCTTCTCTCCTCTCCCACACCGACCACCACGAGGAGATCCAGGAGTTCATCCGAGACCTCTTTACTCCCATTGGCCTCAAGCTAGGCTGGGACAGCAAGCCTGGGGAGGGTGAGTGTCAGTAAGCTTAGCTTCATATGTCTAGTAACTTAAGATATTTACTTCCTGTTCATTTCTTTGTTCCTTTGCGTGTGTCTCACTGTAATGGTCCAGGCCACTTGGATGCTCTGCTACGAGGGCTTGTGTTGGGGAAGCTGGGTAAGGCGGGACACAAGACCACGCTGGAGGAGGCTCGCAGGAGATTTAAAGACCACGTGGAAGGCAAGCAGATCCTCTCCGCAGACCTCAGGAGTCCAGTAAGACCTGCCTGGCCAAATGAATTAGGACCCTTTTTCATTTAGACCTCCAGCTTTTTCACACTTCAATATTCAAATAAATGTTTTTGATGTATTCTTAACCGATGAAGTTATTTCCATTTCTGTCTATATTGTATTAAGAGTTACTTGGAGAACTATTATACAGGCATTTTTCTGTATTATTCCAGGTTTACCTAACAGTTCTAAAACATGGGGATAGCTCAACACTGGACACTATGTTAAAGGTAATAAGACGTGTTTGTTACACTCTGACTCCATACTATTTACTATTTATTGACTATTTACTATAGTAGATCATTGAAAACAAGAACAACAAGTTCTGCAACTTGCCATAAAGATTACGTCGCGAGTACATTCCGTGCTTAATCTGTCTGCCCTCTGTCTAGCTCCATAAGCAGGCTGACATGCAGGAGGAAAAGAATCGCATAGAGAGAGTTCTGGGAGCAATCTCGTCTCCAGACGTCATCCAGAGAGTGTTGAATTTCTCCCTTTCGGTATGTTTGAGCACTTATTACACACACACACACACACACACACACACACACACACACACACACACACACACACACACACACACACACACAC
>JAOUQW010000004.1:17760307-17774690 GCA_028565825.1 Olivaichthys viedmensis
ATAAATCACACTAAAAAAAAACAAAAGAAAACAGGGAGCAGCAACCAGCCAAAAAACTGTGTGTGTTTATTTTTTTTTTTTGGTGGGTGGGGGGGGGGGGGGGGGGGGGGGGGGGGGGGGAAAGGAAGAGAATAAACGACTTGAAATGAGAAAGGTAGGTCTATATTTATTTTGGATGTTTTAGTGGGCTAGTCGGTTAGCTAGATAGCTTGCAAGCTATAACGTCACCTTTTTAGCATGTTAGCCTAACAGTATGACCAAAGAAATTAAACTGTCAGCACTTCAGATTGTTAGTTTTGATTGTTAGCAGTCTGTTTGTTGTAAACTCCTTAGATGGATTGTTATGATGAATGTATGACATTTTTTAATGTATTACGAATAGTAAAGTAAATCAGCTCACATGAGCAAAGCATGCTTGGCTAGCGACACCTTTAGGCTGCCATTTTGTTACACTTCAGAAAACCATCTACTTATCTACTTCTCAGTTCACTCGTTAGTATTTCTAATATGACTTGACTTGTACAGGTTTTAGAAAAATATGTCCATGAGGTGCAAATGATCCTGCTCCTGCAGGTGGCCCCAAAAAGGCTTCAGCAGGCCCTGAAGCAAGTACATTTGACCTAACACCAGTCTCTGAAGCTGGCCAGTCCGAAATTTGTTTTACTTAAAATTTAAATGTGAGGATATAAAACTCTACTGCAGCCTTGCTGATGCAGATGTAACTGTCTGATTACTAATTCTAGCCAATTATGTCAATTAGGAAACACCCACTTTTGTTCTGCAGCGATTTCCCCATTTGCTTAAGCACTGAAGACTTGTTGCCCTTCTCAAATTCATAGACAGACCACTGAATGCAAGAGGTGACAACAATCAGTGAGTCAGTAACATGAAGCATATTTAAAATAGTTTTTTTTTTAAAGAACACCGTTAATAAATATAAGGTAACAACAAATACAATTTAATATACAGTGGGGTCCAAAAGATCCACCACCATGTTTCACTGCTGTTTTGATCCACTGTGGTATCAATCTTTCTTATGTTCGTCTCCTTACATAAACCCTTCTGTTACTACCATAAATCTCAAATTTGGATTCTGTGAAATGCTGCTATGTGTTAGCCCATGCCAAGAGTTTGGCCTTGTTTCTGTTCCTGAAAAGTGGTTTAGAGACTGCTACTCGTCCTTTGAGTCCACTGCTAGCGAGCCTTCTTTTGACACTATTTTTGCTGATTGGAGTCTCTCGTTTTTTATTCAGCACATTCTGTATCTGTGATGAATCTCCCTATTTACCTATTTATGTTTGATTTGTAAGTGATGCCCGAGGTGTGATTGGCAATTTAAATTATTTAAATGATTTCCACAAAGACATATAAAACAATATCAACTTCAAGGAGAGAAAAACAGTTGTGTAGGACCAAACAGGAATATGTACCTAGGTGTGAAGAGTTGTAGATCACAATGATTTTCAGGCTTGGCATACTTGAGTGGACATTTGAGATGGATGTTTACTTGGGTAGTTAAGTGGACTCTCCATCTGGACACTTACTCTGGTGTATGGCTAGTGATCTATATTGTTACAACTTGATTTACATTTCTGAAACTAGAACAAAGCAAATGCTAATTAGCTCAGCTCACAGCTTTATAATTCAGGTGGGAAGATAAAGGCCTCTGCAGCTGTTTCTGCATCACCTTCTTCTTCTTCTGGTATTGGTTCCTCCCATGTGAAGACATCGGAGTTGTTATCATGCTCTATAATGGATGCTTGTAATTCTCCTTTCATTTCCCATGGACACAGTGCATCACATCGGGTCAGAGGCCGATTAGCCCTGGCCCCCTGTGCAGAATGTGCGCTGGTGTCCTTTTCCCTCATCTCACTGACACCTTTACCAAGGCTGTCCTCAGCATTTGCTGGTCTTTCAGGGTCTGTTTCCCAAGGACAAATATCTACACAGACACTTTCTTGCATTTTTGACTTTCCTGAGTTTTTTTGGATTTGCTTTTCAGGCTCACTTGTATTCAATGGACTTACATTGGCATGAAGATTTATTTGTCTTTGGTGTGATTTCATTGACTGTTCACTTTCTAGCTTACTAGTTTCCCAACAGCAGATTTTGGCACGCACACTTTCTTTTTTTAGGTCTGAATTATCCGACACCTTTCTTACGGCAATAATGTTATCTTCTGACATCTCTGACTCCTCTCCTTCCCATGGACAGGCATATGTTTTCTTAGTTGTGGACACTTGTAAATGATTGGTTTGATTTGGTTTTGGAGATGATTCTTCTGACTCCAAAGGACAGACTTCTGACGCAATAGGTACTGATTCAGGGAAATCCCAAGGACAAATTTCTGCTGTTAGCTGTTTTGTCAGTGGATGTGGTGTTACATTAGTTTTCGTGACAGCTTCTCTTGGTTGATCCTCAACATTAGTTTTTGGTAACTTTTCTGATTCCCGTGGGCATACTGTAGGATGAACACTTTCCTGTCCTTGAACAACTTGATTATCCATTTGTGGAGACTCAGGAAAGTCCCATGGGCATATTTCTGAATTAGTGCTGAGTTGTTTGGTTAACAGATGCATTGGACTAGGCCAAGTTGGGCTTTTTAAATCATTGCTCTTAATTGTTTCTGAGTCTTTTCCTAGTGTAATATCTGATTCCCAGGGACACACGTCAACGCACATTCTCTCTTGTTGTTTCTGTGCTTCACTTGTTTCCCATGGGCAAAAATAAATTCGAAGTGGGTCTTGTTGCACCAGACTCTTCCCATTTGTGTCTGACTCTCCTGGACGAGCATTTACATAAATAACTCTCTCTGTGTGTTTCGTTGCTTCAGAAGCTGATTTGGTAGAATCTTGTTTAACCTGTGAGGTACTGAAATCTGGCACATTGCAAGGGCACACTTCAGTCTCTGTATGGCCCTGATGTTGTTCAGGTCCTTTCCTAGATTTAAAACTGGTTCTGGACTCCTGTTCAAGAGATTTCCATTGACAAATACCTTTATCCTCTGTTGTTGTCTGTGTTTGTTTTCTGTTTGCTTCCCAAGGTGAAATATTATCAATCTTACCCTTGGATTGTAATTGATCTGGTTCCTTCTCTTCCCAAGGGCTAATATCAGCACTGCTGCTTTGTTGACGAACTGGTTGAGTCTGGTTAGGAACCTCCCATGGACACACTTCTGACCTTTGAACAGTCAGACACAGTCTTTGCTTGCTGCTGTTCGGCCTTTGTATTATATTTTTATATTCCATGTCCTCTGACTCCCATAGGCGGATATGTGGCGGAGCACTGTTTATGGAGTTCCTCTCTGAGGAATCATTTGATGATAGTCTTATTGCTGCCTGTTTCACAAGGCAAGGTTTTGAATCCACAGAAGTCATAGCTCGTCTTGGTGTTTGTGGTGTCTTCTTCCCTAAAGTTATAGTACTGCATAGAGTCAGTTTCGCTGATCTGGGCTGTTGTGATGCATCCTCCTCTTTGCTAAGTTCAATTTTACTGCTATATTTGCCACACCCTTTTCCAGCCACCAAGCCCCTTGCTAAAAGGAGAGTTTGGGTAGCTGAACGTAAAGAGAGACCACGATGGCCTGTCGGCTTGGTAAAGCTATATGGCGATCCTGGAGCACTAGCGGAGATTGGACGTTTTGGTCTGGGAGAATCAACACCTGAGTCCACACCATGCTCTCCCTCTGCCACAGGAGGAGAAGGGGAGGGCAAGGTGGAGGCAAATTCCCAGGGGCAAACATAGAGCAGTGAGGGTGATGATTTAAGCTCATGTGACCGGGGTTCTTGCTCAGAGAAGGAATAAGTGACATGTTTTTGGTTTGATGTGTTTGTGTCTGCAGGCTGCTCCTTTTTTACCTCCCAAGGATGGACCTCAGCCTTGTCAAATGACATACTAAGGAAAGCATTTGAGGTTTTCTCCTTTACAGTGTCTTGTATTCGCAGAGCCTTATCTCTTGGGCTTGCTTTGAGAGCAAGTGATGTGTCCTCTATGCTTTTAGGAGGAGAAAGAGGATAACAATCACTGTGCTTTTCTGTGAAACTAAATGATTTCTGAAACCGGGTAGACACAGGTTGTAGAAGGTTATTGTCTACTGCTAGATTGTGAGCACTGGCTGACTTGCAAACAAGTGGTGCTGTATCAATGGACTCTGCTTCTGAGGCCCTCTTGTTCATGCAGTTTTTCACTGAAGAATTCATCGATGAGGTATCCCTCTCTGGCACATACTTATAGACGCTGTGGGACCTTTGTATCTTTGGAGATGGCAGCTTTGCTGTCTGATTCCTCATTATGACACGGGTGCTTTCACGAGTTGCCATGTATGATCCAGACTCTTTTCGTGTTTCTCCAGCTCCTGAAGTGTCCTTATCCTTACGACTACATTGCCGACTCATGCTCTCTGGGATCTCAGCTATCCGCCTAATAAGGGATCGGCCAAGCATAAGCCGAGAGCTGCGCTTCTTCTGCAGGTGTGGGTTGTTGTTTGCCATTTTCTTGGTCTTGTGGACTTCCAACTGTGCATAAAGTTTCTTCAGCTCACCCTGGGGCCAGCGAAGACAAAAGGAATTCAGATAAGAAAAGTTTGTAGGGGCACCAGTGTTCTTGGTTGTTGTATAACCTATAACTTATTAGTAGTAATTACAATTTATTATGCATCGCCTTGGCCTACATGCTGCATGGGGGCAAGGAAGTTTACCCGGATGTCATCAGGGTCCAGGGTGTGGTCACTCCAGCAGGCAGATGTAAAACTACTGTTCAGGTGTAAGCACGAACGCCGTAGGTCCACTTCGTCCTCATACAGCTCTGAAGCAATCTCCTCTTTTATGAGTCGAGACATGTACAGGAACTGTGACAAAAAAAATTAACTGATCTTGATTTTTAAAAAACTTGAAACAGACTAATATATACAAGTAGTAAATATGTGCCATTATAAAGTACCATGCGTTATATGCCACATATGCATTATAGGTACCTTAGGAATGAACAGCAAGCCAAGTGTCGCAGTGATCGTGACATGCGTATGGATGAAGAACAGCAAGAGCATCCAGTCAGGATGCAGAGATGGCCTTATGAATCTGAGAGTGGAAGAAATAAGCAACATATTCGACATAATGTTATAGTTGCTTGTTATTTTAAGTTAGCATATGAAGATGATCTTAAGTCCTCACCTGACAAGATGAAACATGGTGGAGAAGAGCAGTTCATTGTGGATGGCAATGCCCATGTAGCGCGGCTCATGGAAGGCAGAGGGCACAGCCTTCACTGCACTGCAGAGGGAGCTCCCCCAGCACAAGAACAGCAGCTCAGCTGAGAAAAAAATCAACAGAGGTCAATTTGACATGAAACCATCATTTTATGTGGTATATTTCTATTTGGAAACTTTATGCCGTCATTTGATAATTTGCTACTTGTATCTGATCACTTCAAGTAATGATTTAGAAAAAGGTTGAAAATGTACTAGATTGCTTTTTAGGACTTATCACTTGATGGGCATTTTGGCTGTTTAATTTGTGGTGTTCCATGGGGCTCTTTATCAAATAATACGAATTTCATAATGTCATAGGCTCCATGGGGCATAATACTGCAGATTTCACCCACCCAAAGCCATCATGTAATCCCACCAGTCCAAGTCGCACATGTTGAAGCTCTGCCCATCTGAGGTGGTTGATGTAATCAGTAGAGGAACATTACGATCTCGGTTTTGAAGGACCCCCAGAGTCCAAGCACACAAAAACCATTTCACAGTGAGCACCATCACTCCCAGCATCCTGAGCATACTGGTGCTGGACATGTGGGGGACTCTCTGGGCAGTGCATGAGAGGAATACTTTCAGCACCCTAAAGATGCGGATGATATCAGTTAGAAAGGGCTTTTCAAATTACTGGACAAAAATATCAGACTCCAGACATAGAATAAAAAGGAATCAAGTCATAGTTTTAGAGTTTACATTATAAGTTTTGATATGCCCAGTTACGTCTAATCCTTAAAAAGTCATTTTAAAATCTAAAACCTCACAGCAAATCAAGAAAAGCCAAAATTCTGCAATGGCTATAGAGATTGTATACTTAATTGAAATTGTATATTTCTGCATTACATCACTGAAGTTATTTTAAAGGTCCTGCCAAGTCTAGCCATGAGAATCTTCAGCAAAGTGTGCTCTGCTGGTTATTTTACAAGCACAATCTGGAAACCGGTTGAATAGGAGAAGATGGGGGAATTTCTCCCACAAAGAAGAATTTGTACAGTCAACTCCAGAACTATTGGCACCCTTCAAGAGAATGGAAAAAATATATAACTATATAAAAAAACATCACACCCAATTATTCAAATTTTCCACTTGAACACCTGGAGAAACTACTTACCTTACAAAGAGTTGACTGTACATGTAACAGTTATAGCTAAGGTGTTGGGCCCTAAAAAAAGTTATCAATGCATAGATCACTACTATCTAAGCATAAAAAAAAACGTTCTGGGCAAATAAATCTTATATATTGTTACAAATATAAAAATTAGCCAGACTTTGGCCGTTTAATAATCCTAGGGACAATCTTCTCCTTTTCTATCTTCTCATACTCTCCTATTGCTCAGCTGGATGGAATGGTGGTTATCAGGTTAGAGGTTGCAGAAACAGTACAAACCTGTACATTTTCAGTGTCACAGTACCGTAAACAATGGCAAAGCCAAGCAAACGGACCCAACGGAGTAGGATGCAGCGGAACGTGCTGGGTTTGAAATATATAATGAAAACCTAAAAACAGAGATGTACACAAATGTAGATAAAATCTTAGTAACTGGAATAATGTAAACTGGTTATCTGGGCACAAAGGAGAAATGGAACAATTTTTAGAATTGTATTTTTACAACAAATGTGTTTTTAATTTTAATTAATTTTCAATTAAGAATCCAAGTCCAAAACTAGGCTTAATAAGTGTACATAAAACCAACTAAAAGAATTTCTATAGATGGATAAATGTGTGGTTTAATTGCTTGCCACATGAGTAATACAGGGCGCTGATTTAAAAAAAAATCAATAGTAGAAATCTTTGTTCTGTCCTTTTGTTAAAATTATAGACAGACATATATTTTAATATTTTGTACTTATTTTTATCCATGTGCAACTGATCATCACTCAAAATTTGAGCAATTATGTCAAACACCAAAGCATATTACAGTAGACTAGGGTTAGGGTTATTACATCAATAATGTAAGTATTCGGTAACTTTAGCTTATGCAATGCCTCATTAATTCCATATTTCTATTCATTCTACTTCTGCACCCATTATGCTATAATCCCAAATGCAGTGCAGTAATCTGGTTTTAATCTCATGCTCACAGGGAAGTAAAGGAGCAGAGATCCAAAGAGAATAATCTCCAGGAGCAGGAGACCTGACGCTCGAATCCGCTGCCAAACCAAGGTGGACCAGGAGGAGAGAGAGAAAAAAATTAGGGGCGAGGAGACACAGACATAAAGACAGACAAAAAAAAGGATTATACAGTGCGCAAAAGTGAGTTAAAAAAATCTAGTATACATAAATCAACATAAAAACCTAAGAGCTGTCTATAAAGAAAACCAAGCATTTTATCTGCTAAAAGAAGGTGATATGAAACAAAGACCATAATTTGAGCAAGAAAAAAATTAACAATTTGGAAAATTTTGATAAGAGAAAAACACATTGCTGTACATAAAAAATAGCAATTGTGGTAGAAATAGTATCGTGCCTAGAAGTGCATGGCAACTTCTGGAAGTGGTTCGCTTATTATGTAACTAAAGATGGTGAATACCTGGATTAAAGCCCAGACTCCATATTTTTATATTAATTATATAATTTAACAATATCTTAGTATATCTTATTTTTCTTTTGTTCTATTTACTACAATATTTTCTGTATATTATATATGATAAAAATATATGAGTTATATTTACCAGAGAGAAAACAGTCAACTAATAGAGACTCTTTTTCTTGAGGAAAGGGGCGTTCACAATAATGTCAGTGGCCCAGATCAAGTATTTAGATAGGACTCGATGGATCCTAGTGCTCTGGAGGCAGGATGGTGATATTGTGGAGCAAAAGGAGTAGAATGGAATATAGAGAACACATTCTTATGTACAATCATGTATTTTTTTTGTAGTAAGTTTAGCCAGCCAATTTTAATGCTGTTTGTGTAACTTATCCATATATAAATTAATGTTCTGCATTGTAATCCTGAAGAAGCTTGTTTTTGAGGCTTTACATTGACTTGCTGTTCTTCCCTATGTTCACAGTAATAAATACAGTATCTGCAACAACTTGTCAAATATGTTCCCTCATCCAATTTACTAAATGTTTTTTTAAGTGTGGCAAGCTTACGTTGAACTTAAATAGAGGGAGTTTCAAAACTTATGAAGCAAAAGTAGCATTCTATAGTTTTGAAGCATTTTTCTTTTCATCATAAATTCCAACTGCTTATTCCAAGGTTTGTATCCTATTTTTTGGAGCACATGTTCATATGTTGTTAAGCTCATGAAGTGCATGCCTTATAATTGAAGTTGAAGGGATCACTTAATCTATGGCATTGTCATCTATAAAAGACAGAAATACTCATACTGCTACAAGAGTTATAGTAACAAGCAAATCAAGTGGTGCGTTTTTATTGCACAAAAATGTACTGGTTTTCCTGCAGAAACAAATAACATATTGGTTCAATATGACATCTTTACTTCTTAATGGTCATGGAAATGCATTTTGATCTAAACAGCTTCGTTGATTGGGGGTTGCGGCTTGTGGGATATAGCAGGGTAATATGAAAACACTACAATGGCAACAAGAACATTGCCCTGGTTAAGCTAAGATTACACAAATACAAACACTCTAATGTAAAAATTGAAATACCAAATATATATGGATATGATGAAGGCAAAAGTTAGCAAATGGCATTTATTGCGTTCAGTTGGCTTAAGAAAGAGAGACAGATCATTTCTGATGGTACTGAATGTTTAGAATGGCGTTTAAATGGTTGAACTCTTTAAGATCAAGTTAAAATGCTGTCCCATAATTTCTATGCTCATCTCATATATTATATATACTTTACTATACAAATAAGACAAGCTACAAAAAAAAAAAAACATCCACTGTAATAGCCTCCATTCAGGATCACCCACCCTGGTCCTGCGGCACTGGTATGCTCTCAGCATGCTGATGAGCACAAGGGCCATGAAGAAGCCCTGCACAGCTAGCATCACTGCTCTCGGGCGCCAGTCTTCCTCTATCCAACATGGGGAGCCGTCCTCACACCGTTGACAGCCCGGCCAGCAGGGCACACACACAGGCATCTTAGGGTAACACCTCCAGGTACTATTGGCACTAACATCCGCTATTTCACCACACACAATCACAGAGAGTAAGACCAGAGCATTGAAAATGACAGCAGACTGTTTGGCTATGACATTAAGTGTACTGTATAGGCTATATAAGCTGTTCCACATATGATCCCTGTATATTTCAGACATCTGGCCTTACACTGGTCCTCAGTGTCTGGTGGTGGACTGTAGTATCCCTCCCTACATCGGCAGCAGTACTGGCCAAGTTGAAAGCCCTGCCTGGGAATCGATTCACACTATGTAGAGAAGAGACAAGAGAGAGAACCATAAACCAGAGTATCTTAAATAAATCGAGACTTTGGAATTATTCTGTGATTTTAAGATATTGAGCCGTAAAGTTTTGACCCATAATAATTCAGACATATTTTGTGGTGTCCATATTTGTGTTTCTTCATTTGTGTATTTTAGAGGTAGTTTAATGGCAAAGTTAAGATCTGTATAAATGTGATGAGTTTTTTGAGGGGAGTTCATTCATGCATCCAACCTTCAAACTTCAAATCTAGTTTTGAGTTTAGCTCTGTGGTGCATCTGACAGTATAAAGTGTTTCGGTACCTCATTCAATCAGAAATGTAGAAAATCTAAAAGAATAACAACAACAATAAAAAATCTTTATTTTTCAATTATTTGTTTGTTCTAACCTACACTAATATGCTGAGAATAATACAATAAATAATATAAAACAATATTAATTAAAACATTTATTTGTTTGCACTATGTGAATTAAGTTAAAAATAGGAAGTTAAAAACAACAAAGATGATTTACTCAGCACTTCTTAATATGACAATATGCATATTGATAATTATCTGGTGTCTCTCTCTCTTTTTAATTCCTTTTCTACCAAGTATACCTTACTATGAGCTTATTATATAAGTAAATAAAATAACTACTTAATTCTTGTTTGCCATTTTTCATTAAATGACTTTAAAATACAAACACACATAAATCCTGTCTCAAAGTGGAACAGCTATAGGAAAAAGGTTAAACATAAAAAATCATGCTGTCATTGGAAATCAAAACAGGTTATGTAATTAATACTGCATGCACGAAAATACACCTCAAACTAGCCCTGTACAGAGGAGGCCCTGGATTGGCCAAGCAGGTGTGTGGAGAGTTGTTGTTGGCTGATGATACAATGCAGATAGAACTTTATAATACCAAAGAGAAACAGGTAAAAGCAGATACAACTATACAGCCTTATAATCTTTGTATAGTTTTATATACAACATACAAAAAGCAATATTTGGTGTAAAACCTCTCAAATATATTCAGTGGCATGTAAATAACAAATGTATAACTTATTTTTGCCAAAAAGGTCAGATAGAACCTTATAATTCCAAGGTCTTGAAATATACATTTGCTACTCAATGTATGTCAATGGAGGGCTGTGTGTGTGTGTGTGTGTGTGTGTGTGTGTAAGAGAGAGAGTGCTCTGCTATAATTACATGAGCAGACTCTCATCAGCACCCCCCCAGTTAGAGTTGGAATGCCTTCTTATCAGAAAAGCTGTGAGTTAATCTAAGTTAAATCGTAAATGGATAGGTAATGCTTATTTAAAGGTGTTCTTTTTTTCTTCTTCAGGAAACGCATACAATTTGGGTCTTTATAGAAAATTCTATAAATCTCCCAGGTAATAACTTTGATAATTTAATGCTTGTCTTTGCTAAAGCAATTTGTTAAATGTAATGTTCTATGTTAATATAATTTTCTTCTTCACACATGAGGCTGGTGGGTTATAAAGTTTACATCTTTGATATATTATATACCATATCTCATTATCTCATTTACACTAGTTTGTGCTAATCCTCCCACATCACAGTGCAGTCCTTATTGAATTGAATTTTTTTAATTAATTTTTTTATAAGTAACCTGACAAGTTACCATAATATTAAATTATTTTGCGTACTTTATTGCAAATCCTTAACAAATCAATGATTGCTTGGAATCTTTGACCCATAGACTTCACCAGATGTTAGATATCTTACCTGGTGTAGGTGAAATACAGTAATTTTCCTGCTCTAAAGTGAAGCAGTATTCACTCATCGCTCAGCTACAGTGGTCTGTCAGGTTGGTTGCTATAGATCACCAATGCAGTCTTGCTTCTTAACAAGCACCAAACACACCTAATGTTTATTCTGATTTCCCAGCCTCATAACTGCCAGCTTTAGTGGCACTGACACATCTTTGGCCCTCATGTTGAGAAACATCAGCAAACTCCAGATACAAATGCCTAGACCTTTCAGTAGCTCTCTTACTCATGAGCTAATGATGTAACACTAAACTGGCCAATAATTAACCAAGTAATCAATTGTCCAAATACTTACTGTCTCCCTATATAGGGATTACATTAAAAGGACTGTATTTTCTATATGGTTTGCCCAATGTAGATGTGCCCTCGTTTTTTTTCTTCTTCAATTGTGCACTGTAACCTCATAAACATTGTTCCATTTCAAATTCAATGTGCTGCAGTACCAAACCAAATCAACATTGTGCTACTGTCTCATTATTACAGACTACCCTGTGTGCCTCTTTGTATAAATCCCAGTGTTTTGTCCTACTAGGACATTGTTCATCCAAAATCTATATGACTAGACGCTGATAGAGAGCACAGCTGTGATTTTTGTTATTGTTGTATTTTTCTACTGCTCCTCCTGAACAGTTGAGAAGTGCACTGGGGAAAAGGATATTGACATTACAGGATTAATGCTCTAATCCCCCAGATAATCCCTGTACCACCCAGCACAAAGCTCCTTAAATAGAATGTCTGGATGAAACAAGGGATGGTAGCAGGTGGGGTGGTATGAAAGAGCACCTAATGGGGAGTCAGAATGAGAATGTCATGCACAACAGAATACATTTAGGTGACAGGTGAGAAGGTATCTACTGGTAAGAACACACCCACTGTAGGTACCTTCTGAACCACAATATTGCTTTAATGTTATTGCTATTTGCTCTTAAGGGAATGCCATGTTACTGGTGCCAAAGCTTAGGTGGGTCACTGACTTATGATCTTTGATGTCTTCAGCTACAACTAAACACTAATATTAGACAATTACGCCATTACTAAGATGTTACATTGAGTATAGTGGTAGATTATATGGCATGTTTTAATCCATTAAAGTTCCAATTTATTATTCAGGTATTAATTTTAAAGCATATTACTGAAATTAATTAAACTACTAGGAAAGATATGTAGTTACGAGATTGAGGTCCCACTGACAGGTGCTGGGATTTGAAGAGCTTAAGCTATAATGCTAAAAGATTATAGTTTATGTATTTTTGATAGTTATGTTTCATACGTTGTTTTTGTGGATGTTTACATGCATAGTTTGTAGTACGTTCATTACAGTGGAGTTACTGCTTCACGATTGCAACGTCCTGTCATGCGTGTAACGTGCGGACGTTCTGTGTTTTTATTGTAAGGGTTAATCCATAATTCATCGTAACAAGCCATAGCAGGGGTCAAAACACAGGCAGACAGGCGTAACGTAGGATAATCCATAATCGTGGTCAGGGCACAGGCATGGGTCGATAACAGGAAGTCAAAAAACACAAAGAGGAAATCAAACAAATAAACAAACAAACTAAACAGGAAGAACAGAAACTGGAACGCGGGACTAGAAACAGACTTAGAGAAAAGCTCAGAGTTGACGGTATGAAAACACGACAATACTTCGCGACGATACACTGAAACCAGAGGGTATTTAACACAAACGGTAATTGGATAATTGCTGCTAATTAATGATAGACCAATAGGAAACCAGAGGAAGCGTGAACAGAACCAAAACAAGACACGTAAATAAAACAAAACAAAAACACATGATCTACAACACAAACACGGAAGTGCGCGACTCGCTGGACACTGCGGCGCGCACTATAAGCGGGAGACCGCGGCGGGGAGACCATGACAATGCGCAGCTGCAGTTCCGCACTAATTTGTCCCCCGCGCTTGCCGTAGCCTGGCACGAAGATTAGCACCAGAAATATTTTTTACATTTATAAAATGAAATAATGATGCACATAATGATTGGCTTGTGAAAAGTTCATCAGTATCTGTGAGCTTGAGCTAACTCTGGGGGGAAGGGGGAGGTAAAACATGACATCAAATTATTGGTTATTATATTTTTATTTCCCCGCCCACAATTCCACCGGTGACGTAATAAAAAAATCAGAGGCCGTTCAGAGGCGGGAAAAAGTCGCTGCACTTTAATGAAAGATTACGAACAAAGAGGAATTTTGTCTTTTAAGTGATTAGTACAGATGAATCGTGCACAATCTGGTCAGGAACATGAGCTAACCAGGTAAAAAAAGGTGAGTTTTGATTTCAGCTTGTCTTTAGGCTTAAATTAAACTTACTGTACTAACCATACTGTGCTATTGGTAATTAGGCGCTAATCAGAGCCAGCAAGTGGTGCATGGGTGTTAAAGCTGACATTCGCTGGTATGCATTTTTCTATCTTATATAGCAGACTTGCAGCTGAAAACATCTAATACAGTGCCGAAATATTGCTGGTATGTTGCAATTGCATCTTTTTTATGATTAATATGTTATTGTTAAATGTTCCGATGCTAACTAGCTCATGTAGGAAAAAAAGGTGGTTCTCTATTGCAGTGCCGCTGGCACTGAAAGCTTGCAAAAATGTTGTTTTGTACGTTGTCTGAAGTTGCACAAAAGGGAAAAATACACTATACGATCACGAAGCATTTTGTTATACAGCAATATATATTTTTATTTTACATACAATTAGTTGTACTGAAGTAATCAGCCTGTTTTAGTGACTTATCTGCAATGTTTTATAGCGCAGTAGACTGTATTGTGTGTGTAAACTCAGAGAGTTCTGCCAGAGAGGACCTGCAGCTGCTGAAAACATCTAATGCAGTGCTGAAACACTGCTGTCTGGATGCAGGCTTTGCCAGAGAGGACCTGCAGCTGCTGAAAACATCTAATACAGTGCTGAAACACTGCTGTCTGGATGCAGGCTTTGCCAGAGAGGACCTGCAGCTGCTGAAAACATCTAATACAGTG
>JAOUQW010000004.1:17834769-17866225 GCA_028565825.1 Olivaichthys viedmensis
CATTATTCTAGGAACTGATAAAGAACCTGCACCTTTGGATCGAAGCAGACGTGGCGGATCATAATAAACCAAAAGGTCGCTTAGGTACTGTGGCGCGAGACCATTTAGTACTTTATAGGTCATAAGTAGTATTTTATAAAAAAATGCGAAATTTTACTAGGAGCCAATGTAGTGTGGATAAAATAGGGGTGATATGATCAAACTTTCTACAACTTTCTACATAACTTTCTACAAACTTTCTACATAATGTTCTACATACCAGAAGGTGTGTTCTCTGTTAAATATTCATCCCCACCCAGATCATCTGTGCCGTGTAATTGAATAGAAGTGGGTGTTTCCTCATGAAAGGCGAACACCTGAGTCATATGGGAGGATACAGGTGTGGACACTTTTTTTTGGGTTAATGTATTTTTAGGGGGGGGGGTTCCTGGATGGAAGGTTGCTACCATTTTTAAGCAGGAATGTGTGGGTTTGGCTGGGTGGCCAAGGCTGTGTGATTAAGGTTAAACCAGTTTGTTGGCTGTTGAGGTGTCTGCTGCCTTAAAGAGGCCTGCCATAAACAGCCAATGGAAAGTGGAGGTAAACATAGTCATATCTCACTGACTGTGGTGGCATTGCTTATCAACATGGCAAGTTAACACATCCTGCCGGAATTGAAACGCCGTCTTAATTCAAGGTCAGGTAAGACTTCTTTGTCCACTGATAATTTGTGTACAGCTGTTTGCACTCTAAAGACAGCAACCGAATTACACCATATTACTACTCAAGTGTAGCTAATTATCACAAAGTGTACTACTGTGTATGTTTTAATGTAAAGGAGTACCCTGGATCAAATGTAATCGAGACAGTGTTTCTCAGATTATGTTCATAATGTTCTCAAACTCCCAAATGGAAAATGATAAGAGGCAGCCAGGAATCAAGCATGGATGCTGATTAAAATCCTCATTTGTTCATGGGTTTTAATGTGTGCCCAGAAAGTAGCCTTGTGAAATGTGTAAACAATTATTTTTTGTTATTGATGTCAAACTTACTATAATACTATGAGTCCCATAATATGCACTGTGCGATATTGATTATTTGTCGTCTTCATAACAGATACTGACACTGACACTGGAACTAGTCCATATATATATATATATATATATGAATGAGAGAGAGAGAGATTTATATAAAGCCTTCCTCCTTAGCAAGCGTGTCAAACCTTAGAGTATCACAGCAGCACCCTTTGCCACTGCACACATTTTAAACCAGAGGGTGTGGTTCAGTACACACTCTCCTTTGTTCAGGTCAAACCCGTTTCCAGAACAATTGGAAAGGTTTCGGGTCTGTGTTTTCCCTCTTCCCTATACCTGTGTGATGGTTCTGAAAGAATGCAGAGCTATAAGAAGATTAATGTAGAAAACATGTTGTTCTTCTAAGGTTTAATATAACCGTTGTCCTGCTATATGCTTTTCATACATTCATTTACCTTAGTGCTGCTGCATAGTGCTGTCGTAGTTTCTACACTCCTCATATTTTTCACTGGTAAATTAGTTTCAGTGCTGGAATAAGGCTGTGAGTTGCTACATTAAGTGGCATAT
The DNA here is from genome assembly GCA_028565825.1 of Olivaichthys viedmensis. NCBI lineage: Eukaryota > Metazoa > Chordata > Actinopteri > Siluriformes > Diplomystidae > Olivaichthys > Olivaichthys viedmensis. The sequence continues at coordinate 17,836,350 of JAOUQW010000004.1, forward strand.
AAAGCGCCCTCCAGAATCTCCCAGAATTATATAAACAGCAAATCGGAACAATTTTATAGACAAAATAATTCAGACATACTTTGTTCTAACCTCTTCTTCCTTGTTAATGTCTCTACTTTATGTATAGGCAAAGTAGTAGATCTGGACAAATATAAAAGTATTGAAGTATAACAATGACTTGACTGGGGGGGAAAAACCCCTCTTTAAAAAAAAATCTGGAAAATATAGAAGGGATATTCAATTGTCTGGAAATTTGTCTTGTTTGTGTATAAAACAGTTCAGGGCACAATAAGTGATTTAAAAACATATGTTCAATTAAACCACTTACTTGTTTGTTTACATTAAGGTAAATTAATTTCCTAATAATGCCAACTCAAAAACATTACGTTACTTTAAAAAATAATGACAAACCTGATGATTTACCCAGTAAAGTCACATTTGTAGGTTGATAATTTGGATTTAGGGTGTTTTTTGTTTGTTTTGGGTTCACATATGGGACTGAAAGCTGCTTTGTTGACATCATCTATTCTGAAAACTTCAATAAATTAGTAATTTATTTGTTTCTGAAAGCTAAAGAAATACTGAAATATTTAAACAGCTGATCAACTCCCCTATTTCTCCTTTACAGTCTTAGGCCTTGGCATCTCTTATTAAAATATGGTAAGTATTTATTTTAATTTTTTTAACATATGCTTTCTAATATAGTATAGAAGATTTAATGAAAGTATACTCTGTGATTTTAGAACAATGGGAAATTCATAGGCAATATATTTAATGTGAAAGAACCTCAATACATTTGATGCTCTAATTGCTGTTTTATATTGTTTTTGGTAAATGATGGATTGAAAAACACATTACAAAGCACAAGAAAATCTTCTTAGGCTTTTTAAGGAAATTTCCATTCTCCTGAAAGATGTTTGAAAATTTTGCAAAGGTACTTTGTACATGCGTTTACACTCACCACTGAATGTTCTTTAGCCTGGAAATCGAAGGAGCCTGTCTGAGAGCCTTGTACTTGAGGACAATGACAAAGGATGTGTGCGTGCCTTTGGAATCAACACTGATTTAACAGATAGTCAGGGACTTCAAGACGGTAAATAAAGATACTGCAGTACTTGCACTGTGCGGTTTCAGATATCCACACACTGTATTTTAATTATTGTTAAAATTAACAATACACATACACGCCGTGGCCACTTTACTACATACAGCTGCCTTTTATCAGGTAGACCTACCATATAGGTGCACTTTGTAGCTATACAATTACTTACTGTACCCCATCTGTTGCTATGCACAATTTGTCACACACCCTCTACCGTATCAATCAGTGGAAAGGGACCACCTTATGACCACAGGCTGACCAGATATTATTTGGGTGCTGGACAGCAGTGACACATGATGGTGTATGGCGCTGGTACGAATGTGTCAGGTGCAGCACCATTGTTAAGGTTTTTAAACATTGTGTACACTTACTGGCCATCTAATTAGACAAGCCTGCCTTGTAGGTGCACAGTTAGAGCCTATATCTAATTTTGACCACAGGACAAGCTGTTAGCTGGATATTTTTGATTGGCGGACTGTTCTCAACTCAGCAGTAATATTGAGGTGCTTAAAAATCCCAGCAACACTCCTGCGCCTGTTGCACTCATACCAGCACCACACACAGTGTCACTGCTGTGTTCAGAATGGTCCACCATACATTTAATATCTGCTCAGCAGTGGTCCTGTTCCACGACTGGACAGATAGAATAGCAGGGGACTGACAAATAGTGTATGGAAACAGATGGGCTACAGTCAGTAAGTGTATACCTACAAAGTGCACCTAGATGGTAAGTGTATCTGATAAAATAGTCAATGTTTGTAGGTACAAGGCACGTCTATCTAATAAATAAATTGGCCACCAAGTGTAGTTCTATGATTAAAAACTTGATTCAATTAATGTGTTGTGTTATGTATACAAGTGTTAAGTTGTTGCCATTAATCTTACAGGAGATGAGATTGTTGGTGCTACTATTCACTTTGACGACCTAAAGAAGGACAAAGTGATTGAAATACTGAAGCTAATTGAACCTTACAATGACAAGGTGCAGGTGCTGTCAAGGCCAGGCATGAGATCCAGTAAGAGCCTTGAAAATTTGGATAACAGAATCAAAGCTCCAGATGAGGTGTGTTTCAACTGTATTTTAAATTCAGGATAATAAAACTATAGAGGGTGCTAACAAAGCAATATGTTAGCACTCTCTGTAAAGTTTGGGAAAATTTTGAAAACATAATTGAAGCTATATGAGAAATTGACATAAAAAAAACTAACTGCTAACAAAATATTTTTGCAGCTACTTAAGGATTCTTACAACAAGCTTTTCAATGCCAAAGTCAAGAAATTTCTTAAAGAAAAGCCACATGGAACATGTCAAGAAAATGCAAGCAACTCCCTAATTGGTCAGTTGGCTGCCCAGGATTTTACTCATGACAAGGCAAAAAGTGACCTCAGCAATCTGTCTTTAAATGACTTACCAACAGTGGATTTCACAGACAAGAAGGTGGATGTGGCATCTTGCCTTCAAAAGGTGGAACGCAGGCAGATAACCTCAAAAACATCGCAGTCAGTTGATAATCAACACCCACTACAACTGCAGACAGCTCCACCAGGATCAAACCTAGGTTTTGATTATCCTGTAATCAAAGCACATCAAATAAGGGCTCCTGACATTGATCTCTTACATCCCAGGATTAAGGGAGAAATAAATTCACCAGACCTCACGACCCCAGACTTGGATACAGAATCTCGCTCGGATAGAATAAAAGTGGCAAATTTACAAAAGCCCAATATCGACATTGACATTCCAGATGCTACTATTGATTTTTCAAGAAAAATGAAAATGCCAAAGTTTGGACTCTCAGGAAATTTGTCCAAAGACCAATCTTTCAAAGGCCTACCAGTTAAGGGAGACATTGATTTCCCAGACATAGACTTGACCCTCCCTAAAGCTGATTTAGATGGACCAAATCTGAATGGGAAGTCCCCTGATATTGACATTGATGCTCTGTCAGGCAAAATGAAGATGCCAACTTTTAAGACTCCCAAGTTTGTACTTTCAGGGCCAAAAGTTAAAGCATCTGAAATGAATCTCTCAGCTCCACAGAGATATGGGGAGATGACTTCATCTGACTTTAACATTAAAGGTCATCAGCCAAACATCACGGAACTAGCGTTGAATACAGATATATCTACAGGTAAAATTAAAACAAAGAAGATCAGCACTTATATTAAAGCTCCTGACATTGACATCGGAGGAGGCTTGAATAGGCCAGATTTGAGCTTGCCCTCTCCTAAATTTGATGCAGATGCAAGTGTTCCAGACATTGATGGATCTGAAGCTGATGTGAAAGGTCTGACACTTCCAGACATGGACCTACCATCAGGTAAATCAACAATGCCCAAATTTAAGATGCCTGATTTTGGACTCTCAGGACCTAAAGTAAAGGCACCTGAAATGGATCTCTCATTTCCGAAAATGAAAGGTGGGATAAATTCACCAAACCTCACAGCCCCACAGTTAGATGTAGATTTCCCTACAGGTAAAATCAAAGTACCAACTCTAAAAGAACCAAAGGTAGATATCAGGTCACCTGAGTTCAACATTGATGCTCCCTCAGAAAAACTGAAAATGCCTAAAGGGCCAAATCTCAAAGGTCCCAAAATTATGGGAGAAATAGATTCACCAGACCTGAATTTGGCTTTCCCTGACGCTAATATGAAAGGGCCCAATCTAGATGTGAAATCCCCTGATATTGACATTGATGGTCCTACAGGAAAATTCAAAATGCCCAAATTGAACAAACCAAAATTTAGCCTCCCAGGTTTTAAAGGACCTGACATTGATGTCAAAGGAGACTTTGAAGGGCCAGATTTGAGCTTGTCCTCTCCTAAATTAAATGCAGATATAAGTGTTCCTGACATTGATAGGCCCAAAGCTAATGTTAAAGGTCTGACAGTTCCAGACATGAAACTGCCATCAGGTAAATCAACAATGCCCAAGTTTAAAATGCCTGATCTTGGATTCTCAGGACCTAAAGTAAAGGCACCTGAAATGGATCTCTCATTTCCGAAAATGCGAGGAAAGATAAATTCACCAAACCTCACAGCCCCACAATTAGATGTAGATTTCCCTACAGGTAAAATCAAAGTACCGACTCTTAAAGAACCAAAGGTTGATATCAGAGCACCTGAATTCAACATTGATGCTCCCTCAGGAAAACTGAAAATGCCAAATCTCAAAGGCCCCAAAATTAAGGGAGGAATAGATTCACCTGACATGAATTTGGCTTTTCCAGTAGCAGGTGTAAAAGTGCCAACACTAGATGTAAACTCCCCTGGTATTGACATTGATGGTCCTATGGGAAAAATCAAAATGCCCAAATTGAAATCTCCAAAATTTAGCCTTCCTGGTTTTAAAGGAACTGACCTTGATGTCAAAGGAGACTTTGAAGGGCCAGATTTAAGCTTGTCCTCTCCTAAATTTGATGCAGGAAAACCTAGTCTTAAAAGTCCCAAATCAGACCTTACACTTCCAGGCGTGGCCTTGCCATCAGGCAATGTGAAAATGCCCAAGCTTAAGATGCCTGATTTAGGACTGTCGGGTACTAAATTAAAGGCCCCTGAGATGGATTTCTCACTTCCTAAGATTAAGGGAGATAACAATTTCCCTGACTTTAACATCAAAGGCTATAAACCCAACATTTCAGTCCCAGAGTTCGATGCAGATATCCCTACAGGTAAAATTAATGTGCCAACTCTGAAGAAACCGAAGGTTGATATCAAAGGTCCTGACTGTGATATTACCTCAGGAAAACTGAAAATGCCCAAATTTGGACTTTCAGGTAATTTGCCCAAAAGCCCAAAACCTAATGGAAAAATGTATGATAAAAACATTGATTTAACTCTCCCTGAAGCTGATTTCAAGAGCCCCAAACTAGACTTGATATCTCCAGATATTGATATTGATGGTCCAGCAGGCAAATTAAAAACACCAACATTTAGTGTCCTTGGATTTAAAAAGCCTGATATTGATGGTAAAGATTTGAGCTTGTCCTCTCCCAAACTGCATGCAGCAATTGGTTCTCCTGACATTGGTATTAATGGACCCAAGACTGGTCTAAAATATCCCAAAACAGCCCTTACACTGCCAGACATGGACCTGCCTAAATTTGGATTATCAGGTAGTTTGCCCAAAGAGTCAGATGTCCAAGGAGGAAATACCTCAGGCATAAATTTGACCTTCCCTGAAGCTGATATGAGAGGGCCAAAACTACAGGTCAAATCTCCTGAAATGGACATTGATGGTCCAGAGAGTAAATTCAAAATGCCAAAATTCAAGACACCAAAATTTGATATTCTAGGATTTAAGGAGCCTGATATTGGAGCTAAAGGCGACCTGGAAGGGCCACATTCGAACTTTTCATCTCCTAAAATGGATGCAGAGATTGGGGTTCCTGACAATGGCACTCGTGGAACAAAAACTAATCTTAAAGGTCCCAAAACAGGCTTTGCACTTCCAGATATTGACTTTCCTTCAGGCAAAGTGAACTTGCCTGGCAGTGGCCCAAATAATCGTCCCAAATCTGACATAAAATATCACTGGGATAGAGATGCATCAAATGGCAGTGTCAAAATTACGAAACACTTGCAGTCTTTAGTATCAGGCATGGAACTTGAAGTACCAAAACAGTCCTTAAAAGGGTCAAAGTTTAAACTACTAACACTAGTGTGATGGGAAGGATTTTTATATTGATGGTGGTTTAAGCTCTGGTTTACCATGGAAAGACAGGCTGTACAAAATTATTGATTTCATGCATTGTGTCATATGTAAGTGTTTTATGTTAATATTCACATGTAAATATTTTAAGTAATACATATCCCAAATATACACAGAAACAATTATACAGCATCTTTTGTTTCAACTTGCATTGTTTGCTTGCTTCGTAACACTGGCATTTAAAAAAAAGAACCATTATGCATTTTTGCACTAGTACATTTGGAAATTATTCAAAGTGTAGAATTGTGTGGGATCTAATGAAGGTTGCGATGCATTTGAATATTAATGGACATCTTAATATATCCTTGTAAATACGGCTAAATTAAGTTATGACTGTTCAAAACCCTCATCAGTGTAAATGGCTAAAAATCTATTGTTTCTTTATCTTGTGCTTTGTTTCATACCAACCACATGACAGTGATGATGTATTATTAATTTGGGTTTTACACTTTCATTTCTCCTTTTTATTAATTTTATTATATACATTTGTTGTATTTGACTAATACTGTTTGAAAATTTGTTTTTATGCTGATGACTGTATCCGTTGTTTGAAGTAGACTCATTGTCACTAGTTTCTTAATTATTCTTGTTATAATTATTTCCAATTGTTACAAGCTTTTGTATTTGATATTTTAAGGCTGATGTACAATAAATCTTTTTTTTTTTTTTTTTATGTAATCAATCAAAACCTCTATCATTCTTGTTTTAAAACCTACCAAATACTTATAACAGTAAACATACAAAGCCTGGAGATCAAAACCCTAAATCAGATCCACATTGGCTCATGGAGGGTAAATTTCCCAAAGCTGTTGTGGCATCTAAAGGGAATTGCCTTGAATATTTCATCATTTAAGTTGTTCTAAACTGTGTTGAAATCACAGAAAATGGTCTGAAATATGTTTTGTTGAACAAGGACGTAATATGGCGTATGAGGATTCCCATCAGACAGGACATGTCTTAATGTGTGACATACCATCAAATTATGCGTCTTTAGAGTGTACTTGCTACCATCGTGTTGTAAACAAAATGGCTTTATACAGTCAGCTCCAGAATTATTGGTACCCTTGGTAAAGACGGATAAAAATGGTTATGAAAAAAATTATTTATGGTTAATTAGCCTAATCTCACACTGAACATATGAGAGAAATCTAACCTTTAATTGAAATAAATTTATTATAAGAAAAATAAAAAAACCACCTCCAAAAAATATGAACTAGAACCCTGGAGGATCTGGAGAGGTTCTGGATTGAGGAGTGGTCTCAGATTCTTTGCTCTGTATTCTCCAATCTCATCAAGCATTATAGGAGAAGACTCAGTGCTGTTATTTTGGCAAAGGGAGGTTGCACAAAGTACTAAATGCAAGGGTGCCAATAATTGTGGTTTTGTTAAAAAAAAAAATTTGCATAAGGTTTTTCTAATTTTAGTAGAATAAATTTACTTTAGTTAAAGATTTCTCTCATATTTTCAGTGTGAGATTAAGCTAATTAACCACAGATACATTTGGCACAGGGGTGCCAATAATCAACAAGGGTATTTTTATTATTATTATTATTTTTTATATATATTTTTTTGGATAAGGGTTTTACTTTAATTAAAGATTAGATTTCTCTTATATGTCCAATGTGAGATGAAGCTAATTAACCACAAATACTTTTTATTTTATTTTTTTTCTTCAATAAAAGTTTCTCAATAATTCCAGAGCTGACATTGTTCAAGACGGGGTGCCTAAAACTGAATGTGATAATTATTTGTTTAATATAATTATATATTTACTTTGGGGAAAGCTGGTTTGTGGGGTCGGCTCCTGCTAATGGCCCAATAAAAAGAAATAAAAGAAATAAATCGTAAAGCATTGTACATGGCGCTGATCTTCAGTTCGGCTCTAATCGGAGGTATTCGGCCGTCTGCCACCATTTTGTACTGCTTACTAGACTTCCGGGTTTCTCAGAACTGGGTTCGCTGAAGCCCTAGCGCAACAGCGGCCCGAAGCTCATTTTGCTGAACGGAAAGTTAAAAGAGTAGGAGCTTTTAGCATGACTGCTGCGGCATATTTGCTCACGGTCTACACATTTGTATTCGTTTGTCAGCTTTAATCCTGTAGCTATTCGCTGCAAGTGGTTACCATGACGCGGTCTTCGATTAGTTAACGTTGGTTATTGAGTTGTCAGTTTGACTCCGTGAGTCGGTTCGATATAACCGGTTCATTCCGTTTGAACTCGCTTTACTTCGATGCTGTTGGAGCCGCGACTCGCCGAGTAGCCGCAGGTAAGCCCGAGAGCCGAGTGAATCACTTGTTGAGTTGTTCTGCTGTTGGTTTGTCGTATCAAACTTTGAGGTTTTGTTTTTGGGTTTTTTTTTTAAATAAAATGACGACCTGCGGTTGAGTTAACGACGTTAACGTTTACGTTTCTGTTTGACTGCGGTGAAGAAGCCGTCTCTTCGCCTTTATTTAATGCGTTCACTCCGCTGAGTTTGAGTTTCTACCCGGGATGTTTGTAGTTTTTTTTCCTGACCTGTAGCTCTGTCTTGTCATCGCGGGTTATATTTGACAAAGCGCCGCTGTTTACCTGCGGTGCCATTTCCTTGTTCGTGCTAACGAAAAGAGGCTTTAGTGAAAGTCCTTTTCGGACCCATGAAAAGAAATGAAAACATCTGCCGAGTACGTATGGCGGACGGTATTTGTATCCGTGCTGTCTAAAGCCCTTTGCCTTCATGTTTGACAATGTAATCGATGGCTTTAAAGTTTGGAGTCGCCATCAGTAGGCGCGTGCCATGTTGGCCAAACTGTACATGACCATTACAGAGAGCACCTGATTGGGGAACTAGTCAGAAATCTGGAGAGGGGGTTCTGTGCAACAACATTTCAGCACCTGAAGTGTGAGTGGGTTTAATCAAAAGCACCGAGACCACTGATTGCCATGTTTAGTTCATGAATGCCAAAGTCTATCCATTGCTTTGTGTGAGCTGACAATAGACATGCTTGATCATGTTTAAGATGAACCCCCACAGCATTGGGTTGTGCCTGGATACATTTCTTAATAAAGGTCATTGGTTTCATAATCCAAAATGCCCCCCCGAGTTAAACCCTAGATATTAATGTAGTTTGGCACTTATAGCCCCTTCCTCTTTATAGCAAATTAAAGGTCGGGGTCACCGTGTTGTTGAAAGATCCCAGCAAACTGGGTTCATTTGGTGTACGGGGAATTAGGCTAAGCTGTATGTGTGGCTGGTTGACTGATCTGAGGAAACTTGAGGATCCAACGCATGCCTGTTCATTAAAAAAAAAGATGATGATGATTAAAAAAAATAATAATGAAAAAGAGAACACGGTAAACGGTTACTTCATGCATTTCAAATGCGTGTAGGGCACAGGACGGGAAATGTGCAATCACAGGAGCTGCTTTTTTTTTTTTTATTGTTTCCAGCCGCACACTTCTGTTGCTGGCTTGGTTGCTGGTGATCCTGCTTAACAGCATTCCGTTTGGAACTGACTAAACTGTGTATCGTTCACATCTCTGTTTATCTGTCTTGCACGAGAGAGAGAGAGGGGGAGAGGGAGTTGGTGAGTTGTTCATTTACAACGTGCTCAAACATTTTTGGAAAGTAGCAAGGGTGTAGGGAATAGGAGGCGTAAGGAGCGAGAACATTCCGCTAAAAGCATCAAGCCTATCAGACTGGTTTTGGGAGCCTTAGTACCTGCAAAGGTGATTAGCGAAAAGGAGGAAATGACAGAACAACCGGGCTTTTATTTTCCTTTTTTTCACTTTTGAATATGTTTAGTTTGATTTGCATGTGAAAAAAGAGTAAACTACTTTGTCCCAGCCTGTGCTAAGGCTTATGGTGTTTTTGATTCCGTTTACTTATTTACAGGTACAGGTACATTTTAGCACTTATAAAATATTTCCAAGTGCCAGATCTGGTTTTCACAAGTGACAAGAGGCAAACCTTATTAAACACATACCAGCACGTGGATATCAACATGTACTTTAACTGCATGCCTTTCCTTTGCAGAGCCTTTGTGATCAGAAACACAACTGCTGAGATTAAGGCGACGGTTGCCGTTCTTGGGGAAACCGCAATATGCCTATACCTCCTCCCCCACCTCCTCCTCCTGGACCTCCACCTCCCCCTACCTTCAGCCAGGTAGCTGCAGTACAGAGAATTCACCATACAGTCTCTGAGCATTCTGTAATGCCACTGTAGATGGTGGAAGTTCATTTATTAATAAATTCAGAACCCAGAACGTTACATGGCTGCTATTGCGTTATACTGAGCATTATCAACACGATTGACATGATAAATTAAACGAGGCTGCCATTACAAACATGCAGGTGAGTAGATATTAAACCGGCTTGATTTAAACCTCTATCGCTGAATGAATCCTTTTCACAGGCAAATCCACCCAGAGTCTCTCGTGATGAAGCTAAAGGAAGAGGAGCCCTGTTGGTGGACATATGCAAAGGATCCAAGCTGAAAAAAGTCACTGTGGTCAGTGACAGAAGTGCACCTGTTATTGAGAGTAGGTCACCAAGATAAGAGAAAGGAAATTCAAAGTATTTATTGGAGAAGTAACATTAATGTTTGACAATACCTGCATTATGGCTAATCATCCATCTGCTGTGTGCGTGTGTGTGTGTTTTTTCTTAGAAGCCGGAGGAGGTGGAGGCAGCGGCGGCGGCAGCAGCAGCAGCAGCAGTGGAGGAGGAAGTGGAGGGGGCTTTGGTGGCAGTTCTGGACTGATGCCATTGGGAGGCCTGTTTAGTGGAGGAGTGCCTAAACTCCGTCCCGTTGGAGGTAGTTTTATAAGGTCCTTCAGAGAGAAAGCCTTTCGGTCATATTCAGCACTAGAAACTCAAGTTACTCTTCAAATAAACTAGTAGTATTTTTAAAAAATTGTACATTTAGCCACTTTATTAACAGTCTTTTTCCAGTTGATAAAAGCATTACTTTGAACTCAAACTCCATCCTTAAAATGGTGATCACAACTTCGGAAACATTGATTAACCTGATCAATTCTCTGGTGGAACCTTGTAATGTCTTTACCAAATCACGAACAGTCATAGCTATAGAATGAATACTTTTCTGCCTGCTTCTGCAGTCAGTGAGCTCATTTGAATGTTGTTGAAGGTCGTCGTTCTTTTGTCCTTCATTGTATCACATGATTCATTATTGCGTCTCAAGAGTTTTGCTTTCAGTTGTAGTAGGTAGGAGTCTGTTAGTGTCCCCTGCTCCTCTGTCTCATGAAAACAAAAAAGCCTTCATTTATTAGCATTGTATTAATTTTAAATTTAATTATATAACAAGCTTATACTGCTGAAAAGCAAACATTGAAGAAACATCAGGAAGGCATTGTGCATGATTTCAATATTGCAGTTTGGTTGTAAAGCAGTAACCGTGGTAGATGTGGTCTGTAGGCAGTATGTTCATAAAGCATCGCAAAGTACGAGCGCTGAACTTGAAAAACTGACTCACAAAGAGCAGTTGAAGCATTTTTTTTACCATTTCACCAAAGCCGGTACTGTAAAATGGACTGATTAGTAAATGGTGTTGATGGCAATGTATGTCTCCTTCCAGACAGCACCGTTGGCAGAGCAGCACTGCTGCCGCCAGGTTCGCGTCCTGCAGTGCCCCGTACTACGAGCCATCAAACCGATGAGGGGCGCTTTTCGCCACCCGAGCAACCTCAGAATCCCCGCCCTTCGCTACCTGACATCTCCAAACCGAGCAGCAGCAGCAGCAGTGCTATGAAACCCAACAGCTCTGCCCCTCCTCCCCCTCCCCCTCCCCCTTTCAATCGGCGTAGCAGTACCTCCAATCAGGGTACTGGCCGCTCTTCTGGGCAAGAGAAGCCCCTCCCACCACCGAATGTGAACAGAGCCCCTCCTCCCCCATCACCTGCACGCGATGGCCTTTCAAAATCTTCGTCTCGCCCTTCATCTGCACTTCCCTCTAATCTGCCACCCCCGCCTCCTTACCGACAACCCCCTTCAATGGCTAACGGCGATCCACCCCCTGAACTGCCACAGAGGCGGAACTCGCTTAACAGAAGGACCAATGGGAACGTTCGCAGCCAGGCTCCGCCCCCACCCCAGCAAAGCAGCCGACCCCCACCACCGGCTCGAGACCCTCCAGGACGCCGCACAGGTAACAGTGGCCATTATTTTCAATAGTGTTGTGTTATAAATGTTGTTGCTTATCAAGGATGTGTTGTCTAAACACACTTGGAGACTGAGGAAGAATGTTGTAAATATAAATGGAGTTGCTTATAAAACGTACTATCTGACTTTTTGTTTGCTTTATTGTATGTGTCATTAATGTTTGTATTTATGAATGAAGCACCCCAGATTCCCCCTGCTGCATCCCGGAACGGGACTCGAGATGTTCTCCCTCCTCCTCCCCCAGCCCGCGTGCAGAGCAGCAGCTCTCAAAACTCTTCTGAGCCTCCGAGCCGAGTGAGGCCTCCAGCACCCATCTCTTCCAATCGCCAACCCTCAGCACATCATCCTCCTCCTCCTCCTCCTCCTCCTCCTGTGCGCAACGGACACACCTCCGTCTCCAGGGCTTTCGCTGGTGAGTGTTGGAAACGTCCTCAAACATTGTGATGATTTCTGCTTTTTTCTGTTTTTAAAAAGGTTTTATATTCATCAAGTTACACACACTATCAAACTCTCTCTCACACACACACACACAATCAAACTCTCACACGATCAAACTCTCTCACACATGATCAAACTCACTATCAAACTCACACACACTTTCAAACTCACACACACTATCAAACTCTCACACAAACACTATTTTGTGTGTGTGTGTGTGAGAGAGAGAGAGAGATGTGAAGTTTGAATTATGGCCTAAATGGCCTCTCATGTAAATGTGTGAGTACAATACCTAATAATCTCATCTTTTTTTGGGGTGATAATTATGAAAAGAGTTCGAGAGCAGATCTCACTTTTAGATGTTTGCCTTCAAACATTGATGAGTGATCATCTCTTCAGCGTGGAAGTTATCAGTGCTGGGAAATAGCACGGCAGGCAAATGATCTCTCAGGAATTCAAATACGGCCCCTGCAGTTCCTCTTTATGTAAACCAATAAAGAGCATTGCCAGAATGCAGAGATCTTTTGAGATTAGATAAATGGGGCAGGAACTTCTCTACCGTGCCATTATGACAGAAATATTCACCCCTGCCCTACTGCCAGGTGAAGTTCTCGGTTGGTAATATCGGATATATAGAAAATGAAAAATACGTTCTGGTTTTGTGTCAGTATAGTCCAAGTGTTGGTGTATTAAATAGATCTTGACCAAAGAAATTGATCACTTAATAAAACAGGCGCCGTCGAGACCATTGACGCTTTTTATGTGCTTTAATTGTTACTGATTTACCGATGATATCTGATGAGTACGAGTCACTTTCCTGAGCCATTAAGCACATTCCTGAACGTTCACTTTTTTTTGTAAAACACCTTCTACTTTTCTGCAAGACAACATATTTTATTCCAACATACCCTGAAACATGAAAACCCTTTTCAAAAGCAAATAAAACATACCAATTGTGTCGTGTAAAAACTTTAAAAACGAAACTATTTTTGTGTCTGCTTGTTGTTTTGCAGATGATTTTGAGTCCAAGTACTCCTTCCATCCGGTTGAGGACCTGCCTCTGCCAGAAGAGTACAGACAGTTCAAAAAAATCTATCCCAGTACAAACAATAAATGTAAGAACCAGTTTTCCCAACCAGTCCTATATTGTGAACATTTGGTAACCACCTCTGCAGTATGTGCACTGTATATAAACAGCAGTTCACGTGTTTGTCTCTTCCATGAACTGGTCAGCCAAAATCTGATGGTAAAATTAGAATATGCTGATATGGTGGTTGGTTTGGTGCCGTTAAACACTCCTGGAGTCCGAATGCCACTGCAGGGTGACTGCACTTTATGAGCTGATCAGTTGTTTTTGAGTGGCAGTGCTATCGTGATCCATGGCTGAATTTGAAATCTCCAAGCCTTAATTTCTCCATAGATCAGTGACGTTTGGGTGACACACAATCAAATGCCCACATGTTTTATATGAGGAAGAGCAGGCTGGTATTCAAATGGAACGCCCTTAACCTTCATGTGTTTGTTTGGGACCTTAAACAATGAGCAAGTAAAGCCAATTTCAACAAATGTTCTTGACCTAATTAAAACCCAATTAAATGATATAAAATGTGAAGCCTTACCCCTCCCTTTTGCCACAAAATGCACATTTTAGAAAGGTGCTGAAGTCTGTAATTCACCATAAAACATTATTACCACACCAAATAATGACATTTTTCATTGTTTGCTTGTTATATGGGCTGTACATGGACAAATGTATCCAAATACAAAAAGGCGTTAAGGATCAAGCTGATTAAAACAATGTTAGGTGTTTTTTTTGAAGGTGTTAAAGAGGGTTAAACAGTTTTTTGGCCTCCATATCATCTGAGTCTCTTGTCATTTTTATTTTATTTTTTTCTCATATTGGTTTTGCCGCCTTGGTTAATTGAAATATCTCTTTTCTTGTCTTACTGTAGCTGTGGTTAGAGGAGCTCCTCCGCTGCCGCCTGTCGGGAGATGAACTGCACTGAGGGAGGGAAAACTGCGAAACCTTTTTAATCTAATTCTACACATGCACACACTAATATGGCTGTACGCAGAAGAGACCAGAAGCTGAGCTTAGCACGATGCAAAATGAAATGCGAGATCTTTTAAGTCTTTACCTGACTAACTGAAATATTCTCAGGTGAAGAGGGTTTTGGGCCATTCGTTAAAATAATAGAACTATTAAGAGAAGGTGACCAAACATTTGCACAGACGTTTGGATTGTTTTGCATTCGCGAATAAATAGTAACTATGCATTAAAAGTGAAAAGGACACTTTTCAATAAATCTAAGATTACAAAATGAATCTTGTGACAACACTACATTTTTTATTTTAGTTTTTATACTACTTCTTCCTGATGTACCTCTAGACCAGAGAACACTGTGCAGTGTCATGGTCCTGATCACTTCGTATGTAGTAACCTGACTTCGTGGTGCATCAAGAGGACCGTGTGTCAACTCCAGATGACGCAAGACACATAAGCTATATATGCATTCCACTTTATCTTTGTAACACATGCCAGAGTTAACATTGTTTTCGTAGCACATGCTCATCATGGTTACCCCTGTTAGCGTTAAAGGAGAGATAACTTAAGGGAATCGGTAGACAATCATTGCATTATGAGGTAAGATTAACATTTTTGTTTCCAGAATTGAAAAGTAATTTCTCTATATCTTCGGCTGTTTCCTCCCAAAACGGGATCCAATGTGTCAAAATGAGACAAGGTGTTATACATTTTGAAGCGATTATTTTGCCAACATGATGGGGCTACAGTTTATTTTACCTGTGCAAATTATTAGTTTTTTTTTCATCTCTGAACAGTGTGTTCATGTGTATGAATATTTGCGCAACCATCCAATTTACCTTGCAGCGAAAGTGGGTTGCCAAAAACACTGCAAATCCATTATTTCTGTCTGTGAAGAAGGGAAGTTTTATATTGAAATGCATGTCTTAAACCTTACAGATCTTAACCACTTCTTTTAGAACTGACCAAATTCACCAAGTGCCACTAAGCCCACGGTATTTGCAGTAGGCTCGGTCATGTTTATGTAAGGAGCCTGCTTGTGTACGTGTGGCGCAAACTGTGCTGCTGAAAATACAACAGTCTGTTCCTTTCATTACCATGAATTACTTTAGTGCTCAAGCAGATTCGACCATTTCCATTCCGTCACTAATTTACTGGTACCAATGCTTTTTATTTTATTTTTATATAATAATAATTCAATGCTAATGTTTTATAGAGAAATTAAAATGTAATGTATAATACACTATATTATGTGTAGTTAGAGATTTTTATTGTAAAGTTTTGTAATATAGAAAATGAAACATGTCTTTAAACATATTACACTAAGATTAATTATAAGGAGGAAAGCCTCATTCCTTACCAGGTCCTTTTTTCCGGGAATGGTTCATCTGTATGTAGGCAAGTGGCTAGAGGGTTTACGTTCTTCTTGGCCAATTGTCATTTTATGGAACGATTTGGTTAATCAGTTACCCTGAGCTGCCAAATGTTCATGTTGAAACTGTTAGCGTATATACGTTTACGACTGTCTTGATAAATTTTTAATAAAAAAGGTTATGGGAAAATTTGTGTGGTTTTTTGCATTTTTATTTTTTCCCCTAGTATACATAGTTGTATCTCTTTTTTATGTTAATTAATTAGTAGAAAAAAAGCCCAACTTATTTTTTTTTTTAAATAAATTCAGGTTTACAACTTTATTTTCAGAACCACAATAAACAAAGAGCACCATATACACAATCAACACAAAGAAACGCAGTATAGGAGAGAGGACCCCATATAATCAGTAAACTGCAGCTGACAAGTGGACATTATCATTCAGAAAATTCACAATCTTCTCAATATTCTGCAGGGCATCGTGGGGGGGCTTGAAGTCTATAATGAATGGTCTTAACATGAGGTTTTGTGGAGGTGATGCTGGCCTTATGGAAGTGGAATTTCCCCCAGTAGGGCTGGAAGCCTTGTGGGATCATGATTAAAAGAAAACCCCTGTATTATTCACGAGGAACAAAACCATTTTCTTATCAATGTGAAACAAATCAGCAGGCATACCTCGTTCCAAAAGTGTGCTGAGTAAACACAAGAGGGGGGATTTTTCCATGTTACAAAAAGTGCGTTGTGAGGATACAATAATATTACATATTTGAAGATATGGCTTGCATTTCATAGCGCCTCTGCAGACAGACCCTACTGAAATGAGGTGGATGTTCACGTCAGACCTTACACACGTTTCTTTTATTGCCGCACTTTAGAGACGGTCCCTAACGTTTTAGCGAGACGGAAACAGATATTCCGAGTAAATGTTGCCCTAATCAGCAGCATTCCGACTTGATTACATGCAACTTAACATGGATTTCCTTCACCTTATTGTGTAAAAAAAAAAAAAAATTTTTATTGATTACTTGCCAGAGTTTATCCACAGGTAACCGAGGATAATCTAATTACCATTTCAGATTCAGATTCGGAACACAGCTCTGATGAATAGTTAGCGTTTAACTCCAAACTGTTTCATCCGTGCAGGCAAAAGCTAGAGCGTTCATTGACACGGTTCAAAAAAATTTGCCGGGAAATTTTTGTCTCCACAGTGTGTCAACAAAAAAAACCCCGCCATCTAAATTCGGAGCGGTCATAGAAGAGGCGGGGCCAATGCTTCCATTGGATGTTTAAAGTCCGTTGCGCTGTAGCGAACCAATCAGAATCCAGCGCGCGGTAAACGTCAGCGCGCGAAAACGCGGCAGCTGATGTGTGAAGAGTTTTTTTTTCTCCCACTTTCTGTCAGCGGCGGGTCGAGGAGCTTCTTTTTCCCCTCCACTGAAAACACTGAAAACAGAACGAAATATTTGACTCCGACATATAAGGTAAGGTATGAGAAGTAAGAATTCGCCGCTATCTCGTGCTGTATACCGAGCGGGACTTTAAACCGGACGCGTTTGGCCATGTGGTGAAGTTGTGTGTTGAGCTGCTTGGCGCCAAGCACAAGAGTTAGCTAGTCAGCTAACCTGCTAAAACAAGTGTGCAAGTGTTCAAGTGTGCAAGTGTGCAAGCTGGCCATTCGCACACTGCTTTCATTTGAACAACTTTAAGGAGTTGTCCTTTCTTTTCCGTGTTTGCGTTTTTATTGAGGTTTAATTAACGCTGTTACCCGTCAGCGGTCCGGCAGGTTGGCTCATTTCCGCCTGCTGGAGTAAAAAATCTGAACGAAAAGTTATTGTTGTAACTTGCTAACCTACGAATGTGTGTTGTTCGTTCAATTAAAGCGCTTATTATAGCCTACTGAGCTAGCAAGCCAACGTTAGTTCCGACGTCACTTCCGTCTGCTCCCTTTAGCTCGTATTTCACACCTACCTAAATGCATTACATTGAATCGCAGGTTACGTGTTTTGTTTGTTTTTTTGTAACGAATGATGTGATTTTGAGAGACTTTTTGCTTCCCATTCAGCGCTGCAGCCTGGTCTGGTGAAAATGCCCACCACTCGCTCTCAGAGACAGCCCACTCTCCAGTTCCCCAAGCGCAAGTCCTCCAAGGTCGCTCCCCGAGCCAAAAGTTCCTCTCAGCCTGACTCCGAGAATGTTCTCGACGCCCGAACCGTCCCTCTGGCTCCCAGGAAGACGATTGTGGACGTCCGAAACATCCCTCTGTCTCCCAGGAAGACGATTGTGGACGTCCGAAACATCCCTCTGTCTCCCAGGAAGACAATTGTAGACGTCCGTAACATCCCTCTGTCTCCCAGAAAAACAAATGGTGTAGGTATCCGAACCATTCCCGTCTCTCCCCGACACTCCGTGCTCCGAAGCTTCCCTCCGTCTGAGCGGCTTCCTCTGAGCCCCCGCAAGCGCACAGGTATTTAAAGAGGGGGAAAAAACCCAACACACTTTTGTCCATTCCGATGGCATTTTGCGTGGTAGCATGTACAATACTGATCAACCCTTCTGTTTTCTCCTATCACAGGTGATGAGAATGGATGCAACCTGCCATCGTCTCTGCAGGGTTCTCCTCCCAAACAGGCCTGCCCCTCTCTAGGCTCCCCCCGCAAGCTGTCCTTCAATGAGAAAACCCCTGTCTTCACGTCTCCTTCTCGGTCTACCCCGATAGATCCCAAAGTACCCCTTTCACCCATGACCCGGCCCTCTCCCGAATGCCCGCAAGAGGCCGTCGGCGCTAACCCCGATGCACTGGCGAAGGCTGAGCGAAGTGAGTTCTGTTTATTACCACCACATGCCGTTGCAATTCACTGGAATTTTCGTTGGATTGTGCAAGTGGTGTAATCGGTGTAGGACTGAAGCTTTAACTCCACTTCTTTCAATGCCATTACGTTTGTATTGTCTTCAATATTTGGTGAAAAATCTAGGTCTCCTGCTGTCTTTCAGGATCCCAATACCAGTGTGTGAAGCAGGCTCTTCACACAGCTGTGCCTGAGCGCCTGCTCTCTCGCGAGGCAGAGCGGGCCGTTATCGGCTCCTTCCTGGAGAACCACGTGGTGCCCGGCAAGCCCTCCAGCCTGTACATCTCTGGAGCTCCTGGAACAGGGAAGACCGTGTGCCTGAACTGTGTGCTTCAAGAACACAAGGTGAGTTTGGAGAACAGGTGGCAGAAAAGCTACGCAGTAGGAGGCTTTCAGCTGTAACCGTTCGGCTTAGTAGTGTGGCGGTAATAATGAGACGCCAGTAGAAATTCAAGTAAATAGATAAATGCGTATGTAGATTTGGTCGGGAAAATCCGGTCAGATGCCAATCCAGCACTTCAGACTCGTCTAGTGCCTGATCCTGGTACTTGGCATACGACTGTCCTAAATCGCACTGACTTGTTTTGGTGAGTTGCAATAACCTTTTCCATCGCTTGTGTTCCAGGCGCTCCTAAAAGGAGTGCAGACCGTGGTGGTTAACTGCATGACCCTGCGTAACTCCCATTCCATCTTCCCTCTTCTGGCTGAGAAACTGGGGTCCTCCAGAGGCCATAGTGATGGCAAACTCGAGAGAGTTCTGACCAGCTCGGGCCCCACAGTGTAAGTGTCTATAATGCAGGCTGCAGATGTCTTCACTACTGTAGAGTCTGTGCTATGGGCTGCTTTTAAGTCGTAATTTTGGTTGTGTGCGTTTCAGTCTGTTGGTTCTGGATGAGATGGATCAGCTGGACAGCAAGTCCCAGGACGTTCTCTATACCATCTTTGAATGGCCTTATCTTCCCAAGTCTCGGCTGTGTCTCGTTGGTGAGTTCCATGGTCTCGTCCACAGGAGCAACATGTACAAGGGAGTTAAAAAAAAAAAAAAAACATCACTTGTGCTGTGATCTTTTTATTTTTAGACATTTCAACAGCTAATATTTTTTTTTAATCAGCGTACCATTAACTAAGTAGGTGTGACTGTTTTCTGTGGTTTTAATTTTTGTTGGACCTTTTCAATGCTCAGGTATCGCGAACGCTCTCGACCTGACGGACCGTATTTTGCCCAGACTGCAGGCTAAGCCTCGCTGCAGACCACAGCTACTTCACTTCCCACCCTACAGCCGGCAGGAGCTGGCAGCTATCGTCCAGGACCGGCTCACAAAGGTGACCATCCTTCACGTAGATACAAAAAAAAAATCAGTCTGCTGTGTTTTTGTTTGTTTGTTTTAAACATTGATTTTCATTTGTCTTTAGATTTGTTGAAGGAAGAATAAAAATGCTGATTGTTATGAGAGCTTGTAACTGTTTGCAGTCAGTAACATTCCTCCTGCTCTGTTTTTTGGGTCAGGTGTCAGGAGAAGGGGTTCTAGATGCTGCTGCTGTTCAGTTTTGTGCCAGGAAGGTGTCGGCCGTGTCGGGAGATGCACGCAAAGCACTAGACATCTGCAGGTATGAGAGCACATTAAAAATGTGGTTTTTCAATTGTTATTCCCACTTTTTATTTTTTATTTGTGTTGGGCATATTCTCACATTTGCCTTTCCCTCCCTCAACCCACAGGAGAGCTGTAGAGGTGGTGGAGTCTAATCACAAATCTGAAATGTCCTCTGAATCCAAAGCTGCTGCTCCAGATACTAAAGGTAAGTGTGCGTGAAAACAATCTGAAACCGGTAACAACTTTTTTTAATCGACTGTGAATTCTTTTGAGCAAGAGGAATGATTTTATGATTTACTCACAAGTGTGCCATCTGGGAGTGTTTAGCTTTTACATGAGACCCTTTCTCTCAAGCTATGAATCATTTTAATAATTTAGTACTTCCTTCAGTTGATCTGTGTTCGAGTAACTGTTAAGTGGGCATCTACAGTTTTCTTCTCCAATATATTCTTTTCTCTTTCCATCTTCACACTGATGGTAATGGAGCCCTGCAGGCTGGTGATTTACACCAATGTTGACTGAATCAAACCTGATTTTTTCAGACAAAAGTGTTTTGCTTTTGAATCATTGGCTCGACGTTGTTGTAGATGGGTGAAGTTCTGACGCAGCAAGCCGAATGTCTGCTGCGTGCGTCGGCAGCCAACAATGCTTTCATGTCGTGTCCCGCTCCGTTATTCTGCTCATATGTTCTAGCATGTAAATGGTTGCTAGGCTAGTTTGGCTGCATTCCAAATAGAGTAGAATGTTATTCATATACACGTACAGTACAGTGAAATTCATTCTTCACATATCCCAGCTTGTTGGTAAGCTGGAGTCAGCCATGATACAGCACCCCTGGAGGGTTAAGGGCCTTGCTCAAGGGCTCAACAGTGGCAGCTTGGCGGAGCTGAGGCTTGAACCCCCGACCTTCTGATCAGTAGCCTACCGCCCTAACCACTGAGCCACCACTGCCCAAACAATATACCCTCACACTAAAGATAGATGTGATTATAGATAGGCTATAGGTGCTGATGGTGGTAAATAATATTTTGATGTCTTATTTTTCTGGACTACTGCCACCTCTTGGCATGGAGAGTTGTTCCCTTTCACACAAGCACAGAATGTGTGTGAGACTTATCACATAAGACATGAGGCAGTGGGAGGGGAGCCTCAGTTGGCCTTGGCGCTACTTCTTGTAGGCTTGGTGTTCGTGTCTGTTCAGGGAAATGCCTGATGTGAGTGTGTTTCTCTTGTTGCAGCGGCACGGGTGAGTGTTCCTCATGTGGCGCGAGTGCTGTCGGAGGTGTATGGGGATCGCATGGCTTCCCGTGGGGGAGAGGAGCGAGAAAGTTTCCCCCTGCAGCAGAAACTGCTGGTCTGCTGCCTGCTCCTGCTTACCCGCAACGGCAAGAGCCGAGAGGTCCAGCTAGGCAAGGTGAGTGGTTTTTATTTTTAATTTTTTTTATTTTGTAATAATTGCTTTGTGCACCCTACGTAGTGCATGTTATTTGAGATTCAGCCACAGAAGGGGGAAAAATGGTGGAAGAACAGAGCCGAATGAACCGTCTTTCCATATTTAACGAGTCAGATTAAAAAGTAATCCCTGTTTTAAAACTAGTGTTACAAGTACAATTAGTTTCAAGGGCACTGCTTCACACAGACTTGGGACTGTGGTGGTCATCTCATTTTAAAACTGAAGTGCTGAACTAGAAAGAACTCTGCGTCTCGATTTCTCCCTCATGTCTGTTCTCGCTCCACGCTGTTTTACCACCACTTGCCCCCCCAGCACGCATCTTTCAGTCCAATAGCTAACGACGGCAGTGTTTTTGGCTGTTCACGTCTAATGATGTCACCGGGACTGTAAAGCAGTTTCAGTGGATATTATTAAGCCGTTGTGTTCATCGTGGAAACTAATGCGATAACAATAAAAAGACAAGGAACCGTGCATCGAGGGCGTCATGGTCAAAGGCACGAGTTCCAGCCGAACCACAGATTATTTACGCAGCTCTATGGACTGAATTGGATTACACGCGTCGATTGCTTTTTGCCCAACAAGAGATTGTTGTTCTTACCGATGTTTTTCATTAACGTGTTTTAGTGTTTACGTTTGCTCAGCGTTGGTCAAGGGTTTGGATACACCGTGTACAGATGGTCTAGTAGCCTAAAAACAAAACACTGGTGTTTTTTCTTGCAGCTGTGCGAAGCTTACAGTAAACTGTGTCAGCAGAGACAGGTCGGTGGAGTGGGCCAAGGCGAGTGTCTGTCATTGTGCAGTCTGTTGGAGAGCAGAGGCATCTTCTCCCTCAAGAAGGCCAAAGAAGCACGACTCGCCAAGGTAAGCACCTTATCGCCTGAAGTTTGGTTCCACCAAGGAAGTGGTTGAAGAATGACTGGAATAGTATGCAGGTCAGAGACTCATGCTGTGTGTTTTGACAGATCTCTCTGAAGATTGAAGAGAAGGATGTGGAAAATGCGCTGAAGGATCGTGCGTTACTGGGCAGCATTTTGGCTGCAGGCCTGCCGTAAAATTATTATATATTTTTAAAATAGATACTACAACCACAATCCTACTCCATCCACTACCATGTAATGATGGAGACCTTCACCTCTTACAGAGATTTATTGTTCTATATGCCTTTTTTTAAAGGTAAGGGGGGGGTAAAGGTCAAAGGTCTTTGTCAGGAGGCCATCTTGGTAGTGAAGCAGAATATACTTTTTTTCTTTTCCCCTTGAATGTGAGGAGTTTTTTGAAGACTCTTTTTCAAAGTGTACATTTACTTTTTATGACATGTATGGATTTTTTTTTTAAACGAGTATTTAACTGTTTTTATGGAAGTCTACAAAATTGACTTGTTGTGCATCAGTGACGTCGTGTAGAATAAAATGACAACGCTTGGTTTTTAAACATGGCCAACTGAGTCCTGTAGCAGTGATTTTAACATTCATCTTTTATTCGTTGAGTCCATTTCATTGCAAATGTTTAAGCTAAATCTCAAAGCTGGAAATAGTAGTAACTTCTTTCTAGAACCCTTATACTAATACCAAAGAAGGATACACTAGTATCACACTTCAGTTAGAAACCGACTTTATTATGTTTTTAAATTGTTACAAAGTATGATGTAGAAACACTATAAAGACAATTTGTTACACTTCCAACATTCCCACTATCCGTTAATCGTCATCGTGTAACTCATTTGGTTATTGGCAACAAGTTCTGTTAGTCCCTTACAATCACTTTTTTAAAATCTATGTAGCAAAAAAAGAAAAGTCAACTGTCTTAAACTTGTCCACAATGCTATTTTCTGTCAATAGTGTCTATAGAGCTTAAGATCATTTGCGTGTGGTGTGAGAAATAAGTAGCCAGTGTATACAAACAGCACGCTGTGGTGCAGCCCTTTCCTACATTTCTGCTGCAGGGGGTAGGGTTGGACGATATGAAGAACAATCATTAATATTCTGATAAAATCACGGCATAAAAAAGAGTTTTATTTAGGACATCAACACTAATGTCATTAAGTCAGAGATTTTAGTAACTTCTTAATAAAAAAATTCACACATTTCCATCATTAAAAGCACGTGCTATATTGCTCAACCGTACTGTGGGGTTAAAAAAAAAGCTGTGCTGTTCTATGCAACGAGGGAAATGTGTGTTTCAGCCCCATTAAGTGACTGGAGCCTCAGTGGACAAAGCTATAAAGCGGGGGGGTCGATTGATTTGCGCTGTTCAGTCTCAGTGCTGCCAGCGTTTTCTAGTCAAAAGCATAAAAATATATATATGATCATCAACAGAATAACTCAATAAAATCTCTTTGGCAGATTACCAGTCCTCATGCCACTAATGAGTTTACAAACCCCCAATAAGAGCCCTAAAATACATTTTCTACAAAAAAAGAAAAGGTAAGACAATGTGTGCCATAGTTTTTATGAGAAGGCAGTGTTGAGTAATATCCTATTCTACCCCTCGCAGCACAGTGATAGTTGCATATGGTACAGTAGTGTGTGTGTGTGTGTGTGTGTGTGTACGCAGAGCCATTGCGCCGCAGCAATCCAGGTGGAGCTCTGGACGCCATTTTGAAGTGTTTCCTCCATTAGTGTTCTTGAAGCTTTACCATTCTGTGAAGAGAAAGCAATACAAATGTTAGCCAGGATATGTTTTTTAAAACTAGGTTGTTAGTCTGAACTACAACCAAAACCACTCGGAGTCAGAGCCTCACGACTAATTCAGGTGCTGAGAACTGAACTAGTTGAGCATGAGCAGCATCTTGCCACGTTCAAAATCAGGCTTATCGAGTATCCGTATCAAGCCACGGCTACTCGGTCTTCAAGCCTTAGGTTATGACTGTCCGTTTGGTTTAAGACCTACATTTGATCCCTCGATGACAACAAAACCGCTTTCAGGAGGACACGTCGGGTGCTCATGGACTAGTCTGCTACTTTCTTTTTCTATTCCTTACTGTTCTGTAGGCTAATCAAGGAATCACACCAAAAAATAAAAGTGGATCATATGCAGTAAGTAACTTCTACTGTGGCATTAACCTTAGCTGATGGATAAAATCGTATTTTTGGCTCCATGATGAGCTTCTGTTGCACTGATATTGAATACTTCTGCATTAAGGGCATGTTGGTTAAAGGAATTCTTTAGATCGTATTACAAAAAACAAACAAAACAAGAAGTCACAGTATCTGATATTCAGACAGACAGACAGCCAGCCTTCATAGCATACTTTAATAAAAAAAAACAGCACAGGCCCATATGTAGTTAAAAAAATAAAATAATAATTTTTATTTATTTGTATAGTAATGTAATGCTTTGAAAGTGCCTGTTCCACATTTTGCTGTGTTTAGTGGAGAAGCAGCGCTAAGCAAGTCTCTGCAGGATGAGAGAGAGAGAAAAACAGACAGAAAGCGAGAGAGAGAGATCTGTTCGTACATGTGTAATAACCTGTTAGCAAGCATCAGCGTAGGGTCTGCCCATTGAGTCATAGGCTTGTGGGTAATCATCAGCCATGTCAAGCTCCGGTTGCATGTGATCATATCCATACCCACCACCGACAAAGCGAGACTCCATATCTGTAAACACACACACTTCAGCTCATTCACAGATTCGTTTTATGTTATTGATGACGTTGCAAAGACAAATCCGGGCTAGTTAGATACGCATCAACGAATCTGTGATGGGGTTATTTGAAGCTTGTTAATTTGCAAGTAGAGCACATATTTAAAACGCTTGTACGTACCGACGTCTTGTAAATGAGCAGGATCCATCATTGTACTTTGGGCCTGAAACGATCAAACAACAAAAATCAAAAAGTCAATACGAAAAACGAAACACTCAAATGCGAGCCCATATTTTTTTGCTGGGCCTCTTGAGCGCCAGAGGACGCACTCACCGATTCCCAAGCCGCTGGATCGTGTTTGAACAGAGAGTGTGTGAGCTCCACGGACATGCGCTTCTTGTAGTCAGCGTTTTTGTCCTCAGAAATGCGGAAGAGCACGGCTGCCGCATATGTAGCTAAATACAGAGAGGCAACAGAATCGGTTAATGCACCATTAACTCTGAATACACAGACACTGGCACATTCATATATTTACATACACATTACACTAAAAGTATGTATAATATATAATATTATATGTCCATCACATAAGGATATACAGTTATAAACAGAATAAACAGTTTTAGGTAGCTTGCAACTCCTGGGTTTGCACCGAATGTTATACATTTACAAAATTCTTGCCAAACATTGAGCTAAAGTTTTATATGGGAATTTGAATCCAGCCTAAAGCATAGTCTGGAAAAAGGATCGTGAAAATGGCGACCATTTCCTGACAATTTGAGGATGCAAGAATCTCACTTAACAAGCAATTTCCATTATATGTGATATTTATTTACGTCACTCACCAATGCCCTCGTTGTTGGAGTGCAGCAGCTCCATGAGTGGAGTAGAGGCTCCCTCATTATCAATCAACATGGCCGCGTTTTTATCCAGAGCCAGCTCGCACAGCACGCCAGCAGCCACCCGCTTTATGTTATCCACTGGAGAGTAGAGCAGCTAGAGAGCGAGAGAGAGAGAGTTATGCCAGGCACACAGCCCCTAGAGAAAGGAAGAGTATTATGTTCAGTAAGAAAATTAAAGTTTGTTATGACATTAACCTGCACAAACAGTGGGATGGAGTTCATGTCAGTGATGATGGGTCTATTGTGGGGCTCTCTGGCCATAATGTGCAGCGCTCCTGTGCAGCCCTCCACAATCTCCTCCATTCTCACACCATCCTAAGAGTTCACCACAGAGAAGAAGAGAAATGAGATCTGGAAACTGGAACCTCGGTTTTTGTGAGTCGCATGAATAAATCATTGGGAGACATGAGAGAGGATTGTTACTGGTCAAGGTTACATACAATTTACCCAATTCCCCAGTTTGCTGCAACTCCGTTACGGCTCAGGCCTACCTGGTACGTTTGCTGGCTGGCTGAACCGTGCTTCTGAGCGTCCTGGTGGGCACTTTTTAGCAGACTGACCAATTTGGGAAGAGCATCTGCATCTCTGAGAGGGGCCTGATTGCTTGGGCACAGTGCCAGGTTACGGATCAGGCCAACCACAGCCTGAATACAGAGGACAAAGTTATTTCAGGTTCATTTACCATTGTGACACATATTTCTTGTCATATTAAAACAGAGATATTCCATTTCTTTAAGGGAGGAAAAAAAGACAATTTTTTTTTTTTATTCTACTTTCAGGAATTTAGGTAAAAATTCTCAACTTTCCCCCTCTGGTCATAACAAGGCTACGTGAAATAGTATAAAAGAAATATGAAAAAAAAGTATTTCTTGTCTCTGTCGTAACTAAGCATTAGGCCTGTATGGAAATTCCTAATAATTTTTTTCCCTCTCATCTTGACAACTAATCCAACAGTCGCATTATCTGATAGTCAAGAATTCCAGCATCCTTCACTCCCTGGTTTTCACCTTAACAACGGGCCAGTAGTGCGGCTTGTTGAGCAGTTTAACGACGGGCGGGATGCCGTAGTATGTGCGCACGGCGTTCTGTGCCAGTTCGGCATCCTGGTGGCGGCTGGTGAGGTGGCGCAGGGCGCAGGTGGCGGGCTCTGCCACATCCTCCTTATCCCCAGCACGCAGCAGCGTGTGGATCAGGGCCTCCACGCCGTTGTTCTGGCTCACAAACGTCTTGTTGCGTGCATTATTGCACGTCAGATTCGACAGGGTGCCCGAGACGCACGCCAGCATGTTCACGTCGTCCGTGGAGAGGAGGCCGATCAAGACCTGCAGCAGCCCGTCCAGGCCGTCCTGCATGCAGAGGAGAAGATAGAATGAGCGATTACATTCCATTTAGTCATCATGGAAATATACCGATATAGATAAGACGTACATTTCACAGAAAACTATACGAGATCATTCCACTCTTACCTCTCTGGTGTCTTATAAAAGGTGTTTACAGAAAAAAAAAAAAAAAAAAAAAAAAACTTAATAAGGGAGATTCAAAGTTCTAAAGCGCAAAATTGTAATTCAAAATAACAGTTTACACTAATATTCTAATCATCAAAAACAAAACAAAAAATACACAATAAGACTACAAATGAAATAAATCACTGACCCATATGCAAACCGAAAATTAGAGCTATCGTAAGCAATATACGCTCTTAGCAATATAACCATCATATTAGCCTTAAAGCTACCAGATAAAGCTACCAGAATGGGAGTTGTAGAGAGAGTGTGTGATGAAAGATCCTCTCACAGACCTGTTTGGTGGCAGCGTCAGACAAGTTCCTCAGGGTCCACAGACAGTTTTGCGTCAGCCGGTGGCTAGAGCCAGTCACATGCTTCCCCAGAGCCTGCATTCCACCTGAGTGTGCATGTGAGAGAGAGAGCGAGAGAGCGAGAGAGCAAGTGGGTAGGGAATGGAAATAAAGTGAGAGGCAGAGAGAAAGAAAGAGAGAGAGACAGCCACAAGGTATTTAATTACACACAAACATTTTTTAGTCAAAGTAATTCACTACAATATCAAACTGTTTGTCTACAGTAACGAGTTAATAAGTGTATTAAACAAAAGCTACGTGCCATATCAAACTTCTTTCTGGGTGTGCAAGAAAAGAGAAAGGGGGGGGGGGAGATAAATAAATAAATAAAAATGGACAGAACAGCAATAGAGAGAGGCTGAAAGAGAAAGACCCAGCGCTCTCACAGAGCCTGCGACTCCCCAGAGATTTTGACTATCGTGCTAAAAGAGCAGCGGGTCCCTCCGCTCTCACTCACCAGCCTCCACGATGGCCGGCTTGTTGCTAGGACACACCGAGAGCACTTTGAGCACGCGGCTGGTGGTCCACAGCAGCTTCTCATAGTTGTAGTTCCTCATGATCTGCACCAGGCCCTCAGGACCTCCGTTAGCCAGGATGATCAGCTGCAGAAGAGACCAGGCACATGGAAACGAGAGGGTTTAAGTCTGACACTTGTGTTTTCCTCTTTGTGGCAAACTGTTTGTTATCTAGTCGACACTCACTTTCCTACGAGTGACTTATGTAACCAATCAGGTTTGCTGTCCTACTCTGCATATCTGCTCGCATGTTTAGATAAATAAACCATGGTCATTATAGATTACCCAAAATAAAATCCAAAAAGATTATACATACACTATTGTATGTTCACACACACACCTTGCTCTCTTGGTTGCCATAGGAAAGAAGTTGAAGGCAGTCTGTGGTAATGGCCAGAAACTTGGGGTTGCTCTTTTTCAGCAGTGGCACCATCCTCTGCAGGCCATCAGCCAGACGCACGGCCATCTTGGCCCCCTCCTGGTGTAGAAGCAAGTTGTGGAGCGTGGTGATGGCATAGAACAGGACTGACTCCATAGGAGAGCTGCAACACACACACACACATACATACACAAACACACATTATGTGGTTGACGTACAGCATGGGGTAGTGGGCTAAAGCTGGAATGATGTTAAAAATCCTGCCTCATTCTGAAAGGGGATCTTGAGAATGATCCTTCTACTTGAGCTGCGCTCTCACCTCAGCATGCGCACCAGGGCAGGGATGCCTCCTGATTTGAAGATGGCCAAGAGGCCCTCACGCTGGTGTGACAGGTTGTGCAGGATGCTGGCTGTGGCGCGCGCCGTCTCCATGTCGCTGGTGTTCTGCATGGCCCTCACCACAGCCGCCACCATCTGGGGTGACTGCATCAGAGCACGCCGCGACGCCTCCTTCCGTGTCAGCTGGTTCACAATCTGTGCCGCCTTGTTCACCACCACCTGGGCAAGTGGACAGGGTCTCATTTTTAATTTTTACTCAAAGCAAAATAATACTAAAATCTTTTTTTTTTTTTTTTAAATCATGTTAAAATACTGAAGAGACATTTGACCTAATGGAACAATGTGAATTTTTTTTGTTTGTTTTTTAGTTTTTTTGAAATGTGAAAGAAAAGGTCATTTTATTCCATGCGTCTATTGTTTTAGGTGTCTATTTCTATAAATACTGTTCATATTGCTAAAAGGTATATTGGGTATTTTAATATAAATGTTACAATCGTATTGTTATGAAGTCACATTTCATAGATTTGTTGGAACATTTATATTAAAATACCCAATATACCTTTTAGCAATATGAACAGTATTTAT
>JAOUQW010000004.1:17895962-17919026 GCA_028565825.1 Olivaichthys viedmensis
GCCCGGAATGCCGTTCCGGATCGTTCCGCCCCAATTTAATCCCTGCTTATAGCCTTTACTTTGGGCTAACCTACATTATCTCCAAATAGACCCTTCATAATGCAAATGATCGTAATTAATACTGAGTCATGAGTATTAATTCAAATAATGAGTCATCAGGCTGTTAATGCTTAATGATTACTGTTATTAATGGTTATTTATACATGTGACTCAGTTGGCTGTTAAGGTATACGCTTCATTATTTCCTGATGCGCTAAGTATTAGTACATGCATGAATTAATCATCATGCAAGCATTAGTTCACGTATTAATATAAGCTTATTTGTGTACCCTTATTGTAAAGTGTTACCCTCCTGACCTGGTAAGAAAAAAAATCATTCTTTGTTTATCAACATGTTTTTTGTAACTGTTCTGTGTTCTCAGGTGCTCTCTTTAGAAACAGCCAATAGAAAGCTTGAGCAACAGATAAATGAGTTTTATGAAAGCAGAAGCCCCACTTACAAGAAAGATCTGACTAAATTCTACAGCACCACCGAAGACCTCCAGAAACAGGTAGAGCAGCAGCCAACCACAATCATCAAACCTGAGTGTTCCAAATCCATTTAGGTGTCAAAGGCCTTCATTTTGTATTGTTTTGTATTTTAAACTATCATGATGAGAGCAGCAGCGCAATGTGTGTGTAAGATTAGGGGCTATGTAGTTCTTTTATCCATCCATTTTATCCAGTACATATTACATTGGCTGTCCCGACTTTTTCCTCATGGTTATATGGTTACTGTATAACCTAATAACCTTCATTCTGCTGTACATGCAAACATTCATTGGCACAGCAGAATTCATTGTTGAATTAGTCAGTAACTTTCACCAGCTTTATTGGTTTTACAAGTAAGGCTTGATTGTATTTTGTTTTCTCTAAGCTATAATATATATACGCAACATAAACCTGCAAGTATTGATGTGTTTTATCATCAACATAAAAGTGAAGGTTAAGAGACATAGGTCTTGTCTCCTTTATCTAACCGTGTGCTATATATCTTCCTTTTTTAAGATCCTTGCCAGAGCCAGGGAAAATGGCCAGCTCTGTATGAAGTTGGAAAACGCTAAGTTAGCAGCTGGTGACTTTATGATGAAGTGAGTTGAGTGTCTGCTCTTTGCTGGGCTTCCACCAAGGTTTGCCCCAAACACTGGGCTAGTAATGGTGTACTGCACAAAATATCTTAAAATGAAAGAGATTTTAAAAAAAAGAAGAAAAAAAAGAAGAGAAGACGGTTTGTCAAAGGACAAGCTCTAATCAAATACGCTTGTACTTCCTGCCCCTCACAGTAGTTTTTCTAGGTCTAATGTGTGTTTTACTTATTGCAGATCTTTCTGTCTCTGTTCATTTTCTGATGCCCCGGTGCAGGTTTGAGAATGAGATGAACATGCGTTTGACTGTAGAAGCAGACCTGGCTCGTCTGCGGAGGGTTCTTGGGGAGATTCAGATGGCCAGAAAAGACCTGGAAATCCAGATCTCTGGGTTAAAGGAAGACGTGATGTTCCTCAAAAAGAGCCATGAGGAAGTAAGGCCACCTTCTTTGTTCCATTCATGAATCTCTAGGTTTATCTACTATATGTGTGACCATCAAGCTATCCAGCTCATTTTGCTTCCATTTGCCAAGAAACATTGTCTGCCGCTTTCTGTTCACAGGAGCTGCACTTGCTTCACACCCAGCAGAGTGGCTCAGTAAATGTGCATGTAGACTGTGCTCCCTCAATGAATCTTGATAAAGAGCTGCAGGAGATGCGGGAGCAATATGAGGCCCTCATCCAAAAGAACTGCAAAGATGTTGAACATTGGTTCCAGAGCAAGGTGATATAGATAGATAGATAGATAGATAGATAGATAGATAGATAATGTATGGTTGATGGTAAAGGTTTGCAACCCCCATGTTTTTTAAATAGAAAAACAGAAAATGTAAAATCTAGGGGCGTGGACTGCAAATGCACGGTCACCCTTAAGTTTCAGCCGATAAGTTGATATAGAAATTGAAAATGTCAAAATGAAATGAGTGTATCCTGCAACAAGACAACAATCCAAAACATAAGTCAAAATCATGACCCTTTCACGCCCCAGACCTGATTTGAAGGATTTAAAGGGGCATCTGTGAAATCTAGCATACTAAACATATTATAAATTATTATTATTATTATTATTATTATTACTATTTTTATTTTGTTGTTGTCTTCTTCATTTTGTCCTAAGGATATGCAAGCTTTTTGTGTATTGGTTTAAAAAATTACTTCCCATCCACTTTTAAAATTCAGTTTAGTGTTGTCAAACAGCAGTTAAGGTGTTACACCCTGCATCTATATTGAATGAGTTATGTTATAAATTATTATATAGCCTATAATGTAAAACCTGCAACACTGCAACTGCCTTAAGATTCCACTCAAGAGTGAAGTTTGCATTTGATAAAAGCTAGACAGTTATATATTGTATTAAGTTAATCTTACAAATGCACACAATAAGGAATAAATTGTGAAAACTGATCAGACTTTGAACAGAAAAAAAGGGGTTAAACAGTTTAAATGCCAAAATGTTGAATTCTTCCTTTAAGCTCAATGGTAGATCGGAACATTTAGTTAAAGGTTGCACATGCCTTCGGTTAAAAATCAATACTGTAATTTATTGCCAGTGATGGAGAATGTGGTAACGCAACATACATGTTTCTGTGGATTACCATAATAATGGTTATTACTCCCTAAGAATAGTAAGACCTCTTAAGACTTTTAAGACTATTATTTTGAAGCTTGTAATTATGTCAATTGATGGTACAGTCATCTTAGAATCCTTTATGCTACTCTGACAAAAGAAAATATTTGGCAGGTTTGAAATAACATGTTATTTTTTTCCACAACTTTGAAAATCGAATTAAAATCTCATCTGTTTAGATATAGATGGCAAGTATAAAACATTGAGAAGTGCTTTTTATCATTGTTGTTCGATTTAATAAATGAGATTTCAATTCTAATAGTCAATGAAAGGATGATATTCAGAATGGGAGGTTTCTTTTCGAAATGTAGTCACCAGTCTTTCTACCTAGTTTTATTCGAGGAGGCCTTCTCTAATGACGCCCTTTAATCCTCTTAGCTGGTTTGGTTTGGCTGTTTTCTAGACAAATATATTGAAGTCTGAAGTGACCAAAAGCCACACTGAGATCAAAGGTTCCCAAACGCTCCTCACTGACCTGAAGAAAACTTACCAGACACTGGAGATAGAACTGAACGGGATTCTCAAGCAGGTACCGTTAGCCTTTGCTTTGCACTGGCAAGAACTATGCCTAAAGTTTTCTTCATTTTCCTGAACTTAAAGGTCTTAAAAACTTTCAAATTTGTAGGACTGCACTTTGCTGTGCCAAACATGATTGCATTATCCTTCACTAAGCCTTCCTTAACATCTTTGTGGTACAGATTCAAATCCTGAAGAAGGATCTGGTTGAAGTGGGGGTGCGTTACAGTGCTCAGCTAACGCAGCTGCAATTACACATAGACCGTCTACAGGAGGAGCTGCAGCAGATCATGGCCAGCATGCAACAACAGGCAGCTGAGTACCAGCTGCTGCTGGACATCAAGATGAGGCTGGAGCTGGAGATTGCTGAATACAGACGGCTGCTAGATGGAGATGGGAAAGGGTGAGACTTGGGGTTTGGTTCTTGTGGGTGTAAGGCTGGTCAGATAATCTGCTCATGTTGGTAATATTTTGATTTTGATTTTAAATATTAAGTTTATTGACAGGGGCGAGGTTGGCTTGTATTTATCCCTACATTGATGCTTGTGTGGAAAGCTAGGTCTGCCATTTTTATGCATTGTTTACAGATGTGTCGTGAGCAACTCGTCTGAGACATCAACTGTGACCAAGACTGTGACCATGGAAGTGCAAGAAGAGAAGGAAGAGGGTAACCGAAAACTTGACTCCTTTCATTTTGTCCATTCCTATATTCACCCATGAGTCTGAACATCGTCCCTTTTACTCTATTTGCTCATCCATTTACGTTCATGTCTGTCAATTCATTTAGTCAGAATTTGACAATCAACTTGAATTAGTTAAATTCAGTGGTGCCTCTGTGTCTTTGTGTTTTTGAGTGTGTGTATTTGTGTGTGTTACATACTGGCAGAGCATCATACCTACCAGAGACGGGTGAAGATTATCACGGAGAAGCTGGTGGATGGAGTAGTTGTGTCCTCTTCCATGAACGAGAGAGTGCAAGATGTGACCGACTGAACGGAAAATGCAACATTATAATGTCGCCTTACATATTATTAGAATACTACGCTTATAGAGTCACTAATCAAAATAATAACGCATAGACTGGCCATCCAGGATATAACAGAGATTTCGTAACAGTTTAACATTTGTGTGGGCGTGACAATTAGAAAGGAAAGGGTGTTGAGTAAAATGTTTGGCTTTGGGGTATGAGGTAACATATTTTTATTTCCAAGTGTTCTGTTCAGCCACCAGATGTCATGCTTAACAAACTCATGTGTGTTTAGCATTCATACCAAGTGGAGTGTGCCGCCCATTGTAATGCTCTAATCAGAACAACAGGATCACTAAATATATGATTTATACACAAACATATGCTTTGCTTCCAAAATATTATGTTCCAATAAAGGGATTTCTACAAATAAGCTAACTGGGATTTATTTATTTATTGCTTGGAAATGACAACTTGTTGGGAGAGCAGACACTCAGAACAAAGATTTAAACTTCCAGGCACACCCTGACGAGTAAATGTAGTTATGCCCCATAGAGAATGACAACGGATCGGTGAGATTCCTCTGTCATTTGTCAGTGCTTACAGGACTTTTCAGCTTTTTACATAGTGACATGGCAACATTCACTGGACCTAAAAGCGTTTTTGTCCACTTTTCTTTGTCATTCCGGAATAATAATGCATTATAATCATTACAATCATTCCACGTCTGTTAGATGTGTACAGAATGTGGAATCTCTGATGCAGTGTTTATGCTGATGAAGACGAAATGTGGTAGTAAAATCCTTAAAATAGCCTTATATGCAGTGTAGTAGGGCATTGAATACTAACACAATTTTTGTTGTTTTGGCTTGACACAACCCTGTATTACATGGGGCCATATAGTAATTGGACGGTTGGCTGTTCATTTGTTTCTTGTTTAGCTGCATACCACTGGATCATTAGTCAGGGTCGCAGCATCCCCCAACTCCCCCATAAGAGAACAACAAATGTGTTTTTATACCGTGTTTGTATGGGTGTCTTGTATTTGAAATAATAGAGACAGAATTTGTTTTTCCATCATTTAATGACATAAATCTAAATCTCAAATGTCGACTTAGTAAAATACACTTATAGTAGAATAGCAAAAAGGTCAAATTGGCACTGAACCATTTTTTTGCGCGCTAGCTTGGTATAGTCGTGGGGCAGATATAATGGACAGCAAAGGTACACGTGTTAATACTAATATACCTAGCGCATCATCATCAATTGAATCCCCCTTGCTCTCTCTTTCTCTCTTTATATGATAAAACCTGTAGAGTTCTAGGACCAAATCTCATGATCTAACACATACCACCTTACCTTTGGTGCAGATAGTGTTGTGCCTTGGGGGTTTATAGATGCCAGTGGAACCGACTTGCTTTTCTTTTTTGATGATGTGACTACTGACAGAGAGCAGCAGGATGAATTCTGAAGTGAACAGAACATCTTAAACCTCATGTATAAAGCATTTTATGATTACTATATGTTTGAGATATGTAAATACCTTTAAATTACTCTGCACTTTCACTTAGTAACTGAAATCTAATGTGCTGGAGTGAAAACACAAAAACAACAATGTGTCACTACTCAATTACAGTACTTCCTCTATACAGTTTTGTATTAGGCTAGGTTTTTTTTGTAATAGGCTTGCGGAAACAATTATATTGACTATTGAATTAAGATCAGGTAGGGCATGATGTCAAGATAAGTTTGAGCTATGCTTGGGATTAGTAAGATTTAGTGGTCTTGTGTATGTGGGTGGCTATATGTGTGTATGTATGTGTGAGCAGCTTCCATCAGAGAAGCGCCCCGTTCATATTTTTCATCCTACTTTTTCCAGCACACAAAATGTTACCTTTCACCAGGTTAATCTTAGAGATGTGCATTTAACTAAAATATATCATTAGCTTTAGAACCCATAACTTGTTATGTTCAGGTTAATCACCTAGTGGTTTACCCCATCCATTGCAGATTATACTTTGATATTTGTTTTGAATGAATGCAAATGCAACAGCACTTTCTAGGGTGGTTCACCAAATAGATGAAACACAAGAAAGGCTGTTAGGAAAATATTCAATTTCTGTAGTGTGCATATGCCAATTAACCCCATTCAGAACTAACATGGTTTATTTACTTGTTATTTGTAGTCAATTAACAACTTTTAAAATAAACCCAAGACAAATTGAGACTTCATTGAAATAAAATCTTTGTAGTTTTGCAGTTTCATAAAAGCATAATTTATCCTCCTAACCTTTGCATGAGTTACACAGAGATATTTGCAAGCCTCATATTCTGTTTCTTACAAGATTCAGCACGAACCTACCTAAAAAAAAGTGGATAGCTTACCATGAGAAATACTTCTAATACTACTGCAGGTCTTAACAGGGCTGATGTACAACACCTTAGTGGTTTTAGACAGTCAGCACAATTTTATAAATCAAACCATGATGTTCCATTCACAGTATGATTCATATGATTCAGAGCCAGATTCAAGGAGGCGAGGGTGTGCCCAGATGACACATACTCCATTTCATTCCCTCTCTTAGTTGAAGAATTGGTTGCATTAGTTATAAAGGTAGGTTACAGAAGATGGGTGTGGCACTATGGAGTGGTTTGATTGAGTTCAATAAGAAATGCATAACTGGAAGGAGTGTTGTCTATGCTGAAATAATTATCTGAATTCTACACTCTCAGAAAAAAAGGTATTAAACTGTACCTTTTCTTGTCACTGGGGTGGTACCGTTTTAAGAGAACACCTTTTGTACCTTTAGTATGTAACGTTTACTTGGAAATGTAAATACAGTGTGCCTTAATTAAAGGTGCATAATTAGACATTAAGGACCACTGTTGTACCTTTAATTCACTTCTAAACTTTAAAGGTACACTATATGCACCTTCTGTTCTGTGGTGAGAAAAGTTATTGCATGCTTAAGAGAGGCGATATCAGCCTGAGGGGTTGATATATACTCATGTATAAGTTTCAAAAGAATCCACTTCTACCTGTTAGCAAAGATTGATAGCATTGATTTTGTTAAGATCATTACTTGGGTTGAGCCTAGACAAAAAAGTCACACACTGCATGTATGAGTCACTTGTGTCTACAGTCAGCTCCAGAATTATTGGCACCCTTGGTAAAGATGGGCAAAAAAGGTTGTGAAAAAATGTCTTTGTGGTTAATTGGCCTAATCTCACACTGAAAATATGAGAGAAATCTAACCTTTAATTGAAGTAAATTTATTCAAAAAAAATTTTTTTTAAACCTTATCCAAAAATACTGTATACTTTTTAACAAAATCACATGTCTCACAATTATTGGAGAAATGAGAAATTCTTATGAAAAAAATGTAAATTAAACATATTCCCATTTATAGTTTACTTAATCTGAGTGTTTAGAAACACTTACCCACTGTTAAGTATGGTAGAGGATCTGTGATGTTGGGGTTATTTTTCCTCCAAAGGTCCTGGGAACTTGGTTAGGATACATGGCATGATGGACTAAATGAAAATCTGGCTGCCTCTGCCAAGAAGCTACAACTTGGTCGGGGTTGGATCTTACAGCAGGACAATGACCAAAACATACCCATCTTTACCAATGGTACCAATAATTCTGGAGCTGACAGTATATGTATCAGTCTGTTTATTTCTCAAACCTGCCTATACTATTCTATCTGAGCCTGATCTGCAGTAATTATGCCTGCATAGATTTAGTGCTATTATTTCATTGTAATGCTTGTGTATTGTTGCATTTTAAAAATTGCAAAGATTAAAACCCAGAAAAATAGTACTCACATGATAACTGAATGTTAAAAGGATACAGCAATCTCTAAATCTTAATGAAACTTAATGAAACTTGTCATAATTTTACAATGCCTCTGTCACAGACGCATTTCCTTTGTAAAGTTATTACCTGCTTTCTCTTTTTATTTGCTTGTTTAAAAAAAACATGAAAAATCATTCTTGGTGGGAAAAAGAAGACAAAGGAGAAGGAGAATCAGGCTACAGCATGTCTGTTGAGGCAGAACATATGTTTAGCACAATACTAATTTGTGGAAATTCACCAGGGCAGGATGCCCATGCTTCTCTGGCAAGGCTTCAGAGACCTCACCCAATCTGACTCATATTTTCTCTGCCCCAGTGAGACACTGCACATACATGATAACACATGCACAATTTGATTATCGCATTTAAATAAGTAGCAAGAAGTTTCTAATATGGTATATTATTAATGGATCGTGCCAAAAAGTAGCACTGCAATAAAAAAGAAAAACTTTTTTTCTTGCATTTTGTTAGTGTGTAGTGAATATCTGGATGGTAAACATAACAGTGTAATCTGATAACTTTTATTGCTACTAAATGGAGTGAACTAAAGTGGAGAGACTGAGTCATTACTTTAGGTTGTAGAAAAAGGCATTACAGATTAAACACTGCAGCACTGCTAATAAATGGAACCAATTGTATATATCTGAGGCAATGCCCTGGGCGAAAAGACTGCAGAATGTCACCGTGGAAAGTGACTAGACATGAGACAAAAAGAGGTCTGTTCTGAGAATGCTGACTTGGTTCCAGGCAAAAAAGCCAATTTTGCAATAAGGTTTTAGTTTACTGTTTATGAGTGTTAATTATCTCCAGCTCTCAGTTGTCTTGGGAACATAACTAAGCAATGGTCTCTCAGGAACTTCATAGACATACTAGGTCATATCACATTATAATGCTCCCTTGCTGTATATAGGAGGAATAGTCCAAAAAGTGTTACGATTGTGAGTGCTTGCATGCACGTCATGATTTGTATCAAAGAACGTGGCAATGATTGTATATTCTTATGTGCATGTATTAAATTATTTCACATTTACTTTGCAGGAGCAATGTTTTGAGTTAGTTATCATCTAAAAAAACATGCCTTACGGTTGAATATATTTGTGATCACAGGAATGTTGGCTCATACTTATATCCTTGCAAATCTCCTGTTTGTGCTCGTTTTTTGAGTGACGTTTGAATGCTAATTGCACAACTTTGAGTACATTCTCCATGAACATACATCTTCAGCTGCCAGGTCTTCTGCCCCAGGCCATATCCTGGGTGGAGAGTGCATAAAAAAGAGATGCATTTTTATTCTTCTACAACCTCACTCACCCTCCCCTTAGCAGGGCAACATATAAAGCCCCAGCCTCTGTCTTAGACCTGCAGTCTCTCCCTCTCTCAGGAAAGAGCCACACTTCTTGCTCTCCAGCCTAACCATGAACAGCATCAGCGGGCGCAGGGTTGTCTCCTCGGGTGGTTCCTTCAGTGGAGGCTCCTTTCGGGGCCCTAGTCTGGGTGGAGCCTCCCGGTTTTCCACAATGAGCAGTGGTGGGGGTCAACGCATGATGGTTGCACGTGCCCCTAGCATGCACGGTGGTTCTGGAGGCTCTGGCGTGCGCATCTCCACTGTATCTAGCTCCTTTGGGGGTGGTGGTGGTGGTGGTGGTGCTTCAGGCCTCAGTTTTGGTTTTGGTGGTGGAGCAGGCCATGGCTTTGGATTAGGTAGAGGTGGTGGTGGAGGTGCCGGCTTTGGCTTTGGTGGGGGTTCTGGTGGTGAAGATATGGGCTTTCAAGGGGCAGCCACTGAGAAGGCCACCATGCAGAACCTGAATGATCGTCTGGGATCCTACCTGCAGAAGGTGCACGCCCTCGAAAAGGCCAACGGTGACATAGAACTAAAGATCAGACAGTTTTTGGAAAACAAGACCTCCCCTTCTGCCCGAGACTACTCTGCCTATGAGACCACCATTAAGAATCTGCAAGATAAGGTACCATTAATGTAATGTTACTTAATACATAGATTTATCAATAGAACAAATATAATTCAATGAATAATTGACAAATTCTATTGCGGAGAAATTAACGTTCAGCAAAAAATGCAATCAATCAATTGATATATGACATATTAGATATTTCAAACTTAGACCCACTTTTTTAATGCTTATACAGATACAGAATGCTACCTGCAATAATGGAAGCATCTATCTGAGCATTGATAATGCTAAACTGGCAGCAGATGACTTTAGAACCAAGTAAGTATCTACTGTTTTACACAGAGTTTGCACTCATATATGTGGGTTTCTGAAAGACTTTATGTTCCTGCTCAGGTATGAGAATGAGTTGGCAATGCGTCAGTCGGTGGAGGCAGACATTGCTGGGCTTAAGAGACTCCTGGATGAGTTGACACTGGCGAGGTCAGACCTGGAGATGCAGATTGAAGGCCTTAAGGAAGAGTTGATCTTCCTCAAGAAAAACCATGAGGAGGTGAGCCTTATAAATGGACAATAACTCACAGATGTTTTGAGCTGTTTTGAGCAAGCATTGTATGTATTTATTGTGTAAATTACCTCATTTTCCCTAAGCATTAGGTGAGATGAACACATTCCCTTTCTCATGCACACATACACACTTTCTAACTAGGAACTGGAAGCGATGCGCAATACGATGTCGGGTAGCGTGAATGTGGAAGTGGAAGCAGCACCTGGGGAAGATCTAAACCGTGTCCTGGATGAGATTCGTGAGCAGTATGAAGCTGTGGCTACGAAGAACCGTCGTGAGCTAGAGGGCTGGTTCCAGTCCAAGGTGAAGAAATTATTACATTTATGTAATGTTGTCCATTTATCTAATTATTTGTGGCTCTGCTGCTGCTTACTAATGTCATATTCTTTCAACATGTTCATATTTAAGCCAGAGACCCTTATTTATTCTAATTAAAGAAAGAAAATAACATTCGGAACATGTTGCTGTGTTTAAACTACTGCTTCTCTGCAGATAGAGAATCTGAACAAGGAGGTGGTCTCCAGCACGGTGAACCTAGAAACGTCCAAGTCAGAGGTCAGTGAGGTCAGGCACACTTTACAGGGCCTGGAGCTTGAGCTACAATCCCAACTCAGCATGGTAAGTCATGGGATGGATGTTACCTTCTATTGGAAGACCAGACCACCTCAGTCTTTATATTAATTTACTTCTTGCTTTTCTTACTGTTGTCTCCCTCTCCATCCCTTCTCCAATGCCTTTCCTTCCTCTCCTCTAAACCTAATCCTTCCACAGAAAGCGTCTCTGGAGGGCACTCTAGCAGATACAGAGGCACGTTACTCCATGAAACTAGCTGGGCTGCAGGCTCAGGTAACAGCAATGGAGCAGCAGATGATGGAGCTCAGAGCTGATATGGAGAGGCAAGGACAGGAGTACAAGGTGCTGCTGGACATCAAGACCCGGCTGGAGATGGAGATCGCTGAGTACAGGAGGCTGTTGGATGGGGAGACTGGCAGGTAAGAGCAGGTGCTAAAGGAATAAGTGTAATATTGGAATAAGTGTCCAATAATCTGTTCAAAATGTACAACTGTGCAACTGTACAACATTGGCACAGAAATTAAATACCCCATTAATATCATTGTGCTTTTCATAATTACAGTGTCAGTGTCAAAACTGCCCCCAATAAAGCTGTGACGGTGAAGACCATTATGGAAGAGGTGGTTGATGGAAAAGTGGTGTCCTCCAGAACTAGTTAAATCCAACATGGCTACATTCAACACCACAATACCACCTTCATTTGAACCATAATGCAATCTTAATTTCAACCATCTACAACAATCCCAGCAAGAGAAACATGATTCAGATGGCATGATCTACACTGAAATGATCAAATAAAATGATTCATTGACACAATAACACAATGACTCCTGCTTTTTATTATGCCTCATCTCCATTCAAAATCAGAATCACATTGTCTGGGAGTATGAAATACAGTTTAAACTAATTTGTTAGATTTGTGTTATGACAGGACAACTATGGTTGCCATAAGGTACAATGACATAAAACAATATTAGTGAACAAGATGCCATATATTATAGAAAAATATACTATAATACAACTTACAACACATGCATTTTCACTATGTGATACAGTGGTACACTACCCTACCAAAGGTATTGGGACACCCATAATCCAGTGTTTTTTTGCTTTTATTGCAAGATTTAATACCATGTAGATCTACCTTTGGCCTGAATAATTACATTAATGCATTGTGGCCCTCTACTAATTTCTAGTAACAATAAGATGTACCAGACATCCATTCTTCATCTATTAATGCAATAAATTAGGATCTCTTTGTATCATTATTGGAGAGTAATTATTATATGGCATTTTATCCTTTTCTCTGGTGATGTATCACCTTCACTTTGCCTTTCTTTAAGGCATGACTTTAAGAATTTTCTTTTTCTTTTCAGGGACAACTTGGAGAATTGTTTTAACTAATTCTCAATTTTCAATACTCTCCATGTAGGCTAGCATAATTTATTTAAGCAAAACTAATTTGTATATATATTTTTT
Source organism: Olivaichthys viedmensis (assembly GCA_028565825.1). NCBI lineage: Eukaryota > Metazoa > Chordata > Actinopteri > Siluriformes > Diplomystidae > Olivaichthys > Olivaichthys viedmensis. The sequence continues at coordinate 17,908,585 of JAOUQW010000004.1, forward strand.
AATCTGCAATTAGTGAGGGATGCTCTACTTTTAGTAAGTGTATGTAATTAGGTAGTACAGTAATTATGGAAGAATTTTTGTACTTTTGTCGTTGGGTGTGAGGACCAGGAGAGTTTAGGGGTGTGGTTGGTTTGAACTGCTAATTTGCCAAAGACACAAGTCAATTTGGTGCCTCAGGTTTATCTTCTCTATGCATAGAAAAAGTAAAGTTTATATATTTGGAGTACAGAGGCAAAATAACAACATTGTTATCACTTTCCAAATACTTACAGACTGCACTGTGTATTGCTTATAATGCAACAATTGAGTAAATATTTTTTATACTGAATGTACAGTATATTCAGTAAAACAAAAAAAGCATTTACTCAACTGTTGCATTATTCTTACACTGCGTAACTGCAGACCGCATTTTGGCATTTGATTTGAATATTAGCTAAAGGGCACTAAGGTTGACTACTTAGGTTGAGAAGGGTCTGTCTGAAGACTGCAGACCGGTGAGCGTGTCTTTGAGTGGTACACATATGGACTCAAAGACCACCTCTTCAAGGTGTATTTTTATGACTGCACTTAAAGAGGTTATCTAAAATATCCTGTCATATTAGCTTATGTTAGCCATCTAGCTAGCATTAGCAGTAAAGACTATGAACATTTATGAATATGTCTTAAAAATCCTCTCAGAAATCCTGTCAAGCTAGCTCATGTTAGTTATCTGGATAACATAAGTAGTGACGTTTATGAACGATTTAAAAATCCTGTTAGAAATCCTGTCAGGTTATATCATGTTAGCTAGGTGGTTAATGATGAATGCCAATGACTATCTTCTTCTTACTTGAAGAATTCCAAATATGGACTCAAAAACATGCCACATTCCCAAGGACGGTCTTAAAGGTACGCCCACTGAGAGCTGCTCTCATTTTCATATGTGCACTCAAAGACACGCCTTCCGTGGTCTGAGATCTGCAGACAGACCTTATTGGGTTAGGTTAGAAGACTTGCATGTTCGCAAATTAGTCATTCATTTGTAGTCATTGTCTGGCTGTTTTATACCACCATTGCATCTACCTTTGCCACTGGGATCGTCTTGTGAACAACTGTAAAACAGAAAATGAGAGATGGTGTGGCAGCGGGGGCGTGGCCAAGCGTCGGCGGCTGCCGGAGAGAGGGGGGTCATCGCGGGGTGACAGGTAATCGCGGAAGTGCTCGCACCTGTGAAGGATTAACCGATCTCTATATATGTTTCTTTCGACCAGCAGTAGAGATCGCGTTGCCGAGGGAGGAGCTACCTGCAGAGAAAAGGCGCGATAAAGCGGAGGACTTCCGCTTTGCCGAGCGACATCCGTTTTTATTATTAATTTTTGGTTGCGCCACTTTAACGCTGAAAAGCGTCAACGGGAAAAAGGGACCCGCAATAAAACACGTTTTGCTTAAGATCTGTTTGCCTGCCGTCTGGTTTCTCTCTGCGCCTCCCGACCCAAACGTTACAGATGGTTATTTGCTGAGACACTTAGAGACATTGTGTTATGTATAACAACTCTGATTTTTCCCGGAGTGCAGGGGCACATAGTAAAGTCTCTGTGTATATAAAAAAACTTCAAAACTATGTCTCAGCTTGTATTGTTTAAAAAAAAATGCAAGTTTTTTTTTTTGGCATTCTGATAGGCATAGAGAAGTTAATAAATAATAAGTTATAATAATAGATAACTTATAAAACCCTATCTGAGATAGTAAGTAAGCACATGGCTAAACTGTGACTATTGCAGCAGATGATTCTGAACAAGGACGGCCCTTCCAGCCTCCGAATATCACTCAAGACTGAAAAGAAGTTACTTCTTTGGGTGTCACTATAAAATAAAGAAAAAGAGAGAGAAGGAAATCATGAACAAAAAGGATTTAAAAAAAAAAACCATCCAAAAAGAGATTCAGAGAGAGAACTTCAGTTCCCTTAATGCAGTACTCTCCTCACCTATCCTTTCCTTCCAGCAGAAACCTGTACTCTTTGATCTCGGACCTCACGGTCTTTTTCAAGGGACAGCTTCTACGGAGAGATGTTTGAGCAGCAGTAATAGTGGGGGATTAGTACTCTAGTACATAGCATTGATTGTAGGTCACATTACAAAAATACCTGAATAATTTGGGTTTTGAGAGCATTGAGTCTTTAGTTTGCTAATAATATTTTGCCATCTAAACTGCCCTGTTGTGCCTCATATAAGCATCAGTATGAGCAGAATTAATTCTAAACAGTTAGATCTGATATGATTGCTGTTGATTTCCATGCTCATTTCTCATTGCCATTATCAGCTGACCCACTCAGTTAATAGTTAATCAGAAAACCGGTCTGTGCAACAAAAAAAAAAAAACTGAAGGAAACCATTTACTGTGGTGAAAATGTCAGTTTCCTTATATTTATGTCTATTAATGATAAGAATATTATTTATATCAAATCTACAGTCATTGTTAGTTGGATGTTTAAGGTGCTTGAGGGAAAATTCCCTGGATCAGGGGTGCCCAAGACCTGTCCTGGAGGAGTCCGGCACAGTTCGGTGATTTCCTGCTCTAACACAACTACTAAACCTGGTAATTAACTGGTGAGTTGAATCAGATGTTGAATCACCAAATTGATTTGGGCACCTCTGATCTAGAAGGCGACAACATAACATTTTAAACACAGTTTACTTCTACTATGCATGAAAATATGGAGAAATATACCAAATGTTCCCTGACTGTTCCAAGTCACAGAAAGTTGGCAGAACACTGGTTGGCAAGGATAGGCTTGGGACTGATTCACCCCAAAATACCAGTCATTAAAACAGATAACTAGTATTTTGTGTAAAGGAAAACCACTTGGCACAACAATCCTTCTGCCTTAACGTGTTGCTGCAAGGTGGTAAAACTGTCCACCTATTCAATTTGCAGGATGAGCAATTACTGTTGTGTTGTAGATGAGATGAAGCTGGCCACTGGTGGTCCCTCAAAATGCATACTTTTCTTAGTAGAAGAAAACAGCTGATTCCATTTAGAAAATCTTAGATGAACAGGGTTTGCTTTAAAATGGGTTTACACGCTTAGTGAGACCTCCCCTGGATAATTATACATAAACAGCTATACATAAATAAATATTTCAAACAGTGTGACTGGATACATAAGAGGACATAATCTGGGAAAACAAGTGTGTGTGTCTGCATTCAAGCATGGGTGTGTATCTACCATGCTGTGGTGGGTCTGCAGTTCAATCTGCATAATCTGGAAGGAGCTCTTCAATTCTAAGTGCTGTTGTGCTGAACTGCAGATCCTCACTCTTGCAATGAACTCATTCTCCAAGGTGGAAATCTGTAAAACACAACACAGCAGGCTAATTTAAACCCCTTCCAGGATGTAACATCATCATCCTGCTTTTTTATGCAGATGTGTGCTTTTCCTCAGTTTGTGTTTTTTAGTGCTGGTGTACCTTGCTTTGGTACTAGACCCCCAAGTCTCTACGATTTTTGGCAGCCACAGCCTCATAGTGTTCTCAAATTTTTGTCAGTCTCGTTGAGGTCTGTAGAGGGTGCTGCATCCACAGACACATTCACCTGGCCTTCAGCCTGTGCACGTATCAGAGCCATCTCCTAAAAGACACAGCAAATACAGCTTTAGCAAAGTGATTTATGTGGAACTTTTATTTTGATGATGATTTAAGTGTGCAGACTCAGTTCGAATGGAGGATATCTATAAAGTATACATTTACATTATTCTAACAACTAGCATCTGGCATATATTTGGCAGATTTCTGACCAGTGGAAAGAGCTTGTCTGAGTGTGTGTGTCTGCCTGTGTGTGCATTAGCACTCTCCTGGACAAAGTCCACTGACATTTAGATAAGGCCAACATTCATGTGTGGATTATTTTTATGGACATTAATAAAGACCCAACTTGCTTTTTCTTTAAGCACATGTGTGGCTTAAACGTCCGTATGAGTCTAGTTCTTTGAATCAGGAAGCTACAGAGCGATTATGAGTTGATTTTGTGCTAAAAGTATTAAGCAAAAATTTGAAACATGAAAATCTAAAAATAGTTGTTGCAAATACAAATAGCAAGAATTAAATCAGACTTAATGTTTCAAAAAAATACCTTTACTGCTCTTTATCTCTCTTTTTGATGTGGCCTCGAGTGTATGAAGCCACAAACAAAGCAGTAGATAATCATATTTCTATTTGTGTTGGTGAGATAGCTCATATTACTTTTAGGTGAAAGTTTGCTAGCAAAAAATCAATTTTGCAACACTTCAAATAAGATGCAGTAACAACATAATTATATTATTACAACACATGTGGATGTTAGTGCTCAGTCCATATTGTTTCCCTCAATTCCACTCAATTCATGGGTAAAAAGCCAGACCAGATCTGTACTGACACCACCCATCCTCTTTACTTAGCATTTCAGATACTGCCATTAGAGGAGACTGAAAGTTCTAATGACAAAGAAGAATGGCCTGTTTAAACAGATTCCTAAGTACTTTATCTCTTTCTATTCCCCCTTTTACCCACTTATTGTACATATTTATTTTTCAATATACACTATGGTTTTACTGTGGTACTGTATGATAACTATGGTTATCAAACTCTGAACCTTGATAATACTGTGATACTCCCACAGTTTTACTATCTTGTGGTAACTTTTTCACTGTGGTACTTATGTCAACTCTTTTGTTAGTTAATAATATAACAAACAAAAATACCTATGGTGTGCAAACTATGGCTCTCTTTTGTGCCCAAAAGAAACCAACCAGGATCAAACACAAATTTTCCATTTAATGTAAACTTTATGTAAACTATAGTATTCCATAGTAAAATACGCCCAATTACATAACCCTCAGTTTAGAAGGACTGAAGGAAAAAAAAGGGCAAGGGAAGTTGCATTAGTCATACACTGTTACCCTTTGTTGTGGAGACCTCAGTGTTTTGGTCAACTTTATTGAATTTGTTAAAAGTAGTAACAGGACCAGTCTAAATTTGAATCTTGTAGCCAGATCACATTTATTCAAAGTTTACAATATCTGTACTGTGTGTCTAAGAGGCTACATCACTGAAAACTCATAAGTCAACTGTATTGTAGCCTCTTAAACACACAATACTTATACTAAGCCCTTTAAAGTTTAGTTTTACTTTTTACTTTTCGGATGATTTTAAACAAAATTGTACTGGGGAAATTCACGTTTCTGAAATAATTTTTTTGTCAGACTGTATATCCACACTTTAATTTTAATAAATGTTTTCAAAAGTTCAAAGTGGACAATGCATGGAGCTAGTGCACTGCACATTCCAGGGTGTATCTGTGTGTAGTTAGCAGGCAGCGCTGGAATGCGGGACAAATCCGAAGATGGACACACTTTTCTGTACTCTAGGATTAAAGAGCCTTTTAGAGGAGAGCATAAAACAAAAACTGAGTGTGAGTATTGTATGACACCCTTATCACTGAGATATTCACCAGATACTGTGTTAGCTGGCTTCAGCAGAGCTGAAAAAAGTCCCATGACAGGAAAATAATGTCCAAAGATTTTAGCACTAACTAACGGTGTCTTACTGTCAGTTTGATGCTTTAAATTCTGTGGTTCCTTTATTTCATGATAAACATATGATTAAGGTCATATTGAGGACTTGAGAACTGTCTCAACATCACAAACACCGACCATATCACAGTTCACAAAACACAACTTGGTGGAAAAGATACTGGCGCTGGTAGAAGAAAAAAAATGACAATGGATATGGGCCTTTGTACAATTCTGTACCTCTTCATGGTTCTTCTCAAGCAGGATGCGTTCCTCTCTGAGGAGTACCACCGATGTACGTATTTCTAGACTCATACCTATGGGATTCATGAGGTAAGGGATTAGTAATGGAATACAATCTGGAAAATGAGCTCCTCATACACTTAGTCTAATTACACACAATTTATTGACTTACTTGGTTCTGAAATCACCAGCAACCAGTTTGTTATTTTCAACCTCTAGGGCAGTCTTGCCATTGCACTTAGAGATGTGCTAAATCTGGAATATGAAGAAGGTTTTCTTTTTACTGTCAGTAAAAACTGTTTATACTAGGGATCCTAGTTGGCGGATAAAGTAAATATCTGAAGCAAAAAGATGAATAAATAAAACATGACCATTTTAGAGCCGGGGTAGGAAATCTTATCCACAAAGGGCCGGTGTGACTACAGGTTTTTGTTGCAATCAAGCAGGAACACATCTGATAAAATTAAACAGTTGTCAGACTGACACAATCATTCTGACACAAACTGATAAACTGAAAGTGGAATTGTGTGTGTTCCTGCTTCATTGGAAAGACAATATGCAGTCACACCACCCCTTTGCAGATAAATTTGTCTACTCTTGTTTTATAGCATAGCATATTTTCACTTAATACGTATCAGCTTTGCAGGAATATCTTGCGTGTAAAAAATCTGTCTGATGATAGTTATTGCTTTTTCTGTTTGTGTAGATGGTAGCTAAGTTAGACAGCTGTAAGCAATATCACTGCATGGACTATGTACACTGTACAAACTCTAAAATATGTAGCATGAGTGAGAAGGACCACAAAAAGAAACTGTAGCCCTCTTGAGTGACGTTTTAGGGAAAGCAAAATTCAGCTAAAGTCAAGGATGATTAGAACAAATGAATGTCTCAGTACATACAATATGGCAGCTATGATAGTTAAACCAACTTTTAAAACATTTTTGACTATGCACACAAAAACAATATCAAATGTTTATTTGAGTGATCCTCTGACAAAGTATAGCATATGACTGTGCAATGTAATGTAAAAGTAAATATTACATGGTATACACAGCTACACAGTTACGTGTAGCAGATATCAGAGAAGCTAAATGAGAAAAAATTATTTGGTGCTGTCTCCTGCTTGGTCTGTAAATATACCTAGGTAATGAATTTACTGAAATAACAAAGGCATTTGATAAATATAAGGGAGTCAAAGGTATGAGAAATCTTTTTTAATGTTAGTGGAGTAAATGTTCAAAGTACACAAAAATGTAAATGATCAAGTAAAGTGCTAGTGCCTAAAATTGCTATTCAATTACAGTAATGGAGGACTTTACTAAACTGTTACTAAACAGCCCCAGTTCAGTAAACTCATACAAAGTTTTTTTGTATTTTCTTAGAAAAGTACATACTTTTGTTTTAGGTTTCGTTTACATTATGTTAGGTTTAGGTTTTAGGTTACATTATTATTATTCTACATTCTACACTTCCTCCTTATTGCAACCTCTCCTTGTCTTGAAAGTCCTTAATGGTGGCCAAAATGTCAGCGTATTCATGGGAGACAACAGTGCGGTTTGCACACCACTCCCTTGTCTTCCTCTCCAGCTCAGCATTGTTATTCCCCAGAGAATGCACCTTCTGCATATAGGATGACAGATGGTTATTTAGATTCTGCATGATGGCCTTTTCGTTGGCTGGGAAGTAAAGATTCAGGCCATCAGCAGGATTGAAGCCCCAAGCAGATACATTAAATATCTCAGGCTTGGCAAATGAGATGCGGCTTCCTTGGCCCCCCGGAGCCCCCATATATGCTGAAAGTCTTCATGCCATATGATCTCATGGGAAAAGACAGGGTGCTGGTGGAGGCCTGTAGTAAAAAAGGAGATGAAACTAAAGATCTCTCAAGCGTCTGCTTGCATATTGTATTTAAGTACTTGCTAAGGATTTAGGGGTAGAGTCCTGTGTATGATAAGACTGGTGTACCTTCCTTCATTCCCATCTATGGCAGTATAGCATCCTTTCTGGTTATATACCTGCATTTCATGCCACCAAAAGAAATGATACTATCACAAATAGCTTCCATGTCCATTAAAGAACCTGTTGAAAGTTAATCCTTTATTTGAGGGCTATTTTGGATATCTCTAGGGGTGAAAGCCAGTCAAAAGGTGGACTTTGTCACTTTGTAAAGATGTGTATCAAATGTTGGACATTCCAATTTTTAGATAGGAAATCTTTTTGCCCAGAAAACTACTAATCCAACCTGATGGAGAGGAAATAATTTACTAAAATGAACTTCCTGAGAAAAGCAGAATTCACCATACAGGTTATGCAAAGTGACAGTTACACTCTCTATTACAGCCACACTTCAATTTCAGTGCAGAGGTCAGACATAAAATAAGAGATTTGCAATGTGCCATCTATTGGTTGGGGATGGTGAAGAATACAACTGGTTATTTTTTCACTCGGTGAAACATATTTTAAAGCCATTTAACCGATATCAACAGAATGAGGTGGACTGTTCTAAGACATAACAGTGAATCTTTGCCCTTTGCATATTCAGAAAAGCACATGAGCACAGATAAAAAAAACTTCACAACTTTAGTTTATTTCTATTTCAATCTGAGCATCAGTCACTGCCACCCTTAAGGAAAGCATTTGTACACTGGGAAGGTTGACAGACTTCCCAAAAATATGTCTGTTTTGAGCCAACTGTCACAGATAAATGGATCCTTTTATCTGTAGGACTTTAGACATATGGTCAAAGATCTAGATGCTGGATTTGGTATTTTTGTCAGAAACAAAATATCACTACATAATTAACTAGCCTTCATCACCCTTTGCACCCAACATTACAGGAGAGCCTTAGATCTGTCTTGAGCAGATAGCCGTCTGTCATCTGCATAATGATTAGAGAGTGATGGGAAAAAAAACAAGCAGCTAAAATGGGTGCATGTCAAAATGCTTCCATCCATTTAAGTCCACAATGCAAAATCGGTTGTTGACAGATTTTTCCGATGAACTGGTCTTGTAAGAACAGTTTCTATTATGCAGTGATTCACACAAACATAGATTAAATAGGAAAAAAGCAAAAAAAGTTCAAGTGAAGGAAAAAGAAAAGAAAAAGAAAAGAAAACAAAAAAGGTTCAATAGGAGGAAAAATTGAAATAAAATACTGCAAAATATTTTAACGTTACTAATCTTTTGGTTAGAAGATTACAAAAGCTTTGTCTCCTGTAAACACTGCCACTGTTTACCCACCACCAAAAAAATAAAATAAAATGTGTGGAATTTTCACTTTTTTCTATAAGGGTATAGGCTTATAAGATCATGGACAAATGTAAAAAACAGTTTTCCTGTTCAGGAAAGTTGCTGTTTTGGTGATATTAGTGAAAGCACTGGTCAGTTAAACGTTTTTTATATTCAAATTAAGGTAATTAAAACTTTCTTTAGTCAACTGTAGACATTAAATGTATGTCTAATACTACAAAATTGAAGTTGGTATGTAGTAATTAAGTGATTTTCTATATAATGTATCGCAAAACACATATTACCAGTAGGTTATTACCAGTTGTCCATCAGTTAAAGCATCCTCTGACCATAACATAAAATGAATACTGACAGATTAATAAATCAGTTTGATAAAAGTATGGTTTTAACGTGGGAGGATAGGAGAGTAGCAGGGGAAGGAGCGGATCATTTTTGCCTATACAAAAGCAGTCATCCTTTAAAAAGTTTGAGCTGCCCACACTCCTGTCTCAACTGTTTTAACATGACTATATACAGTATAGGAGTGTTGTCATTGGCTAGACGGTGCCCTCCATCCATTTGTGGTTTACATGTACCATTGAAACCTTTTACTCCTTAGGAGGTCAGTTGAGCTTTATTTTTTACACGTGTTAATTAAGCAGTGAGGCCACTGCTGGTGACCCCAGGCCATGTGAATGACACACCGAGAAGATCCATGCGCCTCAGAGATTACGTGGTAGGCTGATCACGTGGACCCATGCCACCTTGGCCTCAGGACACCCAGGCACTGCACACACTCATTAACTGACTACCCAAAAGTACTGGTGGCCTTCATTACATGCTGATGCTCTGAGGACATTCTAGATCATATACTTAAAGCAGACTTCCATTATCTGACAGGGTAGATCTCCAGCCCCTTGGGTGGGGCTTCTGTAACATTTGCAACACTTCTTTGGTGGCATGTGCACAATGCTCCATTTCTCTCGAATTTTAATGCCATTTGCTTGTGTTTTCATTTTGCTGTTATCTATGTTCCAATTTACATTCTTTGTGTTTGCTATCACTGCCTGTGTCTGTTTGACCTGTGTCTCGTTAGCTCATGAATGTGAGCCTGTCTTTGTTACTTTCTCGTTGCGTTTTCTTGCTTTAGTTTTTGCGCTTAAGCTTTAGATTCTTATTTGTGGTTATCCGTCACGTTATCATTGTGTTTTATGTTAATAAATCCTTTGTGCATGTCACGGTGTGTCGGCGCGGGGGTGCAGACACAAACGCGAAGCCGCTCTGTGCAAACAACATATTTATTATAGAAACAAAGATCGGGTTTAAATACAAAAGACATGCCGCGACAGGCATGGTGAACGCACAAAACATCGGAAGACAACACAGGACGGAAACAAGCGGGTATTTAAACACTTAGAAATCAAGGAAAGACAGACGAGGAACAGCTG
>JAOUQW010000004.1:17934938-17947559 GCA_028565825.1 Olivaichthys viedmensis
ACAGGCACGCGCCACCGCGCCCGGCGAGAGAAACACACATCTGCTCCCCATTTAAACCTAAACCTTCTCTGACGCTCTGCGCGCCACCTAACGGTCGGAAGCGTGAATCGCAAGCTGCTCCTCTAAAATATCAATTGCTCGTTTCAGGTTCACTTTGTAATGTGAACGCGGCCCGACTTTCATCACAACTTAAACGTTTCACTCCTCCAAACGTGGATTTATTTTTGAGAAATCGAGGCCTTAAAATGCAAATGCAATAAAAAAAAAAAATTTTTTTTTTAAAAACAACAACAACAACCTCCGTTTCTTTTTCATGGTCAGCGTCTTTAAATCGTGCTCTGTTTTGGCCAATGATGTGTCTCAACGCTTTGTCTGTGAACCAATGAACAATTTCCGCCGCTTCATCGCACCGAATGAAAAGTGAGACGAGGAAAGAGTGCTGTGTCTAACGGGACTCGTCTCCGTGTAGCACGGCGGTCGCTAACGGACGTGACACGCTCACAGGCGCGACCACAATACACCAGCTAAGCTAAGGTAAGGGTGCGCTCGTGGTAAAGTCGGCTAACTAGCTGAAAGGCAGCTGTCTGTCGTCACTGTCTGTCGCTGTTGCAACGTTAGCTAGCTGAAAGCGGAGCGCCGAGGAACACGGGGTTTAGCGGATGTGCTTTTAGACGAAGCATATCAGCGCTAATCAAGTGTCTTTTAATCCGCGCGCAAGAGCCGTGGAGCACGCTTTAATCCAGCCGGCTAATGTTGGGTACGAGTCTTTGAATGAGATGTGGCTAACAAGGGCGTGGCTGTGCACGCCGAACAAGACCACCCGAAATATATTATTTAGTATTTACGGTTTTATTTATAGGGTGGTTCACAAAACTACCGACGTAGTTTTCGTTTACATTCCGAAGTCCAAGTGCCTCTCTGTAGTGCACTAGATAGGGTGAACGCAGGGGCTTTTCGTTGGATTGATTTCCCTTAACATTTCAGTTAGTGTTTGCTTTATGTTAGTCATGTTATCCTGTCTGTTCTTTTTACCTTTTTTTCTTTCTGTATCATTTTCTTTTTTTTATTTCAGCATATTCTTTTTCTTTTTTTTTTTATTTGTACAATTCCTATAAAGTCATTATTTCATACCCTTTGCAGTGCATATATATATATATATATACACACACACACACACACACACACACACAGATATATATATATATGGGGGTTGGAGAGTAAATTGGGATTAAGTCAAAATAATAATATGCAATTCAGTATATTGTGTCCCCTGTCTTGTGCTAACTTGACCAGCTTGAAGTGAATGTTAGGATTTTCATAGCACTTTTATTGATCCCCCCCTGGGGTAAGTAGATTTTTAATTCATTAAAAAATTTATTTTTTTACAGCAGCTTGGATTAGATTCAGCGTGAGATGAAACAGACTTGGGACTTCAGGGCAGAATACCCTGAACAGTGCGAATTAACATAGACACAGAAATCTATAAATCAACAGATTAAGGATATGGAACATTGCAGGCAAAACTCCTATTAGATATTTTTTTTTTTTCATTATTTGAATAGTATTTGAATGTTCGGTGCTTTGTTTTGAAATCACCGTGCATTGTTGTTGTTTGAGTTTTAAAATGTCAGCTTTACTCTGCAAAGTTTACATTGTACTAAATGTATGTTTATTTTTTCATAGAATTGCCACACAGGATAATTCCATGACGGCCACAGCATATTTTTGTCCATATTTCATTTGTGTTGGACCAAATCAGCACATTTAGCCTATCAGTACACTGCACTCGGGTGTATTATAGACGATTGGTACACTCTTAGAATAAAAGGGTTCCTTCTAACACCCTAAAGGGTTCTTTGGTTTGTTCCTCCAGGGGAACCCCTGAAGGTTCTACATAGAACCCCACAACAGAGTGTTTCCCTTTCAGAAAAGCATTTAATCATCCAAAGACCCCTTTTTTTTTTTTATAAGAGTGTACTTTTGGTTCCTAAATTGGCGAACGTTGAACGCAAATTTATTTGATTACTTAATAATACTCAAAAACTCCTATTCGATTTTTAGGTCTTTCATGAATATTCAAAAATAATGACACCTCCATAATACAGACATACAAACATTTAGGACTTGTCAATGTGATGCTGATGAATCTTCCTGTTGTTTTTCTCCTAGATGCAGTTCATGCTGCTGTTTAGTCGTCAGGGCAAGCTCCGCTTGCAGAAGTGGTACGTGGCGCTGTCCGACTCACAAAAAAAGAAGATCTCCCGCGAGGTCATCCAGATGGTGTTGGCCCGCAAACCCAAAATGTGCAGCTTTCTAGAGTGGCGAGACTTAAAAATTGTTTACAAGAGGTAAAAACCATAATTTTCCTCTGGAAATGGCTCGTCTTATACTTTGACTCGTACCCGCTTTGTAGATACACTGGCCTATGGTTGGGTTGGCGGCATGATGACTGTTGCAAAATAATTATCTTGTATTATCGTGTAGCTTGTATTGGTCACAGCCTGGCCAAGGTCAAGACGCACATGACCATGATATTAGTTATTTTGTAATGCACAATGGTCAGGCCATAGAAATATGAACCAGGCAGGTATAAAATAAAATAAAAAGAACAGGCATTTAAGTAAAAGCAACATTTTACGTGTTTCATTTATTTATTTATTTATTTATTATGGGTGTTGGCATTTGTGCCTGTTCTGATAAATGTATTGTTTTCTTTGCAGATATGCCAGTCTGTATTTCTGCTGTGCTGTGGAAGACCAAGAGAACGAACTGATAACCCTCGAGATCATCCACAGATACGTCGAGCTGCTGGACAAATATTTTGGCAGTGTAAGTTTTCTATGCTGCAATGTGTCAGATGTGGTTTCTTTCTTCATTTTCTGATTTAGCGGTTAGACTTTGTGCGGCACGTATTCCGTTTTATGCTTCTGTTTTTCATGTGTCTTTATGTCTTTCCATCATTTCGCATCATTTTCAGGTGTGTGAGTTAGACATCATCTTCAACTTTGAGAAGGCATACTACATCTTGGATGAATTTATACTGGGTGGGGAAGCTCAGGAGACATCCAAGAAGATTGTACTGAAGGCCATTGAACAGGCAGATATGTTACAAGAGGTGGGGAAAAGCACCACGCTCCATGGAAATATCTCAACTTCACGTTGTCATGATGCAGGACTGCACGTTCTGTTATTTTAAGATTATAAAATGGCATAGTTAATCTTCTTGTGAACGTGAATGTGCAAGGCAGCACTGTCACTATGGTCAAGCAGTGCAGTTTTGATAAACGTTTTACTCTTTTCAAAATGCCTTCGCCAAAATGACTGCATGGATTTTGGCCGTGTTAACTTGTGTGCATAAGTTCTGACCCTTCTCACATCTCTTCCAGGAAGCAGAAGCACCGCGCAGCGTACTGGAGGAGATTGGGCTCACATAAAACTCAAGACGTCCCATTCGCTCAACACAAATAAGAAACACTACACAAACTTTCTTCCTTTCCGCCTTTTCAATATACACATCTACATCGCTTACAAAACAGCTGTATCAGTCTCCATCTTATATTGAAGTCAAACAAAAACTACAATATCTGAATTTAGTGAAACATGCAATGGAAATGACACACTGACTTGTTTCTCTGCCAATTCTTGATGTAACCCACTTCATTTTATAGGTTTATCTTAGGCTTCAGCTGTTTTGCCTTCAGTTCTGAGGCAGTATGCATGATATTGAGCATTGTATATATATGCTGTTGATCCAGAACACCAAATCTGCTTGTTCTATTACGACAGTTATTTTCATTACCTCACTTTATGCCCTCCACTGCCTTAAGACACTTTCATAACTGGTTTGTTCGGATGTGCAGCTTGACTTTTTTTACTGGGTTTGAATTTGATGCATCTGTATAGTTCACACCAGTATCAAATATTCTTTTCTTTTTTTCTATCAAATATTCTAAAAAAAGGGAACAACATAAGTGGAAAGACCGATTGTGAGTATGGCAAAGCATGATGGGACACAGTCATGAGTATCTACACTGTATTATGTGAAATAAAAAAAGTTACTCACGTATACTCAGTATTAGAAATGGTATTACCGATTAAAACTGTAAATGTCTAACACCTACCAGGAGCATTATGGAGAAGTACATGCATTGTATTGAAGGTATTTCATGAAGAGTTCTTCAGTTAGCTGGGTAACTTTTAAGTCCCTGCACAATCATTTGTTTAACTTTAATAGATGAGATGAGGCCTATTCTGCTTCTTTTCCACTGTTAAAGATGGCATCAATATTGTGCACCTATCTTTAAGTCCTTAAATGATTGATGTCCTCAAAACCCTTAAATGATAAATAGAAACGATATTAGGGATCTTCCTATTGGACTGCGTTTTTGTCTTGCGTTGCCTGGCTAACTGGTACTTCATCAAATGCCTCCCAGTTTTCAGTTTATTTTCAATACCAAAGAATTTGCGTTTCTTGTGTCCTGTTTGTATCAATAATTTCTAGATTATGATTTAGACTATTCACTGCCTATTTCTTTTAAAAAACAAAGGTTCTTTAAAATAAAATGCAATTTTGTTAACGTCAACAGCAGTAGCCTTTCTCATTTTTTCTCCACATCTTATATTTTGTACTATAGTCTGTATTGGACAATGACAAATTCTGTTGTTTTGACTCCAGCACGTTGGATTTGAAATGAAACACGGACTGAAGCGTATATAAGGCTATAGATATGGTGTGTATGTCAATATTGAATCAACTGTCCATGAAGTACAGACCTCTTTTTATATTTGCCATATTTTAAGGCATTAAAATGAACTGGTTGCTCGACTGTTTCTGTGCCAGCCACGAGTCACTGCATCATTATTCCATGCACAATAAAACTAACAAAAGGTCCATAGTTGAGTCCAGAAGTGGCATTTGCATTGAGTCCATTGCTTCTTGAACTTGAAGACTGAAGAAGTGTCTATGGAATGTATACTAATCAAAGCATAAATCCAAAAACATATTTGCTGTCTTTTTAAGAGTCAAGAATACACGAGGAGCTTAGCAAAAAATAAAACAACCATCAGACCACATGATAAATACTTTCAATCAGGTAGGGAAATTGCTGAACATATCAAGGATGGGTTTCACCAACAATAATTGAATTAACATGAAACTAAAGCAGTGAATTTAGAGGTAATCAAGGATTTGTTGATCCAACTTTCATTTTAATTTGGGTTGTGTTGCACCACCTAATTTTAGACATGGCTTAACAATTTAGCGATTAAAACTTTAACCTCCGATTAAAATCTTGAGTACAATCTTGACAGGAGATTTATTCATGGGATTGTCTAAACAAGTAAATCACTTCACTCTTGGGATCAATCATTATCATTTTCCTCTTTTTTTTTTTTTTAGTGAAAGCGAGCATAAAAACCTCCCTTTGAAAAACTTTCATTTTCCACAATCCATCTAATGCTACCACCTCACCTGCAAGTTTAAAATTAATACGCAAATGAAATTTTATTTGGAGTTCAAAATAGCAACAGGAAGTTTACTACACAACTAAAAACAGGATTAAATGATGATTTATATGCAATCCTGATTCTTTTCAAACAAGGTTTTGGATTAGCAGATAAAACTTTTTATTTGATCCCGGTTAAAGCTTAATCTGTGTTGGTAGGCATAAATGTAACAAAAATGAGGGTTTACCACAAGATACAGAAAAGCCAACTTACACTTTTAAACAAAAAGGTATATTATATAGTTATATAGTTCTGGTACCACGTCTTGTTGACCCTTGAGATGAAGCACGATGAGTTCTAAGAAGTGTAGAGAAACATTTTAACAGCTCTCATCCAATCAAGATACTCAAGATTTCAGATTAAAAATGTACTGGAGGACAAACCAAAAATCACTGTCCAATTACTTGAAAGACTGCACATTATATAAATAACTCCACAAATCACTCCATAAATCTCAAAGTATTAAAATCACAGAAACATTTATTTACACATCAAAACAGGTAAGAAGAGAGATTGGATTTATTTACACATCAAAACAGGTAAGAAGAGAGATTTGTTGAATCCAAACAGCCAATAAAAACTGGAAATGCCATGATGTCTTTTCCTACACACTGATTAGTGTCACTCTCAGTAGCAACAGTGGCCGACATCAGGATGTACTTGAAAGAGTCTCTGTATTATCTGCGAGTGACGTGAGGGGCTCAGAAATTTCAACATCTTCTCCAGGCATTTCCGTGTTCTGTTTGTCGTCATCTCCTGGCGTCACTTCATCCTTATCGTCCTCTGACACTTCACCAGAAGCTGCAGAAGAGCTATGGCTGCAGGACTTGCTCCTCTTTCGCTTTTGCTTCTTTTTGCACTTTTTCTTTTTCTTGCCCTTTTTAGAGCGCTTGTGGTGATGTGAGGAGGAAGCGTCACCGTTTTTTGGGCTTTTGCTCTCACTCTTCCTGCTCTTCCTCTTGACAGATCCATTTTTGGACTGCTCTTCAGGGATGTTTGATTCTGACCTTCTAGACGATCCTGTTCTCGAGTCTCCATGCGAATGGCGACCTCCACTCTGACCATCTGTTTCTCTGCCTCTGCTACGTGACCTGGGTCTCTCACGACTTCTGCTTCTCCTGCCTCGATCGTTTAAGGAGCCGTGTTCCCTTCTCAGAGAACGATGGGCTCTCCGACTCTCTCTGCTTCTGCTACGACTCCGCCCCTCTCGGCTACGACTCCACGTCCTTCTGTGACTCTGCTTCTCACGACTGCGGCTCCTCAGCTCACTCCATCTGCTGCACGATTGTTCAGGGCTATAGCCGCGCTGCGACGACATTCTGTGCCGGCCGCTGAAGCCTCCACAACGGTCAGAGGACAAATGGAGGTCACGGTCCGCCTCCCAGAACTCATTACTCGGGTTTTGAAAAACGTGGAGGAAGTTGCAGTGCTTCCCCTTTGGACACTTCTGCCGGTCAAAAAGCCCTAAAATAAAATTTTAAAGTATAAGGGGATTTTCAGGAATTTATGCCGTAATGTCTGATACAGTACAGCTAATTAAAGTAGAGGAGAGTTTTCCATGCTTTTCCTAACTTAAACAGTATACGTCTTGTTCCTGAATCAAATTAGCCATAACAACAACAACAACCCCACTTCAATTAATTATTTTACTTGTAGGAAAGTGACAATCTGATATTTTGAACAAATCCCACAAAAAAATGAATAAGGAAATAATTATTGTATTGTCTGTACTTTAAAGGCGCAAAAACAATGCTTACCACATATTGCAGTTTTCCACTTGGTCACAGGAGAGAACTCGCACTGCAGTTGCTTCCCTGCATACCACCGTCCATTAAACATCTTAAAGGCCTCTTTACATTGATCCTCGCTACACACAGAAAACGACAATCAAAGACCTGTGCAGTTTTCTAATAGAATGAATCCATCGTTTACAAAAGCCTATATACGCATGAACTATTATTTTTACTTACGTGTCATACTGTACATAAACATTGCCTCTTAAGTGGGGTTCAAAGTTGCAGCTCGCCTAAAACAATGCAAGAAATAGTTTAATGCCTGATGCCCACTATAGTTTTGGCCTCCACCGAATCCATTTAAGCTTTGTCACCTTGAACTGCACAACTTTCCCTGCATTCTTGAACTCTGGAAGAACATCCTCGTAGAAGTCCATAAACTGCTGGCGCACCTCGTCCTCACTGTACTCGAGACTCGCGTCTGTGTCGTAGTCATCGCGTCTGCTCTGCGCCATCGCGAATGTCACAAACATACCCCGCACCATCAAAGTGCTACTTGATGCTGGGTGATCATGCTTTCGAGAGCACCTGTCCATAAAAAGGCAACGCCGAAGAAAACGTCATCAGAAACAAACAGTCAGAATACATTTTCAGTTGGAAATATGACAAACACTTTTATCTTACCTGTCTCCAAATCTGCAAGCTCCAGTTTTGATGAAGAAGGGGCAGTTTGCCTTGTCCTTTTCTGTGCCAAAATCCAACGGGGCATCAGGGTTTTTCCAGTAACCTCCATTTTCCAGCTGGACAACACCCAACCAAAAATAAGCGTACTGATTTTAACAGTACCTATAAGTGTTTATTCCTATAAGTATTCATTTCTATATAAAAGGTGTTAATGGATACCTGGCTTTCTGCTTGGTCCAACAGTTTCTGTACAGCTTCCTATAAATGGTGCAAACACACAGTATGGCTGGTAAAAACCTGCAGTGAGCTACCAGATATCTGTTAACATTAGTTAAGACCACTGAGTAAAAGTATGAACTTTGTAACAGGAAATTTTCACTGGTGGCAAACTGAAATTTTACAGTGGAATATCCACTGCAATCCATAGTATTTAACATGAAACACAATATTTTGTTTGTATAGCACATGTAGTGGTTTCCTGGGTGGCAAAACACTACTTTTAAACTATTATCAAAAGATACATTTTCTCCAGATGAAGATGCCTGTAGGCCTGTCACTCTTTCTTTTGTGTGTATCTTGGTTAAGGAAGACTATGAAGCAACCATTATTCAACACAATCAAGACAAGCAAAAAGACCAATGGCTTACAGTGTGTACAAAAGGACCGGTGGCTTACAGTGTGTACAGACAACCAAGAAATTAGCTCGATATGACCCATTTTATAAATATGCATATTTGTGTAATCACAGACACAGTTTAAGAATCTGAGAATCTGGTTTGTTCCTGCTACACGTGTACTCGCTTAACGTCTCCTTCCTGGCCCAAGTTCAATTCCAATACAGAAGAACGCAAGTTCCGAGAATGGTTAAGATACCCAGAAGTGTTCTTGATCCTACCCAGATATCCAGGATGCATAGATTAGTGACTTACCAAATAGAACAAATTGAAAGTAGTGTCAAGTACCAAATAGTGTCAAATTCGTCAACACAGGGATAGTGGAGGAGGCAACTCTTAACTGCAAGTTCTCCATCCCTTCATTTTAACCAAACAATGTGTTGAAACATGATGCTTTAAAAAAATAAAGCGAGAAATAGTCATAAAGAATTTGCTCATTTGGTACGAGGCACACCTAATATAAAGTTTGCTCCAAGTTTTATCAACAGGACACCAAGTTGACAAGTTAGCAATAACCCCATGAGGTAACTGGAAGCCGTCATCTCGCGTCTCAGCTGCTACAACTCTATACTGGCCAGCCTACCAGCTTCAAAACACAGCGGCACATCTGCTCTGAAATCAACCAAAATGTGCACACGTTAAGCGCAAGCTGTAGTCCTTGATGCCTGCCAATGGGTAACCAATGGAACTTCGTCCATCAACATGGAATTTCCTTACAATTAAAAAAAAAAAAAAAAAAACACTTGAATACCTCAGCAATGTAATGCAACACTATGCAGCACTCTTGCAGGAGTGCCCTTCATTCTCATGTCCTCACGAGTTCGTTCTTAAGAGATAACTTGGCGAGAACACTCTTCCCCAAAATGCAAGTCCATTCTTCACATTCTTGGTATTGAGAAACACCCTTTGTCTATTCCAATGATCATGAACACCTGGTTCAGTTTAATAAAAAAAATACAGTAATATATACTCAGTTGCAGGTTTATTAGATACACCTACCATGTGGGTATTCAATCACTGACTGTAGCCCATTTTTTTGCTACGCACAGTTTGTCAGCTGGCCTCTACCCCATCCATCAAAGAAAAGGGACCACCATAGGACTGCCACTGACCAGATATCATTTGGATGGTGGACCATTCTCAGCACAGCAATGACATCTTAGTGGGTGTGGTGCAGGTACGAGTGTATCAGACACACCTGCGTTTCTGAGGTTTTTAAGTACTGTGTATTCTTACTGGCCACTTACTTAGACACACCTACCATGTGCAATTAGAGACTATAGATCATCTTTTTTCATGCACAATTTGTGTTAATCGTCCTCTAGCTTTTCATCAGTGTCAGTTTCTAAACACAGGACTGCTGTTAGCTTGACATTGAAGTGTTTTAAAAATCCCAGTAACACTGCTGTGCCTGATACACTTATACCAGCACCACACACACACACTACTATGTCAGTGGTCCACCATCCAAATGGTCAGTGGTGGTCCTACTGTAGTCCTGTGGGCTAGAGTCAGTAGTGTGTACTTACAAGGTGCACCTATATGGTAGGTGTACCTGATAAACTGGCAGCTAAGTGAATATGCATATTTAGAATAGGTTCCGTTTTGAAATCACATGCGAGAGCCGAGAGTGAGAGGATATATCGATATCGGCCTCTTTCACTTTATCCTCCGAATGCACGGATCACCTCTCTGTCTCTCTTCTCCTGCAGTTTCTGCTCCTGCAGCTCTCTTTCTTTTCTCTGCTGTTCCTCCCATTCCTCCCTGATCCTCCTCTGCAGTGAGTAAAACAAGAAGCCAAGACACACAGGGTTTAACAAATCAGTGGGAAATAAATCAACACATTTTTGTGTTTTATAAAGGCTCCCGCATTACCTCTTCGTCCTCCTTTTTCTTTTGAGCAGCCTCCTCTTTTTCTTTCCTCAGCTTAAATTCCTCTTGAGCAGTTATTTCCCTCTCCAGCCATTCCTGGTGTAAACGCTCTTGCGCCCTGAATGAATTGATGAACACGGAACATTTCAGCGATACCATAACTACACCGGCAACTGATCATTGCAAACATGGACACACCGCCTACCTCTGCTCTTCCTCCGCCTTGTCGTCATCCTCATCTTGCTCATTTTCAGACTTATCAGCAGCTGCACAAGATCAGTTACATGAATAATAAATCACAAATACAATAAATCAGTTACTAACAACCCCATTTTTTTGACTGCATTTAAGACTTTGGGGGGCTTTCAGACTTAGGAAACTTACGTAGATAAAGCAACCATTAGGTTTAACTGAAGTGCATAACGTTTGAAAGAACACAATAACCTACGACCACACTGTCGGCGTTTAGCAAGAGCTTGACGTTTCCTTTTCCTTCTGTCTCTCTTCAGACACGCCCGTCGTCGTTTGCCACTACACAACATGGACGAGAGGAAAGAGAAATTAGAGAGTGTTTAATTCCTCCATCAGATTATTTCAGTGGAAGTCGTAGAGACAGGCCACTTCCAAAGCCACTACCACCACACCACCTACTAACAGTACGTCAAAGTGGGAGCTGTTTAGCCATCTTTTTTTTTTTTCACACCTCAGTGGCGCAGGCTGCTGCTGCTGGACTGCCTCAACTCCATCCTCCACTGCCTGGTTTTCACAGGAAAAAACCGCACTCTCCGACTTAACAGCGCTTGTCGAAAACTGACACGAATCTGTCGACAACATTTTATTTACTTATTTTTTTTTTTTTTTTAGCACATTGTGCTAGCCGCCGGATTACAATTTTCAGATAGCTGCGCGAGATGATGACGTTTGCTTGGTCGCTTTCTAATGCCGTGTCCCTCGCGCAGGCGCACTCGCTTCTGCGCGCCTCGGGTAGAGAAATAATTCGAGGGGGGGGGGAAGTTCGGCTGCGCTCAAGCCAGCGATAATAATACCATTTAAAGAAGTGATTTGACTTTAGGCATTACAGCCGGACTTTCTGGAATTATAATTCTGCGGGAAACGCGCAGAAATGGCGGACAAAGAAGGTAAACGTGTGGATAGTGGGTCGCACGCGTGCTTTTGTTTGCGTTCTGCATTGAAATGGCTAACTAGCTAACTGGCTAACTGGCCGATTTTGGCGCCGCCGTCGTCGACTGGGTTTTCGGCCGAATCCCAAACCGCCAAGTGCACACTGCGTCGGGTGTAAAAATGATATGTAGGGCACTATATGTAGTGCACTATATGTCCAATAGGGAGGCATTTGGGGTTCAGTCTTCAGCACGTGCAGTGGCGCGAAAATATGCGCGTGCACCCCCCAAAAAGATTTGCCTAGTCGCAGCGCGGCTAGATGGCGCGTGCACCCCGTCATGTTACACAGTGCAGCTGCTAATGGTCGCGTAACATTACTAGATATCCTCGACCTGGTAGTCAACAGGTGGAAGTGGAAGTCACGACGTATGTGGCCAAAAAAATAACACCTGCAGTAAAATATATGTATCACGGGCCGAGTTAGACACCGATGCGTAGACTCATCAAACCGACACACTGACTCGATGACGGTGAATCGGTTCGTTTATATTGTAGCCTGGCTCAGTTCACACATCACAGCAAATCTGTGGTGGGGGAAAAAGAAAGAAAAGAAAAAAAGTCACTTATTTGAAGGAATCTTGCTTTTATGTCTCTTTCCTTCCAGTGTACGACGATGCTGTAGAGGAGCGGGTAATAAACGAAGAATACAAAATATGGAAGAAAAACACGCCTTTTCTCTACGACCTGGTCATGACACACGCCCTGGAATGGCCAAGTCTAACGGTGCAGTGGTTGCCTGATGTGAACAGGTAAAGCAAACATAAAGCTGGGGCCTTTTTCAAATGCACACTAGAATCTTATGCACGGGTTACAGCATTTGAAGTTTAAGTATACATTTTTTTTGGGGGGGGGGTTGAATTGTTTCACCTTTAGTTTCCAAAGACTTATTTTTCGATTCAATTTTATTTGTATAGCGCTTTTAACAACGGACATTGTCACAAAGCAGCTTTACAGAAATCCGGATGTAGATC
>JAOUQW010000004.1:17948100-17963612 GCA_028565825.1 Olivaichthys viedmensis
GATCTGGCACCGGCATCACATCGGGCAGCAGGAGTGCACGTGTAGCTCGACAGACAAAGAGAACAGATTGTTAGGTAAAAGTCTTACAAGTAGCAAGCCCGAGAACATTATCCGTGTTTAATCTCTTGTGTAGGCCGGAGGGAAAGGATTATGCAGTTCACAGACTGGTGTTGGGAACACACACTTCAGATGAGCAGAACCACCTGGTCATTGCCAGTGTTCAGATCCCCAACGATGACGCTCAGTTTGATGCTTCTCATTACGACAGTGAAAAAGGAGGTATGTCATTTAAAATAATGATGAATGGGTTTTTATTGCTGATGACTTAAAGCATTAGTTAACCGATATTTTAAGTCACTATTCAATGTAAATCAAATGATTAAAATACAGCTCCTTTGCTTAGCGTTTTTTGGTTTTTTTTGCTTTCTAAGAACTGTTTAAAAAAAAAAAAATGTACAAAAGCTTTACTAATGAATGCAAAGATCCATACATCTACAATGCAAATGTATACATACAATTACTAGATTTCAGAGTAGTCAAACATCAATGCAGCTTCAGTGCCAGAGTTCAAGCCAGAGACTCCCTGGTTAACTTCAAAATCCACCTCGGTTTGATCTGTGTTTATTGTATCAGGAAATATGATGTGTTGGACTACACATCGAAAAAGTTATATGTACTCATTTTAAACGTAAATTTGACTCGGGATCGAGTTTGAGAGTTTTCGTATCCACCTGTTAGTTGTCTGACCACAATGGCAACATCGTCGGCTTTGGGCTGGAGGCTCTTAAAGGACAGTGTAGTCAGGAGGCGTGCCCACGTTTAGCTGAGCTATAGACCCAGGAGGGGGATTGGCCTGAATGTAGCCTGAATGAGCTGCATAGATGACCGATCACAGTATGGCTTTCTTTTGTTAATTAAAACAGCTTACGCATTGAAGTTTGCTTTGGTTTTGGCCTGTAATGTCCTTGTAGCAGGCTGGCAAACGAGGAAATTGGAGAGAGAAATTACAGCCTACGTCACTCATTCACCCAAACAGACCTGCGTGACTAGATAGAGGGTTATTTAGTTTCAATTTTTTTAAACAGTTCACAGCTTCAAAAAGCGAAACACACATTAGAAAGTAGACCTAAAATGATACTTGCTGCTAGCCACCTGTTTTGGTTATGCAATGCAATAATGCCTGTGATAGCCTGGCTATAGCAACTTAGTTGATTATCTGTACATCTTTTTTTTTTTTTTTTTTTGAATGAAAGGCTTGCCTTTTTTTTTTTTTATTGAAGGTTTTGTTTGTTTGTGTTTTCTCAGCAGGTATGTTCACTCCTGGATATTTGGTAGAAAGTGGAGGTTCGCTTGGTTACCGAGTGAACTGGAAAAAGAATCTGGTGGTATTGTCATTGATGAGACGAGTACACATATTAATAAAATAAAATAAATCTCCTTGGATGAAGTATCAATATTTGGGTTTTGAATAAAGTATAATTTGTTGACTCGTATTAGTCAGGATATGAACATTTACCATTGACCATGTTTTACCTGCCACTGCATTTCTCTCCTCAGAGTTTGGAGGATTTGGGTCTGTGAGTGGAAAGATTGAGATAGAGATAAAGATCAATCATGAGGGTGAGGTGAACCGGGCGAGGTACATGCCACAGAACCCCTGCATAATCGCCACAAAGACCCCTACATCTGATGTACTGGTCTTTGACTACACTAAACACCCAACTAAACCAGGTCAGTCATAGTTCTTTACCATTTGGTCTAGCCTGGTTTCCTTTCTTTAGTTAAATCAGTTCATCCTCTTTGAAATAATCTGTTAATCTCCTGAAAATTCTTTTGCAAAACTTGGAGAATTGAGGGCAAAAAATAATATAAGAATTATATTTAGCCAGAATGTTTGCATGGCTAGTGCTTAAAATAAGTAAATCCTAGTGCCGTGTTAAGCCTTTAGTCATATAGGCTAATGATGTAGTGAGGCTGACCGAACAGGCACCACTAAAAGTTACTGTTGAAACTCTTTTTCCTGCTGTTGAGAGGTCTTTTTTATTTTCTCTCGTCATCTGTAGACCCCAGCGGTGAGTGCAATCCAGACATTAGACTCAGGGGCCATCAGAAAGAGGGCTACGGTCTTTCCTGGAACCCCAACCTGAGTGGAAACTTGCTCAGCGCATCAGACGATCATGTGAGCTCAGAATCCCTACAGCTTGCATTAAGAAAGTTCAAATCAGTTACATGGATGACGGTTCTTTAAATGCTCAATCATCCCTTTTCTGCAGACGATATGTCTATGGGACATAAGTGGACATCCTAAGGAAGGAAAGATCGTAGATGCCAAGACCATCTTCACAGGCCACACTGCTGTGGTGGAGGACGTGTCCTGGCACCTTCTGCACGAGTCGCTTTTCGGCTCAGTGGCTGATGACCAGAAACTCATGATGTGAGTACGGCTGCGCAGTTAATCGACGTTAAAACTCTGATTCTAGCAGTTAACATTTACATTTATTCGTTTGGCAGACACTTTTATGTCAGGTGACTTACCAGGCAGCATCCAGTCTCAGGCTGAGGTTATACTTGCTGTTAACTACGCGTACGTATATGCAAGATGGCCACCATATGTATCCTGCGTTCATTCAGCACGTCAATTGTGCACGTCCCAAAACGTTTGCGCAACACATGCATGTGATGCAATACCTGCGTAAATGGAGAGGGCAGCACTGAAGCAACGCACGATCGGACGAGATTGGTTTAATGGGCTGATACACCGTCTGCGTTGGCGCCGCTGCCTCTGTTTCTGCTGTTTTCTCAAAATACACATTATCACAGCCTCATCAACTCCCGCCATCTTCACTGTTTACATCGTTGTGCAAAATCAGAGGAAGGGGTCGAAGAAGATATTCCACTGCTGGCGATGTTTCGGCTCTGACCTGCCCCCTAGTGGACCGTTTCTAATCCTCCAGATGTACGGAAAATACGCAATCGACTATCCATAGACCTCAGGAGTTCCTCTTTAAACTTGAAGGCAATCGTAGAACCAATGCCTGTAAGTTCTAACTTGAAATCTTTCTTGAAATCCTCTTGCTATAAGTGTTTTAAACACAGGCGAATGTTTCATAATACATACCATTGTGTTTATCCATTGACATTCGGGTTAAGTCTTTCAGGGGTATGCAATGCAGACTGGCTTCCTGCTCACCCTTCAACAGCAACAAGTTACCATATTGACTGAGAAAAGAAGTTTAATTTAACAGAAAACATAGTTCCTTACTGAAGGAGCAACACTTCTCTAGTGATTCTTGGAAGCTAAGAATCCAGTACGTCTCCACGCTGTTTTGGTTACAGTCGGGCCACGACCATGACCCAAAACATCGCAGGAACTCCAGGAGATGTATAAAGCAATACACTGTAGCTTCTGGAATAAAACAGTTCAGGATCTCTACAATTATACCACAAAATGTCATGTTTTTTTTCCCCCTGAATATTTGTTTAGTGGACTGGACAATCGATCACAAGACTATTTGACTGCGTATCTTCCCTTTTTAAAGTCATTCGCTCATGGGCCCGACCGTGGCTCTCTGGCAGCTTGGTCACTAGCACAGAAGCTTAACAGGGCTACACCATTTCAGAGTGCACGGTGCCTGTATGGAAACATAGCCATTACCACAATTATTATTGCAGTTTTAGTAAAAGCAAGTTTATCCTAATCAGACCAACTTGAGATGGCATAAAAAAAAATATCATGCCTAAAAGTTAATTGTATCTGATCACATGTATATTTCATTAATATTAATGTAAGACCGACAATTTTCTTGATAATTGATTGATTGATTGATTGAAGGCCATCCATCGATAAAGTAAAAAAACAAAACAATAGCACAGTCATTTTTAGGATGATCTAATGAGAAAATGCTGCTTGTCTTCAACAGCTGGGACACGAGATCCAACAACACGGCTAAGCCCAGTCACTCAGTGGATGCTCACACTGCTGAAGTCAATTGCTTGTCCTTTAATCCCTACAGCGAGTTCATTCTCGCCACCGGCTCTGCAGATAAGGTTTGTACAGCACTAGTATACACACACAGGTTATATGTATAGTGCCTAGATGAGGTTCTATGCATGGTTTCTTTTATGGAGTGCATGTCTAGTTCTACTATGGTAACTTGTTCTACTATGAGTAACTTTCTGGCAAAAATCTTCTTTTGAAAATGTTCTTAAATTCCCTTACACCATCATGCACATGTGTACTTGCAGTCTTTATATAGGCCCTCTTGTTTATTCCTACAGACTGTGGCCCTGTGGGATCTGCGTAACCTGAAGCTGAAGCTTCACTCTTTCGAGTCACACAAGGATGAAATCTTTCAGGTAATACTTCTAAATAGTGTGCAGCGAACTTTCAGATCTCACACATGACGGATATCAATGGTGGGAGAGTGATTTGTGGTAGTCGCAGTCATATGGACACTTGATTATATTAAGCACAAGGGCTGTGACACACCAAGCCGACGTTGAAGAACTAGCGCCAACCAAGGCCCACTGATCGCCTCCGGTTGCCTCCCGTCTTCTGTGAAACGTTGCACTCGAATACACCGCAAAGACACCGTACATTCTGCGCCTGCAGGAAAGGAAATAACGTGCCGTTACTTGAGGGGACAGTAGTCTGTTCATAATCTAAACTGTCTGCTCACTCTGCTTGCAAAAATATAGCTAGCTTCAGCATGTGAGCTGTAGAAAAGTGAGATGTTTTGTGGGTATGCGTGTCCACTTGAAAGTGTCTTTGTGTTGCTTTGCTCGCTTCGGTTTTTCTTATCTTGCGATGAGTCGCTCGGCTGAACAGCCAATCTGAGAATTCTCTCCCGTCTGCATCCGACGCCAATTCAGCACGCTCTATCGGCACTGACAAGGGCCGTCTTGATGGCGTCTGACGGCCGACAGTCCAGTAATCTTGGTGTGTCGAGGCCCTCAAACTGTTTAGCACTGACTGAATTTCTGGCTGCAGGTTCAGTGGTCTCCTCATAACGAGACAATCCTGGCCTCCAGCGGCACAGACAGACGACTCAACGTCTGGGACCTGAGGTAAGACATCACCATTCTGTCCTGTTTCTTCAATGAAATGGAGCCAGGCTACTTTGGAAAGGTATTTTAGCTACTCCAGATAACCTCGGTATATGAAAGTGTATTAAACCTCATGTTCTGTTTTTAAATAGTGATAGCTATGGCAATGTGTTGCAGTAATGCAGTTTAATTTGTGTTTGACATGCTTGCAGTAAAATCGGAGAGGAGCAGTCTGCTGAGGATGCTGAAGATGGACCTCCAGAACTGCTGGTAAGTTCTTAATGTTGGATTCATATTGATGTGTACATTTTGATTGATCCAGTGGCATTGTTTGTTATTGCAAGCTTCATACTCCTCCTTATGTATCGGCAACTGTGACAGTTTATTCATGGTGGGCACACGGCGAAGATCTCAGATTTCACATGGAATCCCAACGAGCCCTGGGTGATCTGCTCTGTATCTGAAGATAACATTATGCAAGCTTGGCAAATGGTCAGTATTTATATTCAGTCACTAATTATATTCTTTTTATTTTTGAAATATTCCTTTTACGGTTGATTCAAAGAGGTCTACTTTATCAAACTCAACTGCACATCTCTCTTTTAGGCCGAAAACATCTACAACGATGAGGAACCAGACACTCCTGCCTCAGAGCTCGAGAGCCAGGCCTCATAACAGCTTGTAACACAGAACAGCAGGGTTCATTTCTCATTATTACTCCAGACTCATTCATCCACTCAAAATCACCTGGGATGGATTAAATCCCTGAATCAGGTTATGAAACAACTGCATTTGAGAACCTCATCCAGAAGCCAAAATCCAATTAAACCAGTCCCTGAACTCCTCTTTACTTTCCTCAAGTATTCAATATTCAAAATTTCTCTCTACTCTTTAAACTTCTGTGTCAAATATGTTTCCTAAAATGGCAACAGCCATGTAATGTAGATAATCTGTTCTAGGTGCTTTTGTTATGAAACACGGGGTGTGTGGGGGAGAAGTTTCTGATGGAGAACGCCTCTTGCTTTGAAAATGCACTTGAAAGGGCACTGCTGTTAATTCATTTTCCCCACGAAAGGGTGAATTCAGGCAGTTTTCAATCCATTAGTTTTTGTGCGTAAACCTGATGTCATTTGCAATAAAAGTTTTGTAATACCTTTTAAATGATTATTCATTTCGCATTCCAAAAATAGATGGTCTACAATTGAGTAATTTCACAGTAATGAATAAAGTACAAATGATCTTTAGTAGGCTTTTCTCCCTTAGGGGAATATGTTCTACATTAACTTAGTAGTTCCATAGTTTTAATATTAATGTATTGGTTTCACATTTGATAAATGACCTTTTTTGGCAATTAGACAGCAAGCATTTCCCTTCCTGTCCCCATGGAGTAAATTGGATCAGTTGAAATCAAAGTATAAAAAAAAATGAAACGTTGAGTAACAGAAAAATCTACAAAACCTTTTTATTGAAAAGCAAGACAGGGCTAGAATAGCGTTTGGTCTCAGAGGGGACACAGATTCAGTTGAGGGAAAAACAATATTTTCAGAGCACTACTGACTTTGGCCTCTTTCACAGTTAGTTTTACATGTGGAGGTAGATTTCTTGCATAACCTGAGAATCAAACTGTAGCATTGCCAAAGTGAAGAAGAGAAGCTCGAACAGTACCAGAACCCTAAATTACATCTCAATTGCAATCCAAATCTCTCACTGCATACTGGGTTACAGTGTAATTCTAACTTGTAAAAAGAAGCCAAAGTCACACATGCCAGGTGCAATGTCATGTGATACGTAACATTAAGAACATTCACATTTCAAAACATAATTCAAGCAATGGGATCAGTCAGTGGTAATATGAGGCATTTAACAAACTGAGGCTGGTGGCAATCCAGCCTCTTTTGACTCCTAATTTAGCAGAGTCTGTGTTTGTCTTCCTAAAATACATGGGGCCCCAGTGACCATGTATGTCTGCTGACAAAAAGTGAGCAAGTTGTGGCTTATTTAATTTGGAATATGTACTCTTTACGTTTCAGCCAAGCTGGCGATTTGCATCCAGTAAGAATGTAACAATACTGGAATGTATTTGTCAAATAACAATTGTGGAATGTTTCTGTGGGTGAGTCGATATGGACCTGAGGGAACGTTCTCAAGACCCTGTTTTCCCAGTTCATGGTAGTATGGTATCAGGCCCTATAAAGTCTGCATAAATTAGGCATGGGACTGGCAATATAAGTGATAACATTTCTACATTCATCAGTTTAGTTCTCTACACAATTTCACATTATCAGCCAGAGCTACAAGGCTCACAGCTACTGAAAGTTAGCATATGTATTAAGTGTAATGCTTGAAGTACATTTTATTCCTATTCATTACACAATTGCTTTTTTTTTTTTATATATATATTTCCAGTAAAGTATCAAAGTTGTCAAGGCCCCTTTTGAACTTAATCATAGATGAATATTTTCCAGCTAGAGTGGAAATCTGCAGTCAGTATTAGCAGTGCAACAATTTGGTAAAAGGACAGTCACTGGAATGGTAATATCTGCAGTTTCATTAACAGATAATGAAAATTCATAAATCCAACAAATGAATTAAATGGCATGTAGTTATGACATTTCACTTAGCCATGTAGGAATTTAGGAAAAATGAAACAAATATGAAATGCGTATTTCAAGTCATTACAACAATAGGGCCCAAAGTTCAATTAACCTTGAAACAAATCAATATACAGTCAGCTCCAGCATTATTGCATTATTGACAGCCTTGGTAAAGATCCATTCATAAACCAGGCAATGGTTAAAAAATAATATTTACATGCCTGAAAATGCTTGTATCCACTGTTAGGGCAATAATTAAGAAAATTAAAAAGCAACTGGAGCTGTAATAAAGCAGCATGGAAGAGGACACAAGTGTGTTTTGCCCCCACGCACAGTGAGGAGGATGGTTAGAGGCGCAAAAAGTTCTCCAAGGATCACGGTAGGAGATTTGTAGAATATGGTAGGATTTTAGATTCACCACCATGCCAACAAACTATTTGGAAGGCGAGCCAGAAGAAAGTATTTTATTTCATCTAACTACAAACGTCAGCACCTGGAGTTTGCTAGACGCGACTGGAACCGGGTTCTATGGTCAGATGAGACAAAATAGAGCTTTTTGGCAACAAGCACTCTAGGTGGGTTTGGCGTAAAAAGAAGGATGGTTTTCAGTATAAGAACCTAATCCCCACTGTTGAGTATGGTGGAGGATCTGTGATGTTATGGGGCTGTTTTTCCTCAAAAGGCCCTGGGAACCTCGTTAGGATACATGATATCATGGAGTTCATGAAGTACCGGCAGATTTTAAATGAAAATCTGGCTGCTTCTGCCAAGCAGCTACAACTGGGTCGTGGTTGGATCATCCAGCAGGACAATGATCCAAAACATGCATCCAAAACCACACAAAAATGGTTCAATGACCACAGAATCAAGCTTTTGACATGGCCATTCCAGATCCCCTGAACTAAACC
Organism: Olivaichthys viedmensis; assembly: GCA_028565825.1. Lineage (NCBI taxonomy): Eukaryota > Metazoa > Chordata > Actinopteri > Siluriformes > Diplomystidae > Olivaichthys > Olivaichthys viedmensis. The sequence continues at coordinate 17,956,649 of JAOUQW010000004.1, forward strand.
CCATTGAAAACCTGTGGGGTGAGCTGAAGAGTCCACAAGAGGGAACCTAGGACCCTGGAGGATCTGGAGAGGTTCTGTATTGAGGAGTGATCTCAGATTCCTTGCTCTGCATTGTCTATTATACAACAGTTAGTTCCGATCACGCAATCCGATTGGTCGAAAAAAAAATTTTTTGTTTGTTCTGCTGACCACAGGTTGCTAAGTAACGGTTACGTTACTCCAAGCTATTTAAAATTGTTAACCACACTTTAACAAAAAATTTTAAATGGATATATTAGAAAAGATAACATACAACTTGCATCCTGTAGCCTACTTTGGTCAGATTTGGAAGAAGAGTGTGACATAATAATAATAATCATAATTATTGTAAAAACAGTAGCCTAAGCTATAACCATTGAGTAATGTTCTAACCTACAGTTCATGTTTTATAGCAAACGTCTAGATCAGGGATGAGCAAACTGCGGCCCGCAGCAGTTTTTACCGTCCCTTGAGGTAAAAAAATAAGTTGGTTACTATTTGTCATTTACCACCTTGTGTGGTACTATTGTTTTATACATTTAAATCATCCTTGCTGCTAGATGGCCCCATTTTGTTTGATTGGCTGATCATTTACAACATTCAGAAATTGTTATCAAGCTAAAAGTTTCTTGATCTGGGTAAATGTGATATTTGAGTAAAATAATATTATAGTCAATATATAGTTTCATATGTTCACATAAATCTGTATTACTACTAGGGCACATGACAACATGGGTTTGTGAAGTAATCTTCAGTGTTGCCATGACGTCTGTGGGGGAAAAAGACAAAGCAATTTGCCATGTTACGTTTACAAACCCTCTGTTCACATGTAGTTTTCTACACCTAATATGGATTTGTCAAGTTTAAGACTTTTTTTTTTTTTTATTGTACCTTGAAGCAAAATTATTGTAAATACGTCTTACTAAATTTACATCGGTAGTATTTTCAATGCGTTACTCCATACATCATAAAAAAAATGCCCATCTTTAAGCGCTTTTTAATTGCATTAGAAAAAGTCTATCTGCAGCCACATTTGCATGTAGGCTTGCAGAAACTATGGCTTTGACACCGTTTGAAATGATGTCAAAGTAGTTCTGACATTTCACATACTCTGTTGATAGCAGCTTTGTTAAAAGTCTAACTAGCCCTTAATTCTGAGAATCCCATGTTGAAAGAAAAGATACAGGCAATAGTCTCAGAGGAAAATAAAAACCACGAAACTAACATCTCTAGATGGCATAGAGTTATAGAAATGGAAGAACAAAACCAGTTAGACCTTCAATTTGGACTAAAATGTCAATTTGTAGTTTTAAGATTAAAAAAAAAAAAAGGATCACATTAACTTCTTTCATGAATGCAATTGCATCGTTTTGTTACACGGACAGAGTTGGTTAGTTACCTACACATGGTTTTGTCAAAATATCAGTATCCTTATATGTATCTGAATCCATTTATTTCAATACTAGAAGCCAGATCCAAGAGCTACATTTGATCATAAAAAAACACATCTGCAATCAGTGCACAGATTTGCATGAAGGGGAAAACCTAAACAAAAAGAAGCATGGAACACTAAAGCTGTAGCCACTGTTGGACCACATGACTGTTTCCTAAGAAAATACAGATGTAGTAGAAAAAAGCAAGTAAAAAAGTGCTCATGTCAAAGCCAATCACCGATGTACAGAGCAGTTTCTCAAACTAACGTTGAAGTTTTTAGTTTTAATTAATAACTATTACACAAAAATATATACCTCCACAAAAAAAATCGTCCCTCAATGGGCCTGGCTCAGTCGTCGTCCAGAAGCTCTCTGGTTGATTCCTCAATCTCTGGTTGCAACCCAAGCCTCTCCGTCTCAGGGACCAAACATTCCATTTCTCCTTCTATCTCTCCGTCCATCTCTACGTTTGTAGGCTGGCTGAAAGGCTCCTCTGGCTGGGGATCTGGAGGCCCCGTCCCCTCCTCTTCAGGATCCTTCGCTGGGCCCTGGAGGGCTCCTAATTTCTGGCTCAGATCGTTGCGTTCCCGCTGCAAGGCTCTGCACAGCTTCTCCAAACGCTCTAGTTTCCCGTGGAGAGCCTTGTACTGTTTGTCCCGCACCGTTTTCTACCAAATGTGTTTGTAGTAAAAATAGTACAAATTTAAAAATTATCGTTTATCTTCAGCACATCATTGTCAATTATGTTTGCTGACTCAAGGTTAATCTACTGATCATGCTGTAAGCAGACCAAAGTTAAGCTAATACAGTGTTAGGAAGTGGTTATTTTCACCATTCATAGTCATGTTAGCTTAGCTAGGATTAATCTATTATTCTATTAATCTAGTAGGAAGACCAAAGTTGGCTAACCAATCTAACTGTCTCTCGTTGTTTACACTAGCCACATCTCCTGTAGGTTTGGGATGTCCAGACAGCTTCTAGCTGAAATATTGTTGAGCTTCTATAGGTCTGCTTGTCTTAACTACTATATTAAGTATGTGTTCTCACCTCCTCAGCCATCTGCAGTAAGGTCTGGTTGTTAGTCTCCCATTTGGTCCTCCAAAGAGTGGTCTCCTTCTCCAACTTCTTGATTTTCTTGGTCATCTGTGTATAACGGAGCGATCAAACAGGAGGAGTCAGTACTGAATTACCGAATTACAATGCTGCTTGCGTAAAAAGTCCATGGCTCCAAAAAGAGCGTTAGAAGAATACAACACACCTTTTCCATTTCCTGTCTGAAGGAGGTGAACACTTCATTGCTCTTCGCGAGAGTCGTTTGAAACTCTTCAAATTTGTCCATGTAAAGCGTAAGCTGCTGCTTCAGCTGAAGCTCCTGCTCTTTCATCATCTCACATTTATGTCTTGACTCTGTTGCATCTTTCAGAAGCTGTGGAATGAATTGAGATGAAGTAATACAGGCCTCCGCAGTTTCAACGTACACAAACATTAATTATATCAGTTTATCTGCAGTTCAAGATGATCACAAAACGTACAACTTCAACAGTTATATATAACTATGTTGGGATCAAGTGCTTTCTCTTAGTTAATATTGATAATGGCTGTTGGGGGGAAGACATGCTGGGTCTTGATCAGTGTTTCTGGTCCAAGATACTTACAAGTGCTCTCTCTCGCTGCTGCTTCTCTTCTACCTCCCTCATCAGCTCAGCTGTCCTCTGGAGTTTTGCATCAACCAGCTGCTGTTGAAGCTCCTTGTGCTTGAACACCTTGTCAATGTGCTGTAAAGAAACGTGTTGTATTCAGACTTGTCCCATTACAAAACATTCCAATGACGTCAAAACAGATACGAATTTCTTTTGAAGGCCCTACATGCATTTTTATCACAGTATCGATATTTCTAGGCCTGAACTCCATGGACCAAAAACCATCACCATTTAAATGTATGGTCAGCGATTTTGGCATACATTAGCTGAAGTTAACTGTTTTGGGTGAGGTCTTCGGAATTCAAAGGCAGCATGACTGAAATTGTCGTGATTGGTTGTATATTGGTCCACAGTGGTGTTTTTTTCTTCTCCCCTTTACACAACCTGGTGAGCCACAGAGACTGGAGTATTTCCGGGCCGTATACATTTTCTTGACAGCGGCTGGAACGTGAAGTGATCTGACCCAACTTTTAAGTGACTCCTGAAATATACTTCTTAACTCGACACTCTCAGGACATGACTTTACAATTAAGATGGAACAGGATGCAACATAATACTTGCTTGCCCTTTTCACACTAAGCCAAATAAAGCAGCCTATGAATGCATGTGAACAGAACAAGTGGTAATAAGATTAATATATGTGCTAGCACAGTTTAACTGTCTTCTATTGTTGGTTTCTGTTTTTGGCTGGTGTTCCTACGTGCAAGATCCTAAATGGCTGAGTACAGCCAGTCTGGAAATCTATCAGGTCATGACTATGCATGTCTCAAAGTTTTCCATTTTTTAACCCAGTACTTGATAAATATAATCAGGTCCTTGGTATGTAGTTTTTATTTTACTGCATTTTTTGACTGGGAGGCTAACTGTTTTGCTTAGATTTGCTTTCTCACCTCCTCCCGCAGCTCATACTGCTCGATGAGTTTCTTGAGTTTCTCAGCCAGCTCCATGTTCTCCTGCCTCAGCTTGGTGTTGTGGGTGTTGTGCTGCTCCATCTGCATTTCGATCTCATTGAGCGTCATCTGAAAATGAAGCGTGGCCTCCTTACGCCTCTCCTCGTATTCTCTGAACCTCTGGGCATTCTCCTCCTACCAAAGAAAACAGGGAGGTTGTAGACGAAGATCCCTTCATATAGCACCATTGCTAGCCATGACAGAACCAATTACAGTGTAAATGCCTGTCAATGAAGTTGATCCATAACCAGCACAGGAAAACCATTGCACCTTCAGGGTCTTGTTGTGTCGTTGTAGTTCCCTGCAAAGGCTTTCCAGCTTGCTGCGAGCCAGAATGGCCTTGCTGTGTTCGCTCTGAAGATGAATCTTCTCTTTGAGAACCTGCGTCTGCTTCTTCTGCAGCACCTTCACTTGCTTCTGCATGTTGCGGCTGTCTTCCAGCTAATAACCAAATAGATCCCATTATGTTTCTAATAGGTTGCATGTGAACCCCTGGCTATTATTGCTACTACGGTGTACCATGCAGTCAGACTAGAGGGGCATTTCTGCAAGCTACAGATACTCACCAGGTCGGCATACTTTTTGCAAAGAGCAGCAAGTTTCTCCTCTGGAGTGGCCAAGGTGTGAAGGGCTTGCATCAGTAACAGCACCTCTTTTCCTGCATGAATGTTAGAGTGTTATTTTATTTATTATTACAAAATGTGTAAAAGAATGAGCTCTTCTAAGATGAGACAAAGTATTTAATGGTCTTCAACCAATTACAATAACTTAACTCATTTATATCAAAATGGAAGATACATGCTCTTTGAAATCTGAAAAAGCTTATATCATGCTTAACAATCACATGCCAATAGCATGTCTGAACACAGATGTCCAATCAGGAAACAAGCCAATCTAAATCACTTCCTTTTTGATCTAAAATTATATCTACTACTTTATCAAGGCCCAGCAACTGAGCTGAACTGCAACCTGAACCTGAACAATGGAATTCAACATTTAGCACCCACCAAACATATTTTGGTCCTTGTTCTGATCGCCGCTCGAGTCCAGTTCTCCTTCAAGGGGGTCAATTTGGCAATCTTCTCTCCCAGGTGTCTCCCCTCTTACTGCTTCGCTGCAGCAGGTGTTAATTAGTTTTCCAAAATCCCCAAGGCTACCTTGGGAGGGGGTTCCTCTTGCTGGAGGGGAACTGCTACCCTCCACAAGGCCACGCGTGGCTGCCTCCAATGCACACACGCCAGTAGTCTCCATCATGTTAGCCCCGTACTGGTAGATAAAAAGCAAACAAAACTTTTGAGAAGGTCTTGGCTGATTACCCATGATGCTGTTGCAACATACTTGGATGGCAAATGCCTCTTATGTCACTTCACCCTCTCAGGAAAAAGGTACTAAACTGCCATTTCTTGTCACTGAGGTAGTGAGGTTTCTTTTTTTCCTATCTCCATCAGTCACATGGGAAATGGAATGCAATCAGGGTTAAATTGGGATTTAGGAAGTGGTGAAGCCCTACTTCTTTCAAGAGTGCCAACAATGTGGGAACAGTACCATTCAATTTGTGTGTTGTTTCAAGTTCTCAACATTGATATAATGGAAATGTGATTAGAACAAGTGAAAAAGACAAATCTGTTTATTTCCTAAGGGCTTAAGTTAACTAACTGCAATTGGGTGGTTAGACCTTAAGATTTCAGCCTGGCCATGAAAATGAGATCAAAATATCATCTGATTCTTTCTGGCAAAGATGTTTAATGCAGTAAAGCCTTTTGACTAGAAAAATTTATTCATTTTATTTTAAATGTTCAAATTTACATACACAGCAGTTAACAATTGCCTTGACGGAATGAATACACGTTAGTTTTGAAATGAAAGCATTTTTTAATAAAGCAGTGTGAAACTGTATTACATCACCATTATGCTGTGCTATGATGTACATTGCCATCAAATTATAGTATCAGAGCTCAGCTCCACGTGCCGTTCACTTTAAACTGAAGGTGCTCTGCTGTCCTGGCACTTCGGCCCAATTTAACCTCTAAATGTAATGTACCTTTAAAATTCAATTAAGGTGCATAACTGGACCTGCAGGACCACTGTTAAATCAGTGATTCTCACCTCCAGTCCTAAGGTCCCACTACACTGATGAGTTCGATATTGTCCCTATTGTTGACACAGCTTATCCAACCGATCAGCTAAATTATCAAGCTTTTCATCAGTTGGAGAAGGTGTGTAGTGGTAGAACAAACTTTAAGCTGTGCTGGGGGTCCCCAGTTGAGAACCCTTGCCTTAAATGAATTTTAAACGGTACCTTACATTTCGCTTTACCATGTGAAAGATAGATAATAAAGGAACAAAATGCAGACCCTTCAGGGGCCCCAACCCAAATCACAAGCAATGGTACAGTTTAGCATCTTTTTACCATGTTGTGTAATCTAACGTACCAGGTTCAGTTTGAAACCTTTTAAATGATTCCTGAACTAATCAAACACTGATAATAAAGTCTGCTTATCCCACACCCTTTTTAGTTTAAGGCTAAAGATTAGTATGCGCCCAAAACAAACTAAAATAAATGAAGCGTTTCTAACAGAGGAGAAGAAAAATGTAAATAAATTTTAAAAAAACATTCGAATTACTGCAAGCCTTCTTCAGCGTGTCTATGAATGGGGTTAACGCCGTGTCGCAGGGTGATGCCCATGCGGAACCACACTTCCCTTAACATGGGTTACAGTTTCACTGTTGACATGGTTATTAATTCTTGTGCCTTCTGAGCCAGACTTCATCGGGGCAGTGGGCTCCTGATCAGAAGGTCATGGGTTCAAGCCTCAGCTCCACCAAGCTGCCACTGTTGGGCCCTTGAGCAAGGCCCTTAACC
>JAOUQW010000004.1:17964972-17992592 GCA_028565825.1 Olivaichthys viedmensis
CACAATCCCAGCCCGGGTAGCATAATTACAACCTGAACAAATAGAAATATACAGAACTAAGTTATGCTGGTGAAATTGTCTCTCTCGGGTTTGTGTGTGTGTATTCAAGCTGTTTTTCTTGCGAAGATATTTTTCGCTCTGTAATAATGACTTGTTTGAAGTGATCTGGCAGTGCAGTTAAGACTCCACTTCTAATTTTAAGATGACTTAAATTCACTGCAAAATGTCTAGATATAGGCAAAACAATTTGAAAGTAATTTTATTTTCTCATGTTATAGATTTGCGTATATTCAATATATACATTTTTCACATTGAGGAATGTGTTCTATGCAGACAGATATTTTCCAGGCCTGAGTGAGGTGCGTGTTGACTTATTGTCCGGAAAATACGATAAGTAAACCTAAAAAAAAAAAGAAAAAATCTCATCCCTTTACATAATAAGTGTTTTAATTGAAAAATTACATTACAGTCCCGATACACAGATACAGGTCGCGTTTCTTTTACCTGAATGCTCCCTCCGCCACCTGCGCCCCGCTTAATGGCCCCTCCGAGTCGTAGTGCGTCTCATTCTCCCTGCGTAATGGCCTGTCGGCTTCGATTTCGCGAGGCATTACACTCCGTCTCAGCGTGATGTGCAGTTTGAGGCCTCCAGACAGCTCTCAATTTTCATCCTCAACGCGGGACCCTCGCCTCATCGAGCTCCATCATAATACTCAGGCATGCGTGCAAACACATTCGCGAGCCACGCTGGCTGTTTACAGACATATTATACTTGAGCTTTAGGCACATCAGCGTGAGTAAAACCTAGTATGGCTCTGTCTTTTTTTTATTTTATTTATTTAATTATTTTTAAATATGCTCACTATAAGAATAGTGTGAGACGGTGGGGAGATGTATCGGTATTTACGGTATACCGTGATCCTCCAAAATGGCTATACCGTTAACGTTTTACTATAACTGTATAGCATGTGTCCCTTGAAATCTACGACAAGATCTTTTTAAACTAACTTTTTTTTGGGGGGGAGGAAAAAAGTGACATTTCTACATTCTTTTGATTAACTACTGCAGGCGAAGTAGAATCCTCTTAAGAAGTCGTATCTTATTTCAGAGCCATGCGTTCAAAAAACACTGGTATCATTTTTAAAATGCGGTGAAACGTGCACAAAATATGTTGAGAAAGTAGTTCGAACTACGGGTCTAGGGCTATAATAATGAAGTCAAACGCAGCCAAGTGGTCTCTGTAGTGGTGGCATGAATCGATTCTTTTATATAACTGTTCATGCACTAAAACTTCAGTCATCTAAAGAAGCATTCAAGTTGACAAGTAGTTTGTGAAAGAGATCACCGAGTCTCAGTTGGAGTTTCTGCCAGTCCATTACCTGAAAATAGGTAAGCGAGGGTTGTGAAAGAAAATGCCTCGCACTCGTCAAACACTCGTCAATAGTTCACCTAAATACAAGTGTTTACTGGAAGAAAAAAAAACTAGTGACCAGAACATTGAGTACAAATCCCAGGACTGCCACTGTCGAGGCCTTTAACCCTCGACTGCTCGCTTCTGTGCTTGGATTGTGTTCTGCCTCAGTCACTCTGGATAAAAGCTTCTGCCAAAATGAACATAATGTATGTGCTGCTTTTTTTTTTTTCTACTTTTTTGGGGGGGGAGCAAAAAAAAAAAAAGCCATTATGCAGCCTGCCAAAAATGAAAATGAATTAATTATGCCGTTTCATCCGCAGTTGTTCTTGAGTCTTAAGGTTTATGAATTTAATTCTCTCCCATCTGCTCAGTCTGTCCAAAAAATTATTAATCTACTTGTTCTACTTCAAAGTGAAAAAGCGCACAATTGCCTCGTCCAATTTCCCTGCCCAGGCTTTTCACGCTGGTCTAATAGGGGAAGAAAGTGGAACATATTGTGGTAAAGAATCCAAAGGAGCAAAAAAAAAATAATCTATGAAAAATAGCCATTCGATGCATTCAGGCCTGAAATTATGAGTTCTTTTCAGCTCCGTTCAGACGGAGTGTTGGAGAGAATACGCATGAAAAAGAAGGATAATAAGCAGCCAAACATGCTAACATTATCTCATGGGTGGACTTTTCAGAAAAATATAATGCTTAGTCCTATGCATTGTGTTTCTTAGGTAATGCTCCCTCCTTACGTAGAATATTACAACTGAGAGGATCCAAAAGCTGCTCAGAGGATCCAAAAGAGACTCATGAAGCGCAGTTATTAAGGCAAATGGTGGGCATACAAGTTATTAGAGAATATTTATATCACATAAAAAAATATTTTTTACTATTAATATCTTAACAGACAATGTAATGTAACCATTTTTGTAACTTCCCTGCTGCAAAATCCAGCTTGGTCTGACCAGCTACCAGCTGCCAAAACGCAGGACAAGCTGGTAGATGGAAACAGTTTATGAATTACCGCTCCTAATGTAACATTGTAGACACATCGTTTCAAGAAAATAACACAACAGTAAGGCAATTTTGAAAATCTCAATTTTGTCAACTTATAAGGAAGCGGAAAAATAAATTCCCAGCTGGTCTACCAGTTTGGCCAGCTCGGCCTGTGTTTTGGCAGCTGGTAGCTGGTCAGACCAAGCTGGATTTTTCAGCAGGGTTGTGATAATGAAGAACAGCTGTGAAACCTAACACACTAAATTTATTGTTGGTATAAGTTAAATTTCTTTGCCTTCTTCATTTTGTCCTAAGAGTATGCTAACTTTTGCACTCGACTGTATTTGCTGACTTACTCCATAAAGTTCTTTCATTGCATTTTGGTGTATTTATCACACCAATAAGAATAAGAATGCAGAGCTCGGATTGGTTCGTCATAACCATACATAGGGCATCTTTCTCTTACTGGACAAGATCAGTCATATTCTAATGGAAATAGTTACTGTAAACTCAAAAATCACTCAAGGTTGCCCTTGTTAAATTCAGTGGTAAATGTGGCATTATGTGAGTGCATTGGCTAAGTAGACTGATTATTGTCTTAAAAACATGGCAAACATCAGAGCACTAATGTGTTCCATCTTAGCAATATTTTTCACCCTGTTAAAGTGAAGGAAAAAACAAATTTACACAATTTTCCACTTATCTCAAATGTAGTTGACCAGCTCAGACATATTTGGTGTCCAAATTATGTTTAGTTAATTATAGATACTGACTAAAAGTTTATGACCACCATTTAGAATTATGTCAACTTCATGCCCAAATCATCACACACTTTCCTCAAACTGTCAAGTTGTTGAGATCTCAAATACACTTGCACACCTATTTATGTCCAAATTATATTATTTGGCTAAATAATGTCGCTTGAAGCAAGTGTAAGAGGATTTTGCCATGCAGTTTGCAATTATGCCTATTGGTAATCATTAGATTCCATTACTCGTTAACTAAGTCAGCCTCTCCCTACTGCAATGCAGAACAAAAGAAGCTAAATTTGAACACCACACATTGCCGGAACTTGCCTGACTGCATGTGACATGTGGACAATTTGTGTAAATTTGATTTCCCTAAACCATTCCTTTAACAGGGTGGATCCTATGCAAAACAGAGACAAGATAAAGTGGAGCTCTGACAGTGAAATACCAACAAAGATGTAACTTTGTGTAGTTTCTTTCCCCCTCCCCAACAACCACAACTGTGAATATGCATACAGACTGAATAACAAACAGCATACATAATGACGGGCTACTCATAACCACACTTACTGTAGTCAAATTACCAGATCATTGACTGCTTTTTAAAATGTAATATCACTTAATCTCCCAGGCACCACTTGGCTATTGTTTGAAATGTAAGTTTTAATTCAAGGGCAGCTAAGGAAAAAGTGTTATCAAACCCTTATCTGTTCTAGTGAGGAAGTATAAATTTAGGAGCCAAAGTGAAGGTCATTTCACATCCAACTTCTTCTGTACATTGGTGAGTCTCCAACCTGCATTTCTGGCAGTTATTTAAAAAAATACAAATGGCTCCCTCATTTTGATATTTAAAAATGATTTAAAATTAGATCAGAAATGATAGCAATGTTATTTTCGTAAATGACCAAGATCAATGATTTGACCATCAAAAGTTTCATACTTAATTTTTTCTGCTTGTGTTTCCAAATCAGTAAAGCCATATTCTTCTAGTCAAAACCATGGCTCTATTTGGGAAAGTCCTGGAACCTGTTGGCTTTATGCAGACCATGCGCGTGCTTGTTGAGGGAATCTGCTCTTATCTGAGTGACAATGCTGCCTCTGATGACATGGACCTGGTGAAGAAGAATTTGGACCACATTGATCATGAACTTAGCTCCTTTGGACCAGGTCTGCTGACTGATGAGGAGGTCCACTGTCTTGAAGATGACTTGGCTGTAGTATACAATCAGCTAGGAGCATCAGTGAGAGCCCAGCCAGAGTTCACAAAACGTGAAAAAGAAGTCTTTCTGAGCTTTGTTCAGGAGTACAGACTGGAGCGGCAGCTGACAGCACTGTACAGTCGTATGATGGGCATCTCTGTGCTGACCGAACAGCCAACCCTGTTGGAGAAGCTTGTTCATAACCGCAAGCCCAGACGCTGGGAGATTAAGGAGTTTTGTGTCAAGGTCAGTACATATGCAATATGTAAGTTTGGGTCTTTGGGTGAAGGTGTAAAGCATCTACAGTGCAATAAACTTTCTGGGTGGTAGTGGATGAGCACTCTGAGGACTCATAATAGCTCAAACCATGTGCCTTTTGAGCAAGGTGCTTATAAAAGTTAGCTAAATGACAAAATGTAAGGGTTCTTTGATATCAGTCAGAAATAAAAGAAAACATTACAGGACCGTTAATTAAGAACCTTTTATAGGCAAGATATTTGCAAGCAAGATGACCTTCATAATAACACAGGTAGTAGATAATAACAAAGTAAATGTCAGTGGTGAAAGACAAAGAAACAAACCAAAGACATCTGATAACACCAGCTGATAATTTACTCAGCAACCACCTTTTGTCAAACACCACTTATGTTTGAGATATGTTAAACTCTCAAACATAAGTGCTATCTATAAAGATACAGTAAAAGTTAAGCAGTTAAGTTTTTCATCTTTTAGAATTTTGTTTTTGCTGCCTTTTACAATGTCCAGACTGGGAGAGCAGTAGGGGTGCAAATGCCTTGTCCATGGGCACAGTGGCAGACTGGTCATAACTAAGATCCTGGTACTAGCAACTCTTCTGTTTGACAGATCAGTTACAGTCTACTCCAGAATCAAATCTCAATATTTCAATATGGTTAAAATCCAGAGACTGATGGCTATTGCAAAACATTTTGTGTTCCCGCAACCATTTCTGTGTTGATTTGGGTGAATGTTTGACCTTCTCCTGGCAGAGGCAAGCAGATTTTGGGCTAAAATTTCCTTGTACTTAACAAAATTCATGAAACATCAATGATCCACCACCATATTTTACAGTGGTTATGGGGGCTTTTACTTGTATGCAGATCCCTTTTTTTTGCCAAACATGCCTATGGTAAACTTTAAACTGCTCCAGACTTTAAAAACTTTTTTATTATGGCCTTGATTCGGCTTAATGGTATTTTAAATTACCTATGTATTTTTTAAATTTCCATTAACTGTGGAAGTGGTCAAAGGCAACAATAGAGTTCTTGGAGACTGAGAACGATAATAAAAAATAAAAATAAAGAATCTTTTTCAAGGATGACAAGGATGTTTGCATTTATTTTCATGAAATAAATGATTAAATAAATTATTAAGAAAAGTTCTTATGATAATGATTTTGTTTTGACTACAGGTAAGTGGTTTTTTTAATCATTCAAGTGGAACATTTGAATCATTGTGTGTAATGTTTATTTTTTCAATCATTCTTGCCCATAATTGCCAAGAATTTTGGAGTTGGCTATACCAAACAAGAATACCCAGTCACTCCTGGCATTCAAACTGAGGACCCTGTGGTTGCTAACTAAATTCTCTATCTTCCACCCACAACAATAATTGTGTAACAGTGATATAAATGTCTGTGTTCAGTCTTCTCATTCATTCATTTGTATAAACCTAGATCTATTTGCATTGCAGGTAAATTTTGTTCTTGGGACAGGTCTGTTATGCCTTTTTGTAGAGGCTTTTTTGACAGGAAGAGATCAGGCCCTTCTCATGAAGAACTGGTCAGAAAGGATGGCTGCGTTGTACAGGAAAATGAAATCCACTGGAGGGCTCTGTTCTGGATACTTCCGAGAGCAGGCTGAAGAGGATGTCAGGAAGCAGATCCTAGAGGTTCGGTGGAGCACACACAGCCCAGAGCAGCAAGCAGCAGCGATTCTAAAAGGTTTAGAGCAAAATTATGACTGGCTGCACTGGGCTGTAATGGTGCACCCCGCTGTGGGCTCCTGGAAGGAGGCAGCAGTCGATGGCAGGGAGGGAACTGAGGAGAAGAGCAACTGGCCGAGCCTGGAGCACTTCATCTCTGTTTTTTCAGAGGCATCCAATTCCAATGTAGTGGCCTGTTACAGGGACACCCCTTCCTCCCTGGATAAAGCTCGCATCCACCAACTGATAGTGGACCTGGAATGGAAGATCCCAAACCCACCTCCGGAAATCTATGCAGCTATAGAAGAAGATCCAGGTAAAGCTAGACTATATCTAGCCAATCGGATGTTAAAAAAGCTGCAAGAAGGACTTGGCACAAGCGTTGCTATCTATGTGGTACCAGGCAAAATGGAGATGAAGTGCAACCTTCCTCAGGCCTCATATTACCAATATGAATACAAGCACAGGCTGGCATCAGGAACAGTTTGTGTATTTGGATAGGAAACTAGATTTGATTCATGTTGCATTTGAACAAGCATTTATTAACATAGCCATCGCATCAGACAATTATTTTTACTGAATCTGAGTATGACTAGTTGTTAGCCAGTATTGCCCCAGAAAAGTTATGCATATTGGGCAACTACAAATTGTGTTAATTATTATATGTTGTTATTAATGCAATTTATCCACATGCAACTTACATATGTGCATTTTACATTTGTAAAATCAATAAAAGTGAACTGTGCTGAACACACCCTAAAGAGTGCTGTGCATTACCATAAACCAAGGATACAAAACTTTTTTTTTCACTACAGGCCACAGGAGAGCAATTTTTACAGTCACCCTCCAGTGTCCTGACTATGACGATTTTTCATTTAGATCACAACGCAATACTTATCATCAAGGGATCTGTTGTGTTTGAGGACATCAAACAAAGTTTATGCCCTCCTTCGTTGTTCGCTTCATGTCCTTCATCATAACATCTGGGAAGTTCTTAAGCACTTGGTAAAAACTGTCCACAGATAGAGAAAAGACCTGACATATAGTTTGAGCTTGAACTGTAGCCACATGTTTTCCTCTGGTCATGAGACATGTCTCTGGAAAGGGCAAGAAACATGATTCACAATGACCAAGTTTAATCATGAAAAAGCAATTACCTTTTCAAAGATTCATTTGGTATAAATATCAAGACTAATTTAGTATATATGTCAAAAACTATTATAAACATAAATGATGAAGAGCTAGACAAAACATCACAGCATATCACAGCATTTTACAGTACATTAGCTTAATTAGTCTCATATCATACCAACCTCCAAAATAGCCCCCATCGCACAGCTCCTTCTGAACAGTCTCAGTCTCCACGACTACCTGTCCGCGCTCAATGAAGAACATGCGGTCACCGGGAGTATTCTGACGTACAATGACGTCACCCTCCTGAAATACCTCAGATTGTAAATGTAAAAGGATGGCGTTGGTGAAGTTTATGTCACAGTTCTGAAAGATGGGAACTCTTCTCACAAGGCCTGAGCACATGATCATCAAAATGTCCTTCAAAAAGTAAAAAAAAAAAGTGATAAATTATTCAGTATGAATTTAACAACATTAACAAACTTTAGAATATCCCCACTGCTTAATAAGTAGTTAAATCATTAAATGCTACCTCTTTAATGGATGATGACACCCAGTTTAGTACATCCTTTTCGTCATACCACTTTCCCCCATAACGAGCCTGAAAGTAGCTGCTGATGCGAATACGCAGGTCTCTGGGAAGCTTCATAAAGGTCATATAGTCTTCCAGATGATTCAACTATAGGGGGGAAAATATACAAATATAATTCCTAAAAATGTGTAGATATCTATTCATCTCATTTATAGATTGTGTTTTCTTGCACCTTGTTATTGTATGCTTTTCCTGTGAGGTCTGTATCACTCATCAGAGCGACTGTGTTGGCAACCAGCACTGTGTACATTAGAGCTCCTGACACAATGCTGGTCATGACAATCCACAGCTCCACCTCATCTAAAGTGAAAAGAATAAAAAGATAATATGGAAGACACTCATTAAATAGTCAGAAAATTAGACTGATACGTTTATAGACAGAATATGAATATGAACATGAACAGAAATAAACTCTTTACTTGTCGGTGTGTCAGAGGAACCGTACGATATTGCAGTCATATGTGAGAGCGCACGAAAGACACCAAAGGAATATTTCTCCGCCACTGTAGCATTCTGTAAAATATATTTACATTTTGCTTATTTTTACAAATAATGAGATGTAACAGATTTAACTATATCATTTTATGGACAAAAAATGGCACACAATGACGTATCATGAAGCAATTAAAGAAAATGTAACATTTTCTTTTAAAACATTTAAAACAAGTTTTGGGCTCTGTGCAGCTCATGGAACTTCTGCCTCAATGCAAAAAGAAGCACTTTTACAGGTCCTTTCTCCCTGCAGCCATCAGATTGTACAACGCTGTCATTATGTCATCCATATAAACATGAATAATATGCTCGCACTGTTCTATATTTTTCTCAACCTTGGGCATTGCATTTACAATATATTTTGCTAAATTTCTATTCAGTGTCCTCCTGATTTTGCACTACCCATATGCATAGTTGCACTATTGCTTTTGAGTTATTAGTTATTTAAGGTACCTCCGTGCATAGGTACATGTGTATTTTTGCACAGTTCTATTTGCACAGCTCTCTCTTTATATTGTAGCGGCGGTGCGCCTGCACTGTGTGCACTTGCGTGCCTGTGAGCCCCCATGGCCGCTTGTTATTTGTGTAGTAGAATTCCCTGTTCAGCTGGAAAGAGTGTTTGGTGCAAAAGGGGGAAATGTGGGATTTGTTGTCCATGCTTGCCTGTGTTGAACCAGCACGTTATATGTGTGGGGCCAGAAAGTCTGGTGGGCTTTTGTTAACCCCTGCCGGCTTTCCCCATGTTGATTCAGTTCTCAGGCCAACCACAGAGCTACGTGTTGTGCTGTAAAAGTGTGTTTGCCAAATAAAGAGCATTTTCCTGATTTTAAAATGTTTCCTGGTCACACCTCTTCTTCGCCGACGTCACAATATTCTTTATATCTTTATGTTCATTATTTTATTTGTTGTCTTGTATTACTTGTATGCTGCTGTAACACTTAAATTTCGCACTTGAAATCAATAGAGTGTTGTCTTAAACCCCTCGCTAAATTCATATGAAATTACCATGAGATTTTCTCGTCTGACCCAGCAGTCTGATGGAAACTCTTCCAGCATTGGAACGAAATACTGCACACAGCCATTCCAGTGGCACAGCAGAAAGATCACCATGAACAGAGACAGGATTCTGAACAAAACACGAACCACCTCCAGGTTTTCATTTGACACCTAGTAAGCAACAAAATCCTATATTAGCCTACACAAATTATGAAATTAAATATAGGATAGACAGTAGAGGTTGCAGAAGGACGTCTTAACGTTAACTCACTTTCTCCACCTCATTAAAGAAGCGGACCAGACGAGAGACGCGTAGCAGCCGCACCAGGCTGAGAATCCGCACAAACATAAGGATCCTCATCGTTTTAGTGGCTTTAGAAGACAGAGAATCATCTTGATATTGTAGATCCTGGGAACAATAGCAACTGAATATCAAAGTCGCGTTTTATATAGCCTAGAGATCTTTTTTTATGTTATTTGTAAATTATCCAGTAAGATATCTTACCGCAATCAGAAGTATGTAACCCACTGGAAACGCTGCGATCATATCTGGTATAAACCAACTCTTTAAATAATTTTGCCGAATGGATTTCAGATCGAGAATGGCCGCCTGTGCAATAGACAAAATTGGACAAAATCTTAGGAAGGCAAACGTGAGGCGAAATATTTTTCTGGCTCTTGTGTCTAGTTGAATTGGTTACCTCGTTGTCCTCGGAAATGATCCCCATGCGAAAGTTGAGTCCCACGTCGACAAGGAACAGAGTATCTGAGAAGACATTAAATCCTTCCCAACCCACGCCACCTTGACCGTCTAAAAAAGCAATCTCTATCGGGATCCCAATCAGGTTCAGAAACGTTATGGTCACCATGCACATTATGTAGTAACTCCTGAACAAAAAAAGTATCAGAGGTCTCCTTACACAATAGTAATCACAAAATAACAATGAGAATGAACCTACATTACAATGATACCAAATTGTTCGTAGGTTTGACTTTCTGCATGACATTGATCATATAATTGCAAAAACATGCCACCTGGAATATGAAATAAGTATATGAAGATTTTTGGTCAAGAGGCTTTCTTGTTTCTCGGAACTGTCTTGTAAGTCTTGTGGTATCATCCTGGACATTTTGCTGATGATCCAAGAGGCTTCCTCAGATCTGAACTGTACTAATAACTGAACTGTGCGGTAGTCTTAACTTACTACTACTAGACAACTCCAAATTTGAAAGTGCATGTTCTCTATTATGGTTCCATGTATGGTTATTACGAATGTAATATGAATGGTTATATAAATGTAACTAAAAAAACAATTTTGAGCAAGCAGACAGTACCTTAAAGGACTGAACGGATGAATGACAAAGACTCCTTTCTCTCTTTGTCTCATGCACTCATTCTCCACAGCCACTTCACTGCCGTACACATACAGAGACTGCCTGTTTAACTGGGGCAGCAGCAGATTTCGCCACGCGTCCCAGCTGAAGCATCCGTGGGTCCCAGGTGCTTGCTTTTCCATCTCTGGTCCCTGACTAAGCACGCTGATCACGAAACCACTTTTAACATCCCTGTGCCCCTCTGGCAAGTTTATTTCTGGACTTCTTTTATGCTGATCTTGCCTTTCTTCCCCCTTACTTGCTCACACAAACAGTAATTTTCCAGCACGCTTGTTTGTCCAAGTAGTAGGTAGCAAAGAAGATAGCAAGTGCAAGACTTTCCATTCTCTCCTTCTCTTCATCACTGCTATCCTCGACTCACTCATCAACTATTCAGCATCTCCGCTTCATGTGCACCTGAATAAGGCACGCCTGAAATGTAGTCTGGGTCGGTTACACAATAGGTGGTTTTAAATATCATGTCTCTATGTCATCTGCACCAGGCAGATGGTTGTGACAGAACTAAACACCTGGCTGCAACACAAATAATGACTGAGTGACTATGACGAGGGAATAAAAATCAAGGAATATTTACAGTTTTTTTTAAAAAATAAATTAATAAATAAAAGTCAAATGCGTTTTTAGTATTTGTGGTACTTTCAGGTACCAGAATTTGGTTTTTGTGATGTGCTCATTAAAACAGAATATACTGTGCTTACCACGTACTGATGCAGGTCATGTTTTTTTTTAGCACACTGTACACAGTGTTGAATTACAGACTTCATGTTACCTCTCTGATCTTCCAGTAAATGGTCAGTGTCAACAAGATGAGAGTCCTCATCCCACCTCCAAAATACAAGAAATACAAGAAAGTGGGTAATGATAATACATTGAATGATAATGAAAAAGCATCAAATAATGATTATCAATTAACCAAACCTTCAACCATTTCCAACATGTATATTCTTTGATGCTTTTTTCTTTATCATTCAGTGTGATTTAGAAAACTATAGAAACAGTATTTATTTATTTTTTAGAAAGAATCTTAATTTTTTACTCAGCATCTCTTTGAAAGACTTCAATACCAGACTAGGGATATCCTTCTCATTAAACTCATGGCACTGCATCATGAACACGTGTCAGTTTGTGAAATCAGTGCAGTAATGCAGTAGTGTATCCTAAAACTAAACTAAGCTTGTGGTAAATGCTGTTCAAGAGCATGTAACGTTTTTTTGTTTTAATTTTACGAACATGCTTTTGCATACAAATTTAGAAGTTGCTTGCTATTGTATGCTTTTTTGGTTCATCGACATTGGTCATCATTACAGCAGCGTTGGCAACCAACACTGTATACATTAAGGCTTCAGAGACCATACTAGTCATGACAATGCACATCTCCAGCTCGTCTAAATGACAATGTGATATATGGTAAATAGTAAAGCTTTAGGAATTCTCCCAGGGACCTATCAGTTAAAACATTCGCACAATCTATTAAATACCTAGGTATTGTCATTACATCTAACCTAAATTAAATATTCAAACTCAAATTTACCCCACTACTACAGAATATTAAACGTTGGAATAATCTTGTCACTCTCCCTAATGAGTCGTGTTTTTACAGTAAAAATAAAAATTTCTTCTGGTTCTCTTTTGTTTATTCTGCTGTTAATAAGTTCTATGGGAAAAGCAAAAAAACACAAATCAAGTTATCTACCCTAGAGAAACCAAAACAGTTTGGGGGACTGGGCGCACCAAATTGATACCTGCTTCAAAAACAACACCATCAGCACTACTTTAAACGCTTGGTGTACAGCAAATGAAATTCCTCTCCCTCTGCCTAAACCCCAATCTGGCACAACCCCATATTCCTCAGAATGGAAAGAGTGGGGAATAGCTGGCCTAGGACACCTATTTAGTGATAACCGACTCATGACCTTTGACCATATTGAACAGAAATATATTGTACTGTACTGTATATAATATACTATACAAGACCATCAGTTTTTAAATATATACAACTAGTCATGGAAGTCAACAAAAAGATAGATATCAGTAACTTCTACAACCAGGCTCCTCCATTACACCTTAAATTGAGCTCACTACAACCAAAGAAAACATTATCACAAATATATAAATTGCTCTCTCATCATAAAACCACTACCAACAAACAAATGGCTATCTGACCTTAATAGGGAACAATATAGTTTTAATTGGCAGATTATATGCAACAACACATTTTCCATGACTCTCATAATCAAGCAGCAGTGACCGTGTCTTGCTGAAGCCGTGGTGTAACTGTGCCCGTTCTGCAAGATCATAAACAGCACATAACCTACAGAATGAACTAGTCAACTACTGTTAGCTAGCTAGCTAACATATAAGCTCTGGTTGTTAGGGAAAAGCACTGCTACGCTGTAATCTCACAGCGAGCTACTCTAATCTGTGAATTTTGTTCTCCAGCCTGTCAAAAAAAGTTTGGCACGAGCCGGATAGTGTTAGCATGCTAGATAAACCCAGACCAGAGAATGAAGACACAAGATCAGTGAAAAATATACACACTGAGGGCTCAAATCACTCACTCTCACCTGATATAACTGAGTTCGAAATACAAAAATACAGAGAAACACACAAACACCTCCCATTAATCACTAGCCAGCTATAATGAGTTCTCTAACTAAACAACTTTACAATTGGGTAACAATATAAATTCCACAACAAGGATAAATCAGATGACTATCATTCACTTCCGACCAATTAAAGAGCAAATAAATGCCTTACCTTTTTATCAAGAAAAACGCTAAAAGTCCATCAGTCCTGAATTCTTTTTCATTTTGTAGTATATCGGACTCTTTCACTCTCACTCCCATTTGCTTTGTTTACACTCTCACGCTCTGTCACTCTCTCTCTCTCCTGATTGGCTGCTGATTCTCGCCTGTCAACGTGTATCCGGACTTCCTTTGTGCCTAAAGTTGGAGCGCGATGACGCTTGACGTATGTGAGCTAGTGTATGACGTATGCATACAGATTTCCCGCCAAATCAGGCCCGACAACTGTGAATTACTGTTACAGTATAGTCAGGGTGACTCACAGCAACTCAAGAACATCATGTTATAAAGTATTTTTTTCCTCCCCTGACTCATTAATCATGTTTTGTTTATTTTAACTACAAAATCCTACGCACTGTAGCTTTAAAGACAAAACTAAACTATCCATAAGGCACTGGCTCAACCTTTAACAGATCACTTCTCTCTAGAAAATATCCATCTACCAAGATTCCTGGTTCATCATTACCTCAGATCATATAATATTAAGAAATGTTAATATTTTAATCATCATGGGTCACAGTGTGCTACCTCATTCACGTGGCGAGTGCTGTTTCTAGTACATGTTGCAATTTATGTGGTGTGCTGTCTGCATATGTTGTATATCTGTATATACTGTATATGTGTATTTGCATTGCATTAAAATAAATAACTATAAAAAAATTCTCCCTTCGAAATTTGAACACTTCAATACTGTTTCATGGTAGGAAACCATGGTATTTTACTAGACTATACAGTTCTGTGTTGTGTTAAATTAAATAAATACTAATTTTATTCTTACAACCAAAATTATGACAAGGTCAGTAGAAACGTTTGTAGGGTAGTATTTTGTTGTAAAAAAAAAAAAAATGTTTTGGCACTGTAGTGGTGTACTGTTTAATACATACAGTATAACATATGCACAGGTTAGAATATAATTTTAAAGTCTGAAACCAAACATCACTCACTCTATGTCCATAGCATATGATTAAAATAACTGGGTAAGGTTTTCTAAAGATGACATATCAGGTTGTATATGTGCTTGATGTGAGTTTAGTCCAACCTTGCTAATCATGTAACCCCTGCATGCATACACAACAAATGCACCAAATTTTCAGGCATGCACTTTTCTGGCTTTGGAGTTTTTTACAGTAGAGGAACACAAGGTGGACAGCAGATCTAAATTATAAACTCCCCAGAAAATGCCATCTCCAATGGAAGTGATGCAAGGTTCGCAAATGTTACGAGCACCATAATCATGACATAGCAGTACCTTTGCAAATAAGATAGCAGTAAGGATGAGCTAACACAATTACCAAGCACACAGTTATCGTGATCTACATAAGTATTATGACAGAGATGCTTTTGTTTTGGATCTGTATTCCTGTGGTCTTTTCAGAAAAGGATTTGGACATTTGTCCTGGCACCTCATTTAAACCTGGATGTTCTGCAACTCCAAAGCAAGCCTAAGATGGCCTCGGCTGATTTGAGTTTCAGTGATAAGGCAACTCAAAAGTGTTTAATTGTCAATAACAAAAAAAGTGGTCAGAGTGATATTTTGTGCCAAATCCATGCAGTCTGTGTTCAAAAACATTGCTCTCTTTTACAAAAGCATCCAGGTCAACATATATTCTGGTATTCATTGGATGGACCAGTCATCTTTATGATGATATCTGCATATAGTGTAGTAGTATGGCCACTAAAAATAGATCTCTCGTCTATCAGGATGATGTACAGCATGTACAATGACCACTAAAAATAGCCTGGGAATTATAGATGGAGAGAAGCACTAGGAAATAAATAATTATGTATACATACTGAATAAACATGTTTAGTAGGTTGCAGGAAATTATCTACCATGAAATCTCTACCAGGTGTTGTGCCAACTGAGATTAATGCTGTTTAAGCAGCTTGAAAAGCTGAAAATATAAAATTTGTTTACCACGTGTTTAAACGTATTGGACACAGAGCCAGTTTCTAAAACATGGATTAAAAGTGGTCATTGGCTATAAAACAGTGCCAATGGCAATTTGCCTGTCTGTCCAAATACTTTTGGTACTTAAAAGGGCGATGGAAGACAATTGTCATTAAACCAACCTTTTTCACTGTGTTATGGTGGCATGCATGTAATCCACAAGCATTAATCTATGAAGACACACAACAACTCAGAGCCTATAATTGCTCCATTGAAGTGCTTGATTGAATAATGCTTGTGGATTAATGCTCGTGTATTATGTGCATATCGTCGCTGTCCAATGAAAAACATCTCCAAATCTCCCATTTTTCAGGAACACGAAAAAACACTTTTTCATATCATTAATCAGACACAATAAATCCGAAATTTACAGTGTGATTTGTCAGCTTTTCAGTGGTCATTTAGATGTTAACTGCTGTGGGGTAGATAGACGTTTTTCCTCACATTCCATATATGATAAAAAGTAAAAAATGCAAAAAGTGGAGATACATGTTTTTTATTGGACAGCGACGATATGCAAAATGGAAAGAGGTAAAAGGTAAACAACAATATTCTGTTTTCAGGTTTGTCTAAGCAGATGCTAAGTAAACGTTAGGTCACTGATGTACTCCTGGTTCTGGAAACATCTCAAAGGTGACTAACCATGTTAGTATCAATAGGCACGTTTCCACTGAGGTTTTGGATCCCTTTCAGGAACTAAAAGTTTTCCAGAACTTTTATCCTGAAGGAGAGCTATACAATTCGTGGACAAGTTCCTGTTTTGCGTTTCCTCCACATTGCATGGACCATTATATAAAATAACAAGTGATGAAAACTGTGCATTGTCATTTCAGCACGAGGCAAAAGTACAACAACACGGCAAACATGGAGGAGGTTGAGGATAAAGTTGTGTTTTTCTCTATTGTTTTGCTTTGTTGCAGGAATATGTTGTTATCATTATCTTTTTAAACCAGTTGCATGTGGCAAACAACGCAGTAGACATCATGTCCCCTTCAAGCACAATTTCACCGATGAGTCTATTTTTCTGCCTTTAGAAGTATAGTATAAAAACAAAGGCATCGTAGAATCAGTCTGATTTGCTGGTCCGGCCACGCTGCCTCTAAAAAAAAAAAAGCTTTAGTTATCGCTTGTTAGGTGAACGTAGGTTTTTTAAAAAGGTTGGTCATTCCGTGAAGCTTGCAATTGACCAATCAGTAATGTCCGTTAACGCCAGCTCCACCCCAATAGTTCCTGGTCTTCAGAAAAGTACCTACTCTGACACTACACCGAGGAATTTAAATCCACCTTGGTTCCTTCTGTAGCAATGTGACTAAAGTTCTTGAGCTTCTAAAAAGGTTTCTGGGTTCCTGCCATGGAAACACGCCTAATAACATATCTGTCACAAAACAAAGAGATCACAGCAGTGGCTATAAGCAGCTCTACCTTTTGTTAGAAGTGTTAAGATAATAAATAAGAAATGCTATAAACCCCTACAAGTAGCTATCTCAAGCATCTCACCTCCACAAGCATGTGCAAGGAAAGGAGGTGAGATTCCCGGCTCATGTTATCAGAGAACTGGGTATGTTCTCGTTCAGAATTCAGTTCATTCAGTATATCATTCAAATCCCACATCTGCTACTAGAATAACTGTGTTCTCACTTCTTACTCCTTCGACCAAGGGCAGACTAGATAACTGTCTACACTTAACACTACACTGTCTAACACTTAGACTCATCTTTCATGAAATAGTCAGAGCTGCTTCTACAAACCTGCTGAAAATGTGGGATGCTAAGGTCAGGCCGAATGGGACGAGGCAGCAAAATTTAATTTCCTATGGGCTAAAGACTCCTAATAAAATGAGGCCAGCTTACTCCTGACTTGCTAACAGGAAACCTATAGTCTCACATTAAAGAAATCCTCGAAAGTTCATTTGTGAATGCTTAAGAAGGAGACAGGAATCCAGATGAGGAGAGCTTAAGTAACGTTAGTCTCCCTGGCCACTGATGTCCCTCTACTCATAGACATGAAGCAAGTGGCGATCCTGTGTTACACCTGAGACAATTCCCTACACGCCTCGGTCAAGGCTGGCTGTTTACGACTGGACTGTGTAGTGACTAACTACCTTATTTAACATAGGGTTAAATAATGGATTGAGAATGATTAATATTAGCTGCTAGGTAACAACGAGAGACGGATACTTAAGCAACTAATTGTTTTTGGCTGGTTACAACTAGGCCTGGGTGATATGGCAAGAAAAATCAAATCTCGAATTTTTTTCAAATTATCGACGATTCTCGATTTCGATTTTTGTTTTTATGTAATCTAACTGCATTTTCAACCCGTAGTTTCACACATTTCTCCCATTCCACTTGGTGTTTTTGGCAGTGCTGGAATAAATTAGTCGTGCTGCTACTTTTTGTAGCACTTGGCTTTCTACAGACTTTAAACTTTACAGTAGTCTGTTCAACATCAGACTATTCAAATCCGTACCAATTCCATATTACTGAGGTGATGTCACCACAATTCTTGGTTACAAGTGCATCCGTGTGTGAAAGCAATGAGGCTTTGAGAAAGGGTTTATGACTCTGCGCTTTACGCGGTGCACGTAGCGACATCTGGTGGTGAAAAGCACGAAGCGCACCTCTCCATCCACTGCTGCAGAGTGGCGGAGTTTCAGGTTACATCTAATAAACCGATCTTCTCCAGTGTTTCTGAAAACGTGTCATGTGTTGTGATAACTAACGACACTAAAACACGCCGTTTGGTTTGAGTGCATTACGTATCTAAATAAACTTTTATAAAGCTATTGTGGAGTTTACAGCAAACCTGCTGACTTATTCCCATTTAACCAAGCGCTCAAGCCCTCAAGCGCTACTCCGTCACCTACACAAAGCTTCATGAGAACACAGTAACTGTAAATCATACTCAATCAAGCGCGTGGTAGCACTGAACAGGTGAACAGCACGCGCAAACCATTCAAAAACCCGCGCCGGCCGGTTCGCGTCTCTTTTGATTAAAGGAGCGAAGCAGTCACGTGGTTGCGCGGCGAACGACTCTTCTGACGTCATTGGTCACGTGTTTAAGGGAACCGAATCAAGGCTCGATACAGCGCTTCTAAAACCGGGGCTTTGTTTTGTTTTGACACAAGCGGCGGAGCTTCGTGTCAACGGTAACATCACTGGTTAGGGGCTTCTGGTGGTGTTTTGTTCGTATTGCCTGACAAAAGAGAAACAGTATATGTAACGTAAAATCTCGATGTTCACGTTTTTTCCCACATCGCGTTAAAGCATTGATTCGCATTAAACGAATGAATCGTGAGAGTCGCGCAGCGCACCGACACTAAGCTGCAGCGAGTCCGCTGGCTGTGGTCGGAAACTTTGAATCCAAACAAGTTCCAAATGACCGAAGAACCTCCTTTTCTTTAGAACCAGTTCTCCAAAACAGCAGGTGGCCTAAGCAGAGGGCTGAAATGCAAGCGGCGCCAGAATAACAGTTCATAATAACTTCCTAAACCGCATGCAAGTTTAAAAAAAATTAAAAAAACACACAAAAAAAAGTTTATAATAACGATTTAAGGTGTTCAAGTTGATGTTTAATTTGTCTCGTGCGGTTTTTAAGAGTTATCCACGGTATAGTAAAATCCATATCACGGCCCTGCGTCGTACCGGTATTCACGGTAATATCGCTATACCGCTCATTTATACCAGGTTTGCACAGCAGGACTTGGTGCTACAGGGCGGAATTTAATAGATAATAATGTAGTGCACACTTTGTAAGTTGAATATGCAAGTACGTAATAACTCATGTGGAAAAATAGCAGGTGTATTTTAGCGTGTCATGCAAAATAATATAACATAACAGTGGCAGTAGGTACCATCAAACTGCTTAAATACATACAATACCTGGCTCAAATGAGTAGGTGCTGGTGCAATGGGTGAATTAAAACATTGAATTAAACTGTGTATTATTATAGGACTATGGGCATACTCTGTGCCTGGTCACAGCATGGTCTATGATTTCCCCCTGTAATAATATATCATTATTCAACACCAACCTAAAATGAAATAATTATCGATAATGTCATCTGCAAATATGGAGCTTAGAATCAAGCACTGCCTGGTATTTTTACACATTATTCACTATGCACTTAGATTTCCAACGTGAGTACCTAGGATCACTTGTAAGAACCTCATAATACCCATTAAGGTCTGAGTTATTATTGCACTGTAACCCCAAGTATTTTACTACGAGAGCCTAAGGCCTTAAGCTTTTCGGGGCACCGTACAAATGCTGATCCCGTGCTCTGACCCCAACACTGTTTAAAACTGAGATAAGTGAGGAAAGCATTTAGTTGTACTGCAAACCTGCTTGTGAAATAACAATAAAAACAAATAAACACTGATTAGTAAAGAATGAACTTTATAAATCAACAACCATCTGCATGAATTTTATTTCTCCATGTACGTGTGACTTATATGTGCGACACACCTCGATACTTGTTGGTTAATGACCAGG
The DNA here is from genome assembly GCA_028565825.1 of Olivaichthys viedmensis. NCBI lineage: Eukaryota > Metazoa > Chordata > Actinopteri > Siluriformes > Diplomystidae > Olivaichthys > Olivaichthys viedmensis. The sequence goes on from JAOUQW010000004.1 coordinate 17,985,115, forward strand.
GAAGAACAGTACCGAGTGTTTAGAGCCAAGACATGAGGATTTATTACAAAACATTGACTGGGCTGGCCAACAAGTATAACAACATTACAAAAAATAGATATAAAAGTATTTTTACAAACCAGCACAGACCAAAAACCGACAATCCTCACAGATCTGAAGAAACAGAGGAAGAACATCACTATTGCATATAAAGGTACAAAACTTTTTTTTTTTTTTTTTTTGCTGGTCATCTTCATAACTTTCCAGTTCATTTTGACCAGATATGGACAGGATAAAACAAAAGCAGAAACGACCAAATTTACCACTGGTTAATGGAAACAGAATTTAAAAGGAGGTTCAGGTGCTACACCACTAGTTAGTAAAGAACAAAATTTATAGGTCACAATAGATAGTGAGTAGTAATATTAAAATAAACACAGGACTTTCTAACTGATTAGAACCACTGCAAATTTTACGGAAGGTCATAGGCATGGTTATACTGCACCAGAAGACACATTGCACTGAGAATGCCATGCGAGCATTTGTTGTGTGCTCACTACATGCAGCATGCAATTATTTGAGGGTCTCAAAATTAGCCCGTGTGCAAGAGACATTATCTACGGTCAAACAAGGAATGCATTATGGATTCAAGTAGCACCAAAGATAGTAGCAAGATGCAGTTATGTATTATAAAAAGACTCCAAAGTACCAGGAGTGGTTTTAATCAGAAATTCCAACACCAAAAAAAAAAAAATGTTTTGTTGATCTTTCAAAAAATGTGCAAGTTCTTTTCTGCTAGTCAAGTTTAAAATTCATAAACCTTATTGAAGAAAACATCATAAGCATTAAACTGTAGTACCATACAGACAAAATGGCATCCTTTGGGTGTGTCTTATTTTTTTTGAAAAAAATAAAAATAAAAATATTGAACCCAAATCAGAAAATTAACTTGGTACTGTGAGGAGATTTTTGGGAGATGAGACTGTTAAACACTGATCTGTTACAGATCAGGCTTCTTGTGCACTGCTTCCACTATCTGCGTTTCATACATTTTTAAAATTCAGTTGGTGTGGTTGAGTTAAGACATAAATTGTGCAAACAGAGTTGCGCAAAAAGAACCTCAAGTCAACAACAACAAAAAAAATGTAAAAACATTCTCCCTATACAATAGGTAGTTATATAAACAAGATACGGAACACATGGAAAACAATATGGGTTTGGAAACCACATTATAAATCACATGCATAACTTAAGCGCATCAAGTTCCTTTAAAAACAAACAAACTGGTAAATCTTGTAAAATTGTAATTTTAAGGGAATTTGACAGGGTGCTTTAAATAAGGTTTTCAATAAATATGCATTGCGAGTACATTGGAAGAATTCATATCCTCAGTGAAAACCCTTTAAAAGGGATTGGACACCTGGAGAAACAACACGTCATTTTAGGGCACTGAGAAAACCGTTGGGAGCCCTACTGGAAGTGCAGCTGAAGCAGGGGACCCATTCAAGTTCACATGTGGAAATGCTCTGCAGTTTTCCAGTTAGCATAGTTTCCAAAACAACAATATACAGGCGAAAACCAGGCCAATAAATATAAAACTAAGTCAAGCGGTTGAAATGGGTCACTACCATCTACAGTACGTTAGCTTTGAGGCACCACAATATCCAGCGGACATATATCTGTACAAACATAAAAACTATGCTAATAACCATTGCTAATAAGTCAGACACCTTGCAAACGCTAAGTGAACTGTGAAATTCAGCCAAAGCCCTGAGCCGAAATAACCTTACATAACCAAAGTGGGGCTAGATGGTGGAAAATTTAGTGAATCATGTAAAAACTACACTGAACCTAATATAGTAACATTGGTGGATGAAGCTGTGAGAACCGGTCTAGACTGAGGAGATCACTGAGCCAAAAATACTGAGAAGTTTGTTTAAGCTGAAAAACCATGACCAACTAAATGCATGTTCGTATTTGTTTAGCCCTCGCTCAATCACTACATAATTCTTCTTTTCACACCCAGCCTTTGTGATAATTTGCCATGTTAGCTCCCTTTAATGTACAAACATTCTGCCTGAAAATACATCCTCATAAAAATGTCAAGTTGTCCCCATTTGATAGTTTAAAATACCAGCTGGCTACCATCAGGTTTCTTCTTCACCATCATTAGAATTCCAACACGCATGAATTTTTTTATAGAAATATTCCCCTGTAAAAATCTAGCTTACTTCATTTTTAAAGTGAATTTACAAGACACTAACTGGCATACCAACTCGGCCGCTCTCGGCTACACGCCGTGAAAAATCAGCAGGAGTGTTAAGAGATGAGTATAGATCACTTGCTTGTCTACTCTTGAGTATGGAATTTTAAAGTGACATCAACATTGGCCCAGTCATTTTCCTTTGGGTTTCCCCTTCCTAAGACTTATGTTTGAGGATTCTTCTGAATCTGCACTGCGACCTTTGCTCTTAGGCGCAGCCGATGAGCTGTCTGACGCCATGCTGGAAGAGCAGGCACTTTCTGGTCCTCCTTTGTCTTCTGTGAGCGAGCCCAAACCCACACTTGCGTTGTTCCCCTCGTCCTCATCATCAGAACACGGCTGCCAGTCCTCTAGCTCCTCGCTCTCCGAGCCCTGCACGGCGATCTGGGGCACCAGAGGGACCCTCCTCACCACACACTCCTCCATGGACTGTGAGACTGGCACCACCCACTCGGCTTTGTGCTTGGGCCGGGCATCAGCCGGCGTGGTTTGTGTGGTTGGAGTCTGTCCGACTCTTTCATCCGGCTCGTCGAAACTCACTTCCTGCACGGCCTCCTGCTTTTTAAAGGAGTCGCGCCGTTCGGACAGATTGAGCTTTCGCATTACCACAATCTGGCCAGCAGCAAATCCCCCAAGTCTGCCATGGTCTGAGCCATACTGAGGCTCCGCCTCCGCATCCCCACCCACCTCCATCTCGCAGTGAGGAACCTCTAAAGTGTGCCATCGGGGGCCGTGGGCCTTTTTCTCTCCGTGGAAGACACCAGAGAGCTTTTCAGCAGACTGTACTCTCTTCAGCAGGGGTGACACTGGGTGCTCGGTGCTGCGGGGTCGAACCCCGTGACGTACAATAGTGGGAGGGGACAGTGTTTTCCCATGGTAGGAATGGAGGGTCTTGGTGATGCTGGGTAAAGGGGAAGAGGAGTGCTGAGGGGATAGGGCCTGGGTGGAGGAGGTGCAGGCGAGTGGGGAGGGGGGGATGCTGCTGGTGGATTTGCGCCGGCCGACTTTAGCGTAGCGCTGAGCGCCCAGTTTAGGCCCGAGGCCGTGCAGAGAGCTGGGCCGCATTTGGACAGCTGGAGAACTTGGTGAGCTGGAGCACGGAGAACCACTCTGGTTTGCATCTAAAAAACAGTCACACATACACATACAGCAATCAAATAACAAAAAGACTGCACTGCCAAAGAAAACAAGATTTTAAGTTTTAAAATTAAAGTACCCCTAAACATGCATTATTCTATAGTTTTTTTGAAAATTGTTTAAAATTAAATTGTTTAATATATTTAATGTCCAAGATGCTACTAAAAATGGCCTTCTCTACACTTAAAAAAAACACCTCCATGTTCTTGGGATTATTAGGACAGTATTGCAGTCTCTTTAATCCCCAACCCATTTACTTAAAAGCTAGCCAAGCAGAAACAAAGCTGGGAAATGTAAATCAAAGCAGGTGTGTATTGTGTGGAGTTTACCGGCAGGGTGGTCTGGGACTGGGCTGCAGCACGGTGTGGAGGGGCCTGGGGACAAGCTGTGTGTGGGGGAGCCAGGCAAACTTTCGCTGGAGGAAACAGAGTGATGGAGGCCGGAGGAGAAGCTGCGGCTGCTGTGCATTACCGTGCTCTGCTTGGACAGCTTCTTTAGGACGCTTCGCCGTCTGAGGGCAGAACACGGCACAGCTTTATTTATTTATTTAATTAATTAATTCCTTTATTTATTTATTTGTCTTGCATGTCATCATATTAGTAATTAGTCTTTGAAATGTATATCTAATTTATTAAATTAATTGTTACAGACGAGTGCAAAACGTTTGCATACACTTAGGACAAAATGAAGACAAAAATTTATTTGAGGACATTTAGTGTGTTAGGTTTCACAAATGTTCCTTCATTATGACAAGCCAAATTTTTTTATTTTTTTAAATGATCAAACAGTGCATGTTAAGATCAATAGTGAATGTGATATAAAAAATTTCTACAGCCTCTTTCCATATTCTCTGAGCAGCTTTTGGATCCTCCTAGTTGTAATATTCACATTTGTCCGTGACATATGTTACAACTCTGCCACATTCATTGGCCTTTTTGTTGTTGTTGACATATCGTGACCTCAGTATTATAAGGTTCTATATGGCATTTTGGTCGGAAATGCTAGCCAATCATCATCCAGGATGATTCAAGAGGAATACGCAACATAGGCAGCCGTGGTCAATAAATAAATAAATAAAACCTAGGAGGTTCTATTTGCGTGCTGCCAGAAGAGAGCAGACTCGAAGCCTCAGGATGGCGAGCCAGAGGAGAAAGAAACTTTTAGCTGTAGATGTTTTGCTCGATGAGAGTAATAAAAAGTAAGTGCACAAAACAGGATTGGTCTTGGTCTACCGTACTTGTTGGTCTTATGATGTGTAAACGTTGTGGCACATTAGAAAGTCTTCAGCACAGCAGAGCGCTAATATTATAGCTAAGGTCAGATAACATTAGCATTTAATATTACCGACGTTAGTAAGCTACATGCAATATGATTAATATATTTAACCTTCCAGTGTAACCGAAAGGTCAGCTAGCAGACATTGAGAGTTTGGAAGGTGTGTGTGTGTGTGTGTTTCTGCAGAAACATGTATTGTATATTTTAATATGATATTGTTACTGTTAAATATTTTTTAATGAAATTTTAAGGTAAAATACAGTATCTGAATATATCTTTTATTTTAGATCTTAAAGAATACATTCAAAAAATAAAACTTTATTGGAAAGCGGATATGATCATAATGTGGCCTTAATAAGCTTAAAAGTGTCTTTCTCTGCTGACTTATACCCTGTAATAGTTATTTATTGAAATTGAGGGCTTGATTAATGAGAGACAGCCAGATAGAACCTTATAAAACCAAACGGTATTTGAGCTTGCAGAATAATAAAAGTTATATCTGTGTTTAGCCACGGTTCAAAAATCCACTTTATAAATTGTCTCAGAATGTTGCTAATATAAATTTGAAGTGTCAGCCTTGTTGAGCTGTAAATGTACATTTCAGTACTTTAGAGTTTTGCTAGCTGGAATGTCAAAACTTTGACGCCCCAGATCTCAGAACTGCTCTTTACCCAGATAGAACCTTATAATACTAAAGTCACGATATATGTAATAACTCTTACAAAATGTCATGCATTGCCTTCTTCAAATCAGGTCTTGGGACTGAGAGGGTCATGACAATTTTTTTTTTTACAATGATCTTTCTGTTGATTTTGCCTTCTGTTTTGAAGTTATTTTTATTTTTTTGGGGGGTGGAGCACATTTTCCCTTCTCCCATTTGAAAACCATGCTAACTTTTGCCCTCAAGTGTAGGATTAATTGAAAGTCTTCTGACCGATCCTGGTTGTCCTTTCTCCTGCTCCTCTTGCTGCGCCGGGCCATCTTGCCCTTGCAGCTCGTTTTCCGTGCTGGTCCGATCTTTATTGTTGTGTCCTCTAGGGCAATGGTCTGCAAGGCCACCTTGTTACCACTCTGTAAAACAATTTAAGTTGTTGGGCATAGTTACATGGTTTACATATCCACCCAGAAAATAATGTGCTGGTGTAAGCACACGCAACAGAAGTGGCCTTTGTAAGAGTATCAATCCAGCTATTGTGAGCTGTTTCTATTGGTGGTTCAAATGTGAATTCCTCATGGTTCTCGACGTGGGAAGGCAAACACATGATAAGCTAACCGTTCAAATGGTTAAAGTTGTAAGAACACTATTGCTAGGCAACCAGAAAATATGGGCGCCAAGCATAAGATAGCTAATGACCATGACTGACAATTTAGCTAGCTAGCATGTAGCTGTTTTTTTATACATACAATATAAAAGGAGGAAACAAGACAAAACCCATCAGGAATATCAACAATGCTCTCTGATGTATTGGTAAATTAATAAGAAAATTAAATCCCACCGTAATTACATTTAGCATCAACTGCAAACCGAACGTCAGTGGATTCCACCATACTTAAAAACGTCAACATTGCATCACAACTTGAACTTACCTTAAGAAGCAGCTCCATCATCTCTGTGTGCACTAGTCCTTGCACCGACTCTCCATTCACATGAGTGATCAAATCTCCTGCTTTCAGGCCAGCCTCATGAGCAGGACTGCCTTCCTCCACACTCTATACAAAAAGGGTCCCCGATTAGCACAATTAAACACTATCCTTTGTTTAGTTTTTGTTAGATCTCGTTTTACACAAATTAGATTATCTGTTTCACTTAACATAAAAAGCAAAAAAACACAATGCTGTGTGCACTGGACATATTCTGTAATAAAGAATTAATTGCAGAGTTTCAGTGGCATCTCCTATGAGAACAGATACAGTGGGGTCCAATAGTCCATTACCAAGAGTTACTACAAAATTGCAAATTTAACAAACACAAAAATTGTTTTCTAATTTTCTATGCTTCGCTACTTCTTTCAGTAAATAAAAACAAGCTCTTTTTGGGAGTTATATTGTGAAGACTCTAGTGTTAGAAATATAACTAGAAATTTTTTTAAATTAATTTTTCACAGCTGATGAAATAAAAGCAGTTCATGGTAGTGGACTCAGGGTTTTTGACCCTGTAAAGTCAAGTGCCAGTTCCTGCGAGTTGCTCACCGAGACCATGTGGTGGATGGTGTATATGTCACTATTGCCGATGTAGACACGGATGGTCTGCAGGGTGAAGCCATACTTCTTGCCCGAGCTGTGGATGAAGATAGGAGGCCGCAGGCAGCTGATGCTCAGGGACAGGTCTCGGTTTGGGGAGGAATCTCGGGATGAGGGATTGGAGGAAATAGAGTGTGGGGAAATAGGGCTGGCCTGAAGACCTCCACTCATGTCATCTAGACAGATGGGAAATGAAGGAAAGGGAAATAGCAAAGTCGATGTCGATGAAATAGCAAAATACCAATGTCGATCACTGTAATGTTGTTATGCAAACAGGATTGTTTAAAATACTCACATTTTCTTTTTATTGTACATGTTTATAAGTCTAAGGCCCGTTTCACACATACTACCTCTGCGTGGCGTGAGCGACACGGAACAACTTGCTTTTCATTTCGGTGCTCATGTTAACAGGTTAGAGCGTTCACACAGCCTGCACGAGCAGAGCGTCTCAGACACGGCACTGAAGCTGCGCTGCATCCGTAAGGCCACCAGCATTGTGGATGACTCCTCCCACCCCTCTCATGGACTCTTCACCCTTCTACCGTCTGGCAGAAGGTACCGGAGCATCCGTGCCACCACCACC
>JAOUQW010000004.1:18027049-18038976 GCA_028565825.1 Olivaichthys viedmensis
AGACCTTGGTGTGATTATTGATGCCGGTCTCTCGTTTAAAGCTCATGTAGATAATATTACTAGGACAGCCTTTTTTCTTTTCTTTTTTTACCGGATAGATGGCAGGAAGCGTGTATCATGTCGTGTAGGTGAGCATTTTGCTGGTGTTATGTTGTGAACAGTGTGGCCCGTGGTGGTGGTGGGGTTTTAGTATGGGCAGGCATATCCTATAGTCAATGAACTCAAGTGCATTTCATCAATGGCAATTTGAATGCACAGACATACCGCATGCCCCCTGCTGTAGTTTTCATTATTTTAGGTACTGATAAAGAACCTGCACCTTTTGATCGACGCAGACTTGACGGATCATAATAGACCAAAAGTTCACATAGGTACTGTGGGGCGAGACCATTTAGTGCTTTATAGGTTATTAGTAGTATTTTATATTCATTGAGCAATTTATACTGAACAAAAATATAAACACAACACAACACAACCATTTCAAAGATTTTATTGAAAAAGCATAAGTAAATAAATAGAGAAATAAATATATTGAGTAATCTGTAAAGGCAGAAATTCATAAATAAAGAATAGATATATATAATTATGTGGTTTTTCAAAATATTTTTATTTATTCATTCATTTATAATATAGCATTATGAAAGAAACTCAAGCATTTGTTGTCCTTGAATCTTGAACCTGGATAAAATGAAACCATTTGCTTGAAATACAAAACCATGTTTTCCTTAGATGTCCTGCTGCAACTTCCTAACTGACATTGTAAATTGTGGCATGTTTAGAGAAGCGTATCTCTCCAACCTTTCATTCTGTCTGTACGTGGATAAAGGCGCAGCATTCTACCTGTGTTGAAATGTTAAATTTACCCATTTGTAATCTATAATTATCTTTTGCTAACTCATTTATCAGCACCAGGAAGGGCAGAGAGCTATTTCTCATGATTTGTTTAGACAGAGAGAGTTTACAAATAGAGCACTAGGGTAACTAACACAGGTGTCCAACAAAAATGAAATGTATTGAAATAATTTATTGGCAACTTTTCCCTCCAAAAACAGCAATAACAGAGTACAAATTTTGCATATATAATTGATATCTATATTATTCTTAACTAACTTTTGATATGAGTTGCTTATATTATGTCAATAAGTTTTATTGTACACAGATTTCAATTGCAGTTTTGTAGCATGAAAATCTTTAACACGTAATAAATGGCATGAAGGCTTGTGGTTATAATTGACACATTTCAGATCTAAACGGAATAATACACAAAAGAATGAACATGTGCCATCAGTCATCACGGCAGATTAACTGTGACAAACTGGTCATTGCTAAAAGGATGGAAATAAATAATTTTGTGCCTTGAAAGCATATCAAGGAAATATAAGCTGACCTTGAGAAAAACGCTTCATCGTTACATTGGCCGTTCAGGACATTCTGGAATGTGATACTGTGATATTGCATACGTACAGTCAAAAACAGTGGATTTGTTTCAATGGCAACTGGCAGGTCTCTTTCTCATCTTCCGCTCATACTCAGTGCTGCGCTCCACGGCGGATTTTAGATCATTCCAGCCAGCCAAGGAGGCAGAAACAGTCCCACTGTACCCAAAATGCACACCAGCACAAACATCCAGAGAAATATTCTATCGATCACCATGGCAACGTATTTCCAGTCTTCTCTTACCTGGTAGGAAGAGAGAAGATCAAATTAATTTCCCATCTCACGCTACATCTTCCAATCAAGTCTTCCAGTTTTTGTGGATGACTGACTTCGGTGTGAGAGAGTATTGTTATACCTCTGATCTTTTATCTTAGTGGTGAAAAATTAATGACAAAATAAATCCAACTTAAAGAATCTAAAATCTATTTGGTATGTGGAGCTTGTTTCTCACAATCACCTGGTGTACTGAGCTGACGTGCAAATGAAATGGTAAAAAGTGAAACGGAACTGATTTTCCCAAGTGTAGGAGACGGTTCTGCATGGCACAAGGTACACTATGTTCCCTTGGCATGCTTTTAAGCTGCCTTTGCATTCAGAAGTAGCTTTAGCTAGAGTTCGGAAACTTACCGAAAAGTCGGAATCCTCGGCTCTGAGATGGTCGGCAATGTACTGGACTCCCTCAAGGGCCCGCAGGAGTGACTGGGACACTGGAAAATCTATCTCCTGCATCTTGGATTCATTCCTGCAGTTGGGGCTTGAGGTTTGACTACCCAGGAGTTTGTGTCTCGCACATGAACCTGTACTTCCACCTCTATCTGCACTGAAGTGTGTCTGAATGCTTGTCTCCTCATGCTTGTGACAGTGCCAAAGAGTCTCTGTCTCATGCATACCCTCAATGGAATCCACAAATACACTCTCAGCACTGTGGCACTGGAATTCACAGACCTCATTGAGGGCTAATGTTTGAAGCAGAGGGCTGAGGGGTGGGTTTGGAGATGAGGAAGGGCTTGAGGCAGAAGAAGTGTGCACTTGAGTGCATGTGAGTCCAGGAGTGAGGTTCATGTGTGTGGGCTCCTCTTGCAGGATGGAGTAATGGCTAGGGGAGCTGCAGAAAAGAGGAGCTTTGGATGCTGCTTCTTTCTGTATTACACATGATGAGGCAGCAGAGACCATGCCCGGATCAGGGGGAACGGTCAAAGTGGGGTAACCCTGTTGCATGGGCCGTAGTGCCATTGGCCTGTGCATCATTTCAATGAGCTTGCGGCAGTTCCTTTTACCAGCGGCAGGCGGGCGTTTCATGAAGAGATATCGAGGCACCAGGTGGAGGAAGAGCTGGCGCACCCAGTGAGGCATCCGATGTGTGCGGGACGAGCGGTGATGCACATTCAGCACAAACACGGTGATGATAATGGAGAGTGTGACAAAGATCATGGTGAAGAGCAGGTACTCGCCGATGAGTGGGATGACCAACGAGGTGGACGGAATAATCTCGGTGATGAGCAGGAGGAAGACAGTGAGTGAAAGGAGCACAGATATACACAGAGTGATCTTCTCAGCGCACTCCGAGGGCAGGTAGAACACGAGGACGGTCAAGCACGAGATCAGAAGGCATGGGATGATCAGGTTGATGGTGTAGAACAGAGGGAGCCGGCGGATGATAAATGAGTAGGTGATGTCTGGGTAGATTTCTGTGCAGCACTCATACTTCTTGTTGTTGTACTTTCCCACAGCGTTGATGATGACCCACTCACCACTCTCCCAGTAGTCCATTTGGTCCACGTCACTGTCCATGCTCACAAGGTCAATCTTGGCTCGGTCATATGTCCATGAGCCAAACTTCATCTTACAGTTCTGCTGATCGAAAGGGAAGAACGTGACGTCAATACTGCAGGAGCTCTTGTATATGGCAGGAGGCTTCCATTTGACCCTGCCATCGTGAAACACCTGGGCTTTGGTCAAGTGTGTCACAGCAAAATCTCCATCAGCGCTAGCAATAGATAAATACATATTAGGTTAGAAGGATAATAATTTATGAACCACAGCCTGATGGAAGCTAGGATATGGTCTCGATGCAAACACTCTTAGAACAAAAAGGATAAATCTAGAACGCTCTTTGACTTGTCCCTCTAGAACCATATTACTCCGTGTTTCCCTATTTCTTAGAGAGAGTTCCAAGTAGAACCCCTTTAGGAAGCTAAGGACCCATAACTGTCCAAAGAACCCTTGACGAACCCTTTTTTCATAAGTGTACAATATACAAAGGCATTTTTTCCACTTCCCCCAGATCTATTCATTTTGAGAGTAATATGAGCATTTACTGCTATCCACACAGACATCTTTTGCTATGTAATAAATCACGTGTAATTTTGGATTCATTTTATATTTAATTTCATTTAGTAAACAGTAAATTAAGTACATTTAATGTGTTTAGGCCAAATAAGAAATTGAGTTAATTTCCCTCTAAGCAACATTTTGTTCAACTTGTATGAGTTGAGGTTTAAACAAACTTTGCACCTGATGCCACCCTACTGTAATGAGTTTAGGTGTGATACTGTAAAGTCAGCAAGGAGGAATTTTGCTGTTCCCTAGGCACTTGGAGACCATATGGAGCTTTAATGCTTGTTTTTGCAGCAACTCGTTGAAATTTAAGGTCTCCACGATTTACTTTACATTCTCTTCTGCATCCCAAGGCCGCTAACCAATTCCATCGAATCTAACTTCTGAGTATCTGGAGAATGTTAGCTAAATTCCTCCAGCTGACATGACACTGAAATCTCTAGAAACCGAAGAAAAACTATTACCAAATATTTAGAAGTGTGTATGTTTGTAATAGATATTGCTGATATTTCAGGAATATTTAGGATCTGTATAGATGGCATAAAATGAAATAATAATTACTTAATAAATAATTTACACACAATATCAGCATATGCAATATCATATCAATATCATGTACTGGTTGATGTACAGTAAGTAGCCTCACTGGCTAAATTTGGCATGAGTACAAAGAAGCACCCACTTGTTATAGAGCACAATATCAGGCCTCCAGATGAGCTCAGAGGGGATTCTGATGGAGGTGACATTCTCAAAATCCTCAGGGTTCCAGTGCAGCTTGTAATCGCTCCATTCCTGTCAGGACACATACACTCTCATCAATGTTCTGAATCAGCAGGCATGACAGGAGAACCCAGAGTGAGGTAACGGGAGCCCAGTTTCAATTAAAAATCTCATTAATTTTCAATGATATGCTCCAACTGATCAAAACATACCTGTTTCACCCAAACGTTGGTGGTCATCATTTGATTCTTTTCATCCTGCCATAGGGAATAAAATAAAGAATTAACTAATGGCATTCTCACACATCTGAAATAAACATATTTCTATTTTAACATCTGCTTTGATCAAACAGAGGTCATCAAGTCAGAAAGTGTTTAAATCCAGCTTACTGCCAAGCTGGGATATGTGAAGAAAAGAGTTTTGTTATATTGTACAAATGACAAGAAAGGCTGCATTTCTTTCCTTCTTTCTAATGAACTGATGTAAATGCACAGAGTGTCTGTTTTACAGTTGTTTACATTTCGACTAGAGATTAAATTAACTGCAATTTGTGGCAACAGAACTCACTACATCAATGAGCTGTGCGATGGAGAGACCAAAGTGGACCATCACCACATCTGAGATGTTCGCTACAGGACGGGAGAGCTTATTATAGCGGCGGAATAAAACCTGAAGTAGTCTCTCCTCTGCATGGGTACGAGCTGGGGTGGGTGTGCACACTAAAAGAGCGAGAGAAAAACAAACAGACATGCACACATACTGTATATTTATTCATATTGCTGCAGCTTTGCTGATCCTGTTCCATAGGTCAGTTTTAGCTTGGTAAAGAGCTCTTCAGTGTGGAATGTCAGTGTGTTATTACAGGATAAGAAGACAAATACGCTCTTGAACCTTGAGTTGCTCATTGAGTACTCATGTATCATTGTCATCTTCAGCTGCAAACTCATCAGCATCTTGTCCTTTTTCCCCATAGCTTTTTATCAGATTACAATAATGCCTTCAAGAGTAAACTGTAATCAACCCAGTTTTGTTGTGTATTTTAGAGGGATAACCTACTGTAAAGTACAATGGGATACTGGCAAATCTAAAAATTCTCTGCTCTGCTCTGCAAATCTCTGCTCTTTTAAAAATAAAGGTGCCAGAATAGGTTCCTTAGGGCAATGAACCATTTTTGGGTCTGTAAAAAGCCATGTTTGGTTTCCTAAAGAGCCTATCAGTCTATGATTTTTTGGCCATTTTTGTTGTTGTTGCCAATAAACGGAATAATCATTTTCCACCACAAAGATCCTTCCACATAATGCTAATATTTATGGTGGGATTTTTTTTAGTTCTCTGTAACACCAATAAGAATGATGAAAGATCCATCAATCAAAAGGTTCTTTAGGAAACCAAAAAAAAAAAATTCTTCAATGGCATCACTCTAAAGAATCTTTTCTGGCACCTTTATTTTTAAGAGTGTGCTCAACTATGCATTTAAAAAATACATTTTGAAGTAAAAGGTTTTTGCATCTTATTTCTTTACCAGCAACTGTGTCAAGTTCAAACTCAGTATAAAATTATACACCAGTAGTTGTTTCTGTCACCTCATGCTGCAAAAAAAGCTCAGAGTTCAGTGAGGAGAAGAAAAAGGTATATGAGAGCATGAAACGGACGTTACCATAGCTGTTCTGAAGGTAGAGGATCACGATTAGCTGGATGCTCCTGGCTGGACTCATCCCTGTTGGTCAGGTCCTCCGTGTCTGAAAGGCTTTTGAAAACAATCTGAAAATCTGAATTGTACAAATTGTTATGTGCATAAAGACCAATTATGTCTCTTAAAACGATTGATCAGTATTGAGCAGTCACAAAACTTAGATTTCACAAGAATAAATGCCTGTTTTCAATCACCTAATGATCTTTCAAAATGCAAATGGAAGGAAATCAGAAACTAGAGCAGCTTGTAAATGCAGTAAGGAATCTGTGTATCCGCTGGAACAACTGTAGTGATGGTTTTTCCTCTCTTGTGCCTATACCTTTCCCCTGTCACTATCTCCCACCTTGCCCCTCCTTGCCTCTCTTTCTCTTTCTCTCTCCCTCTCACACTCTCTCACTTTCCTCTCCTCTTCTTTCCCTCCTCTCTGTGTCTGTCTTTGCACCCCCACCTTCCAATCATACATTATTTGTCTGAATAACTATGATGCACTGGTAGTGGGTGCAAAATTGTGTGTATGTGCATGTGTGTGTATGTGTGGGTGAGACAGAGAGAATACTGCTACTGCGAAGAAATTGAGTCACTTGAGCCACTTGAGTCACTTTAACTTCAGTCTCTCAAAACAACAAATGTAACAATTATATCTTTATTTTCCAAGACATATAATTCCAGTATCATAACAATATGTGTGAAGGTGTTTAACATTTATACAGATACAGGATGGAAATATCCTTGGAACATTATGACTAACCAGGTGAGCAGTCCATTAATGCGCTGCGGAGGATCATTTGAAATGTCTCTGAAAGTGATCCGAGCATGCAGACTTGATCAGGGGCCAAGAGAGAGACAGGATGCTCTCTGCCTGCTAATTACACAGTGCGATCTCTGGCATGCCAGTTCTGTTCCACACTGTGGCTACAGTACATTATATTTAAATTAATAGACTAAGACTAGTAGACTGACAGGGTTCACTAGATGATGTTGTTCTTCATTAAAATGCAGTAAAAGCATCTTGCAACTTTTGCATCATGTAATAGGTTTCCAACTTACAAAACATCAGCCTATTAATAGTTCTAATATGTATATAAAAATGTTATATTAATATATTTTAATAATAAATCTTTCACAAAATAAACCCTACTTACCCATTAACCTTGGAGATTTAAAACGGAGATTAGCTTGTTAAATTGGAATAGGATATTTTCCTGTGTTTTTTATGCCAGCTCTTTTCACACCTGCTGTCCACCTGATTTGATCCAGGAAATTGATTAGCCAGCTGCCTAGAGACGTACTGCGAGTCAGCATAGAAAAAAGTAAAAATCATCCTTGTGAAAAGCTCTTCAGTTCCATTTGAATAAATCCAAATCCAACATTTTTAGAGCAATATTTGTAGTGAGGTTCATATTTTCCTTTCAAATATAAAGGGGATTTTTTTCCTGTTCTCGTTGGAAGGTTCTCAAAGGACTCAATCTTGAAGAATTTGTCCCATCATATGCTGTTTTCAAATGACCATAGAGTGCTGTCCTCCACGCAAATAAATTCAACCTTGAATCCCAATAGCCACACTTTCATTAAGCTTCTTAAGAAATGACTGGCCAGCAACAAGCTTCCTTTTCTGCTTCCCTGCCAAGTCTGGTGTCCAAGATCAATATCACCCTGATTAAACTTGACATCCTGGACACTAAATATCATTTAGTGTAATGAAAGTTATTCCCACACCAGCTTTGATCAATATTAATATAGATCCAGCCTTAATATGTGTTATATAAGGAAATCGTTGTGGGATGCCATTCACTTACCTAACTCACTGACAAACTGGGAGGCTTTCGGATATTGCTATTGCTTTAAATGTGGAAATGCTGCTCTTGCTCAGCAATATGACAGGAGTAAGGAGTGTGTGTAAGGGTTTTCAATCATCCAGGTTACTGAATTCTCTAAAAGTAGTATGTTAAGGCAATTGGATGTGTGGTATAATTTTCAAGATACAAGTTCAGTCTGCCACTAGATAGTCTGAGAGGATCATAGATAATTGGCCTAAAGACAAGAGTGCAGTTACAGAAAATAGATTTCTGTAATTCTTATAAAGCCTTATTGTTGTCAGAGATACCAGTTGCTGTTTGTGATGTACCGTATTGCGGTGCAGCTAAAGATCTGGTGCAGTGCAGCTGAGATATGGAGGACGTACTGTTGAGTGTGTTAACATGCTATCCTTAAAGCTGCCTGCTGGGAACCCGCTGAGTAACGTCCAGCAGGTGTGCATCTAATCCATCACATGACAAGCATCTACAGAAACAGCCCATCTGCTTGGCATAACCTCAGACCCCAGCAAGGTGCCTTCATACTGACGGCCAGTACAGAACTGTAGGACAGAATAATCAATGAAAATACAACTTAATTCTGATTGACTGGATCAATAAGGAGAAAGAGAGATTAGGCTCAATATTTGTGAACTCAAAGATTCATCAATGTATTCTTCACCTTGACCTCTGAGGCAAGATGAGGAGCACAGACATCCATATATTCATTCTTTTACCCTGGAAAATTGCAGAAGCAGTTAGAAGCACAATACAAGCATGGTCAATACAAAATGACACAAAAAATGACTGACCGGTCCTCATGTTATTGCTCATGTTATTAATGTGGGCAGCAACTGCAGACCTGATACATAGTGACCATTAACCACCAAATAAATACACACACACACACACACACACACACAACAATATCCATAAATTTATGGACGGTTTGCACAGTGTGGAACATACTTTTGTTCACCCAGTTTTCTCTTCACTGACCTCTGCTGAGACACTTCAGTTCAGTTCAGTTAATAGCACATTAGCATGATAGGACATGGTATTTAATTTAATTTAAATAAAAATCCCCACCTTTCATCTGAGTAATTTGAACAGTTCGCTTCAGAGCATGACCCAAAGAATTTTAAGTGCTCAACCTTGGGGAAAGAGTTTAGCAGCGACAAAAAGACTGTGAACATTTTGATCCAAGACCTGTCGTAGTTTTTTTTTATATTCATGCATGCAAAGTATGTGAATTACATAGGTCAAACAAAGGGTTCTGTTCCATTAATTTGCATGACTCTGTATTTTAGAAATCCAAAAACTTAATCATTCCTGCCTTCCCGTTTCTTGGTGAAAGCTTATTTAATCAGCTGTCTTACAATTAAAGGTCACTTAACATTATAATGACTTCCATCTCTGCAGACTTTGTTGACCTTGTGCTCTCACTGTGGTTAAGTTGCTCTCTTTGTCTCTTTCTCTCTCTCTCTCTCTCTCTCTCTCTCTCTCTCTCTCTCTCACACACACACACACACACACAAATGCTTTCTCTTCTAAGACTTCATGGCATCATCACCTGCTGTGATTTTAATTAATTGAATGAGTAAGATCCCAAAAGGCACATATGGAGATACACAAGTGATTATGCTGAGTGATAATGTGGAAAAAACGTATAATGGATAATGTGGAGTGATAATTGCAATAAGAAATGATTTAAGGATGAATTGTGCTCATATGCTGAAGCATTTACACCCTATTAAAAATTGTTCCCTCCTCCAAAATTCTCCCAGTGAATTTTAGAATGTCGCCGTCTGATAGACACACAACCAAAAACTGTGTATGTTCAAAAGACTTGTAAAATGACAATACTTGTACTCATTTTCTTAAACACTACAGTAAAGGATTTGCAGCAGGTTCCCTTCCCCTGGCCAATAACCACAAATAAATGCTCTGTATGGTTTTATGCTTATTTAGCTTTGCTACCTTAACTCACAATGTTGCCTTCTTTAAGAATGGAAAAAAATGGAACATGATGGATGCAATGAATGGCTTTGCAAACCCCTATCAATATCAATTATAATCTGTTACTGCCATTTTAATTGTTATATTCTGCTTTTTCCACCCCATGATGAGAGCCCATGAGATAAATTGAAGCCATCACTTACTATAATACTGTCTTATACAACCAAGAAGGCTAAAGATATACACATCTAGATACCATGGTCACAGGTGGTACACTTTCTAATTATCTTTAAAATAACACTTTTGTGGTAAAATCTATTCAAAACCTTTTGAAAACCAGTCACCAATTTATGGTGAGTGAATACAAGTAAGATTGTAAGCCATAAATTACACATTTACTGTATATTCTGATTATCTGTCACTCTTCCATTAAAACCTTAAACGGTGTTATTCTATTTCTTTTAGCAGTAAAAAGTAAATCGATAAAATGCTTCTATTATCACCTACACCCATTTGTATCGGCCAGAAAAATATCCACAACCCAATTAACCCAAAAAAGTGTTATATATATAGGATATTTGCTAAAGAGGCAGTGCTAATTATACCAAAGAGTGTATGGACTGGTTTCCCTGATGACCTCTGATGACTCAAATGGGTCGGCGACTCCAATATCCAGCCAGACGAGAGTCAGCAAATACCACGGCTCTCATGTAACAACATCCAATAACAGTGCAGTGACCCTGAAAGGACGCTGATCAGTGGCAGAGGCAGAGGAAGAGAGGGAGAAGGGTAGAGAAAAACAGTGCAGTTTTTCACATCAGGATATGTATTGAGACACACTGGTCTATGAGGAGGGTGATGAGACATCTTTTTCTGGGGAGTGCAATGTGTCTCTTCTACCCACGCTAAGAAAAGAAAGAACATGTTGACATTGTCCTTGAAGTTTTAAGCACACATTGACAAGACGTCTCTGAGCCATGCTTATTCCTCCAGTCCTAAGAAGAAAGAGTTAAATGAAACTCAACTGTATTCAAGTCAAATGTAATATTCAATAACACTAGCCCTCAATATATTTTGTTGGTAGGTTATTGCAATAATACACAGCCATTTTGCATCTGTATTCATTACATTTCATTATGCCAGTTCTCCCACAATAACCTGGAATTCAACACGCTGAGAAAAAGGTTCAATTAAAAATCCTCATTAATTGTGTCATACCAAGTACAGTTTGCTTTAAGATGCTTTAGAATCTCTTCACTCTCATTTCAATACAGCTCAATAGGTTTAATCATCGACTGTAAGAATATCACGCAAAATTATAAGGAGACAAATGGGTGACAGAGAATTTGCAGTAGTTTTTAATTATTTCCGCATTAGCCTTTTTTATGTTCGTCAGATTTTAAGTCTTTTTTATTTTAAGATTTTATTTCTACATTCTTAAATGATAATTCTCTTTTTTTTACCCCTTTTATTGTGTTTTTTAAATTTAGAATAGGCAATATGATACAGATTACTAATAGCAATGTGGGTTGAAGACAAAGCATTTTTTAAAGACAGTTTGAAGAAAACATCAATGGATGGAATGGATAATTGCAGGAATGTCCACAATATGACATCTTTAACTTGTTTGATCTTGTCCATTTATATAAAGTTAATTTTAAAAGGTGGTTTACATTTGACCTGTCACTCTTATCTGAGTAAATCTCCACCTGATTTTAGTACATTTTATCCAACTAAAGTTGAGATTGATATCACATATTTGCTGTAGAGTAGTGAAGGAACACAAAAGTCAATTCACTATACTGGGCAAAAGTAAGTATCGTTTAATGAAAATTGTACAGACAGGTTTTGCCATCTAGTGGCTCTGGGTGAACATACTGGGGCTCAGAGCTGATATTTAGAATAGAAGAATAGAATGCTACTTTATTGTCACATATACATATACAAGTACAGTACAGTGAAATTGATTCTTCGCATATCCCAGCATG
>JAOUQW010000004.1:18041415-18064791 GCA_028565825.1 Olivaichthys viedmensis
GCCCCTGGAGCAGGGAGGGTTAAGGGCCTTGCTCAAGGGCCCAACAGTGGCAGCTTGGCAGAGCTGAGGCTTGAACCTACGACCTTCTGATCAGTAGCCCAGTGCCCTAACCACTGAGTCACCACTGCCCAAAAAAAGGTGCACCGTTCCCTGAGACACTGCAATACCAGGTCGATGCGTGGCGCGGACGGAGCAAGCCCCTCTTCCTTTAGGCTCCCTGTCCTAAAAATCCATTTAATATGTGGTCCTCATATAAAGGACGTATCAGATATTAAACTGATAAGAACAGATACTACACTTGATCTTAGCCAAAAGGCCGAGAAGCGAATGGTATGCGATATTGACAGAAGAAAGTGTTCTCCTTTCTGCCTGAAGCGCTAACTTGATGGAAGGTTTCGGCAGTGTGTATTTTAAACATCATCTTTCTTACAAAGACTCAGGGTCATGGCCTTTAAAAGTAATTACAGTTAACACACCAGGCACCTGATAATCATAACTATCATTACTATTGCTAGATTGATATGATATGGTCTGAATTTCTGGCAGGGCAGAAGCGAGTCATTGGTTCACATAGAAAGTCTGATGCTTTCCTTTACCTCACGTTTCAAGCTGGCATTTTCTGTCATTGCTTGAAATACACTATAAACCAGACACCTGTACTTACTCAAGTGCAAATTGAAAACCTTTCTCTTTGCACCAGTTCTCTCTGTCATGTGGCGAGCAGGTCATTACACTAAAAGGAGCCTGTGACAGAAGGAGGTCCAGAATGACTGGGAAAGAGAGGCACAGAACACATAATGTCTAAAGCACAGTGCTGAAAGGAGGAAGACATTGGAAAAGAAAGTGTAACACCTGCTGGACAAAAGTATTCACACTCAAAAATTGTTAAGTCCCTGTGAGATTTCAAAAGACATCACACTGCACACATTGACACATAGACATTAAAAGACTTTTATATTCTGCTGTGAAATACGGCTATGCTAGGGTATATCCCTAATGCTTATGATGATATTTTGTGAGTTACTATGACCTGCAATGAAAAAGATATCTATAGATAATACAGGGCTTGAGTCTACCACACATCAATACCTAGTTCTCATCTCAAAGTGAAAATCTTCATTGCCGTCTGTCAGAAGTCCAGTCATTTTCCTGTCTAATAGTCCAGTAGCTGTCTTTTCTAATGGTCCAGTCATTGTCTTGTCTAATAGTCTGTCATTCAAAATGCTGAGTCAAGTTTCACAATGACTTCAGTGTCACTTTGTCTTACTGCATATCGTATTTCATCTGATCAAACAGCCTGTACACCAGTTGTGGATAGGCCATTCCCACAAGCAAAACAATCAGCTTAATTAGGAAACTGTGGCTTATAACGAATGCCTCATCACTTGTTATGTAGTCAATAAATGACTGACTGTGCTTTGCAAGTGCTTTGTACAACTTTCTATAAAAGCTTTTACTGACTGATCTTAGCAGGTACAAACAGACTGTCCAGACAAATGGACATGGACATGATGGCTTCCCTTGATCATGCTGTCTCTATGGTTACGGATCATAGGTAAAACAGAGCCCCCACTTATGATACTCCTTAAAACGTCCATTAATTTGGGAAGGACGCTCACTTGGCTGTTCTGTAATGTCCATGGTTGTGTATCACTAATGCATTATTTTTCATCATGATATAAAAATAAGCAATAACATGTTTTCATGCAATTCATGCAACTTGCAAATTTGTTCATGCCGCTCTGATGGCAGAAGTCTTCAGTATAGCCTACACATGAACTGTGATCATCACACTTTACATACCTTTTTCATTTTCTTTCATTTTCATTTAAGGAAATATCAAGGTTAGTAATGTAACTTACCTGAAATATATTGATTATTGCAGCATGCATTGTGCATGATGCTAATTGGTGGTCATAAGATTCCATTACTTGTTAGCTACATTAACCTCATGTTTGGTGTCTAAATTTAATGCCATTTAATTTGTTTTATGGTTCGATGCTCTGTTAAAATATATTCGAATTAAATTGTTAAAGAAGACTATTTGAACGCACAGATGCTGCACAGAAAAAAAGGTCTTAACGTGCTTGTTACAAAAGACTTTACAAAATGAAGAATACCCAACCCGATCGTATGCGAAATTGATATTACATCTACTTTGCAGGGGTTTTAATTGAGCATGTGCCAGCGCTAGTAGTCTCACTGATGGGGATGTTGCCAGATTGGGTGATCCTCTTCCGAAAATTATTTGCGTTTGAACAAGGTGCGCTTAGGGTGTACGATAGAAATGACTAAAACACAGTGTGGGCTCGTAATGATTTGGACGGGTTTAAAACCGCGACTGAGCTGGGATTCGTTCCATTCAATCTGGCAACCCTTTAGGTGTTTTTACCCTCGAGGAGTTTAGATCAGTCCATCATCCACATCGCACAGCACAGCTGTAAGGGCACTGACAGACAACGGGAACGGAGAACGCAGTTTTGAGAACCCAATTGTCTTGTTTTGTCGAGGACAGATCGGAAAATACCTCTAAACATTATAAGTAAGAATATATGCACTGTGCAACAGGTTTCTTTTTTACTATAAATGTCAGGTTGCTTATTAAGGGGTTTCAGAGGGAATGTTTTTATGGGTCTTGGAAACTCAGAAAAGCTTATCATTAAGAAAGCGCATACTTTTATTCCTAATTTTCTGCTGTGTATCCTAACTCATCAAGCTTCTCGGACCATCTGAAAGCTGGAAGAAAGGACT
Organism: Olivaichthys viedmensis; assembly: GCA_028565825.1. Classification (NCBI taxonomy): domain Eukaryota; kingdom Metazoa; phylum Chordata; class Actinopteri; order Siluriformes; family Diplomystidae; genus Olivaichthys; species Olivaichthys viedmensis. The sequence continues at coordinate 18,044,167 of JAOUQW010000004.1, forward strand.
GACAAACCCTGATTACATTGCATTTTGTGCTGGTAAGTTTAATTCTTTTTTTTTGTGTGGCAGTAACTGAAAATGATGGACACACAAATAACTGAGTTCACCTAAATTAATACTGTAGTGCATAAACTGGACTTCTAAGTCAATCTCTTCTATCTACCCTAATCATCAATTAATCAATTTGAATCTGAATTCTTTAACTGCTACTTTAATTTGTTTATGCTGCAGATTTGACTGGCTAATCATGTCTTACAATGGGACAGCTAAAACAGGATGCTTGACTTCAAGCACTATGTGTAATGAGAGCTGTAATACAGAAAACGTCTCTGTCACCTCCTCAGTCATAACCATGACAGTGGGCATCGTTTCCAATACTCTGGCTCTCTTCATCCTTCTCAAAGCATACCGGAGACTCCGTCTCAAGTCCAAAGCTTCTTTCTTGCTCTTTGCAAGTGGACTGGTGGTGACTGACTTCTTGGGACACGTTATCAATGGCTCTCTGGCTCTCTATGTGTATGCTTCAAACAAAGACTGGGAAAGTTTTGACCCCAACCAGGTCCTTTGTGGGTTTTTCGGTGTTTGCATGTCTTTCTTTGGTCTAAGTCCCCTGCTGCTTGGAGGCATTATGGCCGTGGAGCGCTGTATCGGAGTAACTCGGCCACTCTTTCACTCCACGTCTTTGACCTCCTACCACATAAACAGGCTGTTGGCACTCACCTGGCTCCTGGCCCTACTCGTGGCCCTGCTTCCAGTGCTAGTGTGGCGCCCGTATCAGGTTCAGGGCTCCCGAAGCTGGTGCTTCTTCCGTTTGGTGGGGATACGCGATTGGCTGGATGTACTCCTCCCCATGATCTTCTCTGTGTTGGGATTGCTGGCTCTTCTTGTCTCGTTTGTGTGCAACACTGTGAGTGGATTCACTCTTTTGTGGTCCAGACTGCACCGTGAACGTGACTACCATCGCTGTCGCAGAAGCACTCTCCATTTTGAGATGATATGCCAGCTCCTTGCTATCATGATGGTGTCCTGTGTGTGTTGGGGTCCTTTTCTGGTAAGGACTTCACTTCTGTGTGTGCTGTATTAGTGCCATTGAAAAGCCATTACATTTCCAAATCATTGTAGATCATCTTTGTGAATAATGTAGTCATCTACAAAATATCCAAAGAAATAATACCTGAATAATTCTTCTTTTACATTTATCAGTTAAATGAATATTCTCATGTTTTGTATTTCATTGGATTTGTCTCCAGGTTACAATCATTATCACAAGCTTGCAAGAGCAACGTGAAGATGCGTACATCCACCTGCTGCTAACTGTGCGTCTGGCCACATGGAACCAGATTCTTGACCCATGGGTGTACATTCTTTTGCGCAAGGCTGTTTTGAAGCGCCTTTTCCTGCTGGCACAGAGATGGCACAATCCCTGTTCAAAACATGCCTTTTGGTGGAGGTTTAGTACTCTGGGGAGTTCTGTGGAGCCAAGAAGCTCTGTAATCAGCAGACCAGACTTCATTTGCTTGGATGGCCCATTCCTGCCAGGCACACTTATGAGACCCATCGGGCACGTCTCGTAAGCTAGAGAGGGGGAGAGAGATTTACCATGGACATAGTCTGGTTAGAGGAGGAAGGATCTGAATCTCAATTTTGGCACTCTGTAGTAAAAAGCTTTAGAAAGCAATTATTGAATGTAGATCTGTTTAAGGCAGTGGCGTTCAAAATGTGTGTGTGTGGGGGGGGGGGTACCCCTTCAGGGGCACCGGGGAACTGCTAGGGGAGTAAGCAAAATGGATTTTTAGTTGAACCTGTTGAATGACAAATTTAAGATCGTATTACTCATGGAGTGCTTTAAATATCAATAATATGCCTAATCACTGTTTATGGAACCATGAGAAAGTAACATGCACACAAATGTGAAATATTTGAATGCTGTGAAACTCAAGAAGAGGTGTTATAGCCTGAAAGATTATTATTATTATTTTTTTTTTAAATCTTTTGCTAAGGACAATTTTGAAGAGCTCGATAGTGCTGCTTTCAGTGTTGTCCTGTTTCCTGAATAGTCTCGGTAAGAATTCCACTCTGTGTTAAATGGCATTGTGTAACACACTGAATAAACAATAAAGACTGAACTGTCCCTCTGCACGAAAACGATGAAAAACATGTGTCCATGGCAAAATTCCAGACAGGTAAACTGATGTTTAGTTACATGTGTACTAAAAGTGTCAAAATGAAAAAAAAAAAAAAAAAGCTTACAGTGCATGACATATACTATCTTGTTTTAACATTTGTGTTTGCTTGCCTTCTTGTGGGTACTTCACGTGTTTCATGCTCCATGTGCGATCTTAGACTGTACTTTGAGAAAAAAAAAAGTGAAGTGTATTTTTTTTGGGGGGGAGGAGGTGTGCGCGTGCGTGCGCGCGTGCGTGTGCGCGTGCGCGTGCGCGTGCGTGTGCGCGTGCGCGTGCTGAACAAGCTCCTCTCCGCAGTGTCGCTGTTCTCGCCACTAGAGGCAGCACTGGTAGAAATCCCTTGTAATGCACGGGCATGTGAAATAAAAGTGACGTGACTGTGTCGTCATTTCCGCCTTCTTCTTTTGTCGCATGCTTGATCTGACCAGCTGTAAGGTAAAAAAAAAAAAAAAAAAAAGGTTTGGCACGTTTTATTTCACCCGGCATTTATTTCACCGCGCCATTTAAACGGCGTTCTGTCGGAATAGTCGCGGTTAAATAAATAATAAGCGCATATATTTGCGCGGTTTCTTTGCTACGTGCAGTCGGGCTCTCTTTGGAAAAGTGTTGGCGCTGCGGGTTGTTTTCATCCTCCCGGAAGCCGTTAGCTGACCGTTAGCTGACCGTTAGCTAGTCCACTAAATGGCGAGCTAGCGTTAGTCATCCAGCAGGAATCATATTGCCAGATATCTAGCAATGGCCGTCTAGCAGTGTAACACTAAACAACGCCGTGTTCCAGCGAGCTAACGGGCGGCTAAGCTACATTAAGCCTCACACGGACGCTAATTCGGAGCTCGGTAGCTTCCTCGCTAGCACCATGACTCGGTCTTCGGTGAGGTAGTCGTGTAGCTGCTGCTCACATAAATAGCGCGAGCGCGTTTAAGATGAACGCTATAACTCTCGCGTGACAACTTTCACCGTGTTGCTCACTCGTATTTAAGCCTAGCCGGATGTTGTGCCTTGTTTTCGCTGACTAAGACGGAAGGCTGAAATTGTGTGTGTGTGTATATATTAAAAAAAGAAAAGAAAAATAAACCCACCCGACTTAAAAGTGAACACCTGAAATAACCACTAACGTGATGCTGAGCCCTGTAATGTGTTTACTGCCAATGATGCAGCTTCTAATGTTGGAATGTACATTTTGTATTGCAGCGTCCACAAATATTGATTTACTTTTCCAGAAGACGATATGAATCAAGAAAAACTGGCTAAACTTCAAGCCCAAGTCCGAATAGGGGGCAAGGTAAAAAAATAAATAATAGGGTTTTTTGTTTTTTTATTATGACTTTTTACATCCAGAATTGGCTTGCAGTCTCAATTCTGGCAACGCACGATTATTAGATACCACACCGAACGTTTGTATCTACAGTTTCTCTTTTCTCTTCTCAGGGAACAGCACGTAGGAAGAAGAAGGTTGTCCACAGAACGGCAACAGCGGACGACAAAAAGCTTCAGAGCTCGTTAAAGAAACTTGCTGTGAATAATATTGCTGGCATCGAGGAGGTAGAGCGTTCGTGCTTCCGTTGGCCGTCAAAGGGTCGCAACCATGTGATTTAACTCGTAATAACGGTACTGCTTAGTGCTATTTGTCTCCGCTTAACGGACAACTTGATGGCCTATGATTGCAGGTGAACATGATAAAAGATGATGGCACAGTGATCCACTTCAACAACCCCAAAGTGCAGGCATCTCTGTCTGCAAACACATTCGCCATCACAGGACACGCAGAGACCAAACAGCTGACGGAGATGCTCCCCGGCATCCTCAGCCAACTCGGCGCAGACAGTCTCACAAGTCTGCGCAAACTTGCCGAGCAGTTCCCCAGACAAGGTGGGTGGGAATGATGCATGGTAGATGGATGTTTAAAAAATAAAAAAATAAAATTTGTTTTGATTAATTAGGAAACTCTTTTATGCTTTCCTTCCCTTTTATTCAAAGTTCTTGACAACAAAGCCCCCAAAGCAGAAGATATTGATGAGGAGGATGATGATGTCCCAGGTAGGAAATGTCAAGTTTCTGTTTTGTATGAATTTCACAAACCTTCATGCCTCTGACATCATATTTGTCTCTCCTCTCCACAGATCTGGTTGAGAACTTCGACGAAGCATCGAAGAATGAGGCGAACTGATTACACATAATTAACTGGGGCTGCAGTTCAGGGCAAGACCCTGTTGCAGTATTTTTAAATGAGATAACAGACATATCATTTCAACACTATCCAGCAACCCAGAGACTTTTGTATTTTAAATTGGCACTCTTGCCCAGATAATGCTCCTCAGCCAGTCTCTTGCACTTAAAGATGACGGTTATGCGATATGGTTTATTGCTCTGTATGAATTACTACATTGTCAATCTTGATCATGATGATGGGAAAACCAGTCTTAATTATTTTTGTCAATGAAACAATAAATATCAAAACCTTTTTTAGTGGTGTTATCTCTATAGCTGCAGAAGGAGCATGTTGTTGATTTTTTGGTATGGGTTCAGATGGGATCCTTAAAGCAGGGGAAGGTGGGGGGTGATCCCAGGGGCTGAGGGGGCTTATAAATTTCAGTGACGTGCCTGAGTACAGCGAGTCTACCACCAAATATTTTCAAAGCTATGCAAAGGAGAATTTTTCTTTGCTGTTAAAATCAACAGAAAGTTGCAGAGTGCTGCATTTATCTGCATTGATCATGAAAGAATCTGCCACCTTACAGGCCTCTTAATTATATACAATAAACCCCCCCCCTACATGTGCATTGACGTTACTGGGTTGCACCATATACAGCTGGTACTGTCCACAAGAAAAGGGTGCAATTCGGGTAATGAACATGGGAATTTCTGTCCCAAGTTTGCACTACCCACTCTCTCTCTCCGAGTCAGAGCAATCGCTGTAGTAATGGGACGAGCTTGAGTCATTGGCTTCAGGACGTTTTTATAATCGGGTGGCCACCCTGCAGCAGTTTTCGAAAGCGCTGTGATCGGAGATTTACTGCACAGCGCTCCGGCGGCACGTCCCCGAAATCAGCGGTGCTGTGGAGCTCGTTTCTGATGCCTGCTTCCACGGTTGACGTTGATCCAGGTCAGTATTGAGCGTTATCTTAAACCGATCGCCTGTTATTCGAATAGCGACGGTTTAAAAACAAAAACCAGCCCAAGGTCAGCGTTGTTCCACCGTGTCGGTGATTAGTGTGGGCTCGTTTTCAGCGGTGCAGGACAGGCGACTGTCGCATTGCCGCAGTCACGGACCGCAGCTGTCTCCTTCACACGCATACCTCGGTGTTCCTCCAGTACCGCTGCGATCCAAATCACGAGCCGTGTTCCGCCTGAAGCGTTGCCCGTGACAACACATCGCAAGCAAAAGCCGCACAAACACAGTTTCGAGATGCGCGTTTGAAGACTTGTTCAGAGCAGATAACGCGAGGATGGGTTAGGGGATGGGTTAGGGCCCGTGACTGCTGACATGGGGAGGTAAATGGCTAAGCTAAACGCGAGGACACGGGGAGTAACGCTGGGGGTCACCGGCTTCCCCACACACACACACACACACACACACACACACAAACACGACGACATGGGGACTTGGTTAACGAGTGCAAAGGATTGGGAAGTAAACCCGAATCATGTTCACGCCATTTACACCCGAAAGCCTTCGACGCGTGGGATTTGTAGGCGTTATTACCACGTTATGACGGTTTTCAGGTGCGGAGAAGCGGAGAAGCAGTGAGCGCTTAGCTCAGCACATTCTGAGCCGCATGGCAAAAAGCGTAACTGAATTAGGGTTGCCAGATTGAGCCGACGCTTTTTACCTCCCCTCCCACCGAATCACCCATGGAAACGCCTAAAGCTATATTTCCCCAGTACGTTGTTATATATATATATATATATATATATAAAATAAATTAATTAATAAAATCTCATCCCAATAGCTGCGAAATCTGGCAACCGCGCGTACTGATCACTTCCATGGCTGTGAATCCGTGTGGCTGCGCAGCGTCTGCTTGAGAAAAAAAAAAAAAAAAAATTCCTTGAATTGTCTTTTTTTTTTTTTTGCATAGTGGCGCTGATGAGCGATCTGTGTTTTTTTCAGTGTGCATAATTGCTCAGCGGTCATTTACACGGGAGGGAATGCAGCAATGAGACACTCATCAGGCTCGGAGGAAGCTGTGTCTGACTCACTCTTGGAGAGCATCCTCAGATCATGGCTGATTCGGAGCTGAACGCAGAGATAAGTGTGACGTAACGCAGCCCTGAAGCAATGCCGAGAGGCTTCTCAAAACCTCGCTGAACTCTGTTGAGAGAATGAGGCAGGCGGTGAGCGCCACTCTCTCCGTCTGGGGCGAGAGGCGCTTGGGTTACTCCACTCTAAACGACTCCAGGGAGGCGCTGCTGGAGGACAGCTGCCTTATGCCCGGGCTTAAAGAGGACTCTGTTGTGGAAGAGAAGGAGCTGGCAGACGGCGAGCAGGACGAACAGGAGGCAGTGGTGGGAACCTCACCATCCACACCTCTAGCACTGACCCTGGGTGACGGAGCTGCACCAGAACATCCAGAGACACTCACCCTGCCCTCAGCTCTTAGATCCGAATCATCTTCAGGCCGTAGAGGCAGTGTGAACTTGAGCGCACCCGAGAGCGGATCCACTACTGTGAGAAGGGGGTCCCTGGGGGCCCTTCTTGTGCAGCGTTGCAGTTCTCTGGGCTCTACAGCCCCACAGTGGGTCCCCGATTCCCAGGCTCCAGTGTGTATGAAATGTGGCTCCAGATTCTCCTTCACAAAGAGGAGGCACCATTGCAGAGCCTGCGGGAAGGTAAGAGACTGAAATGAAGCGCAGACGTAATGTAGCGTGACTTATTACAAAATCAACCCCCTGTATATGGTTACAGTACTTAACTGATCTATATTTAGAAACAGATCAAATAAAAGGATTTGGATTCATAAAGGCTGTGTTTATATTACAAGCCTTACTGCTCAATTCCGTTTTTTTTTGTTGTTGCTCAGATACGATCTGTGCGTGATCCACATTGTTGATGAACAACAAAAACGGCTTATTTGCGAGACATCATCGCAGTAGCAAAATGAACAAACTTATCAGCACAAGCCTTCATCGCAAAGATGATTTGATCTGGAGGTCGACTGACAGCTCAGTCGAAAAAAAAAAGAAAAGCCAGATGCATAGATTTTGCTGTCATAGCAGATACTACTAGCAGGTATCCATTTTTGAAATTAGCTGTTGCTGACCAACTGCTGACGCCGGATGATGACAACAGGGACATGGCCATGTGCAGAGAAGTGTGATGTAAAAAAACACATGCATTTAAATCTCAGTTTTCATTACAGTCACATGGCCACATATCACATATATATCAGATAAGCATAAGAAAGTGACATCTGATTTCAAAACAACAACTGATTTTTAGGTTCACATGGCTCTGAAAAAATCAGGTCTGTGTCATATTTAGGCAAAAAATCGGATTTGTGCCACTTAAACCTTGTAATGTGAACATAGCCATAGCTACGCTTTCACGGTTACATTAAGGTTAATTTAAACACTTCAAATTTCACGTCCTTTTTCGTGTGGTGTTTGTCGATCCTGTATACCTATAGGTACGATTCCTATCTCGTAATCAAAATTAATATGAGTAGCCATGACAACTGTAAATTGGTTTACATTAAAAAAGTAATCACATGGCAAAAAAGAAAACACACTTGATAGACATATACACACATAAAAAGAGAGAGCTGACTGATTTTTCATTGTTGTTCAGGTGCTGTCAGAAGAGCTGCAAAACTAAACTTGTGGTTTAGAGGTTATGTAGTCTGCTCTGTCATGCCAATTGGGGTGGGGAGGGCTGGTCTGGGTCACGTACAGTACAGCAGAGCCTGTTACACTTGTGTGTTTGTATGTTTGTTGTGATCTGCAGGTGTTCTGTGTGGTCTGCTGTGACTTGAGATTCAGATTAACTCACCTGGGTGGAAAAGAGGGTCGAGTCTGTGTGACCTGTCACGCTACTCTCATTAACAGTGGGTATTTGGGAAAAGAAAAAAAAGCACTCCCTTCATCATCATACAGTTTGTTATCTAGTTCATTATCTATCCAGATCATCTAACAGCAACCTTCTTCCTTTTCTTTCTCATGTCTTTGCATATCTCTGCTTGTCTCCGCTTCACAGAGACTCTTCGCAAGGATCAAAAGAAAGTGTGGTTTGCTGACAGTGTTTTACCCAAAAATGAGACTTCTAGTGCCAACACTACTCCGACCCACAGGGGTTCATTGCAGACACACGCACCTGCGGCAGCTCATGTGGTGTCGGCGGATCTGTCTGTAAGCTCTTTTTTGCACTCACTCGAAGCATGACTAAACAGTGTTCTCTTATCCACTGTAATGATGCAGAATTGACAGTAGGTTAGAATTGCATGTAGAGTAAATGTGTGTATATATTTGTCACAGAGCTTTTAGGGGGTGGCCATTCAGTTGGTCCACTTAGCTGTCAGTCATACTGATGTCAATCAGTCTTGGCTCATAACACCAACCAGACACCTATCCTGGTACGAAAGGGTCCGCTTCCTGAAACTGTCTAGGCAGTTCCAATTTGAGACTGTCCTCTTCTACTATGCTAGGCACCACTGTCATCTGCACCCTGGTGACTCCCACCTGGCTCTCCCACAATGTCATCACCAGTTCCCTCACCTCAGCTCCTCCCACTTTCCTGTGCTGACAGAAAGTTCCGTAGCAGATTGACCAGCTACAACTGCCCCTCTGATGCCCCTGGGCGAATGTGGGTCCAGTTTGGCACTGATCAACGTTGCCTCCTCCTCGGAAGTTTCTGCTGTATCCCAGAAATCTTCTTTAGCCTCTGCTGCCTCCTTTTGTTTTGGACCAGAGACTGGTCCTCCTCTTGACTAGGAAATCTGTCCTGCGTCTGCGACTGGCCACCACATCGCTGCCATCAAATGTCACAGAGCATGGACACAGAGTTGTTAAGCTGTCTCTTTGAAACAGGATGGTGGAGTTATGGATGGCTCTTTTTAGTACAGGGATGTTTATTTGTGCTTCCAAAGTCCAGACCAGTGGTCAGTACAGAGGTTACCAAAAGTGAAGCATAATACAAAAATCCTTAATCATTTACAAAATCGTTTTCACCGTTCTGCTACTCCTGCTGCATTAGTGGTTACTGTTCAGGTGTTGTCCCTTCAGTAGAAAAATCTATACTGCCCTCTTGGACAGCTGGGGCAGACTATACATTCATTGGCCCCACCTCCCAACAATGCCATTATCACAATCACCATGATATTTGAGTTTGACCACAAGAACCTGAAACTGGATCAAAAGAGCAGAGACTGCAAGAGACACACAGATGCATTACATAGCAAACCTTGCCTTCTTGTAGAGTAACTTCACAGTGAGGTCAGGCTGTTGAAGGTTGACAGTATCTTGGTGCACCTCCCACTTCAGCTTCAGCTCCAGGTACCTCCACTGTAAAAGGCGCGCCAACATGCTTCTGGTGCCGTTGTGGCTTCTTGGGCCCTTTGACAGTGGCCTCACACAGACTGTCGCACAGGTCCAGCAATGGCTACAAACACTTTGGGGCCTGTGCTCATGTTACCAACAGTCCCAACATCTGTACTCTATCTATGGTTAACTAGTTGGCCCCTTCCCAGCAGTCCACCAAGTACAGGCAGGTCTTGACCCAGATGTAGATCGACCAGCGGGTTTGTCACCATTCCCATGTTAAGTAGGTGCTGGTGGTTATCTGGTCTTTTCTGCTTGACTCAGGGAGTCCAATGTCACTATTCAAGTCATGTTACCATGGAGTGCAATGACTATGGATGACAAATGATGGTGCAGTGTGTTCACTACAGTATGTGCCCTTGTCAATGTCAAATATTGATAATGGTATGGTTGGGAGGTGGGACCAATAAATAGTCTGCACTTTGGAAGCACTAATAAACATCCTTGCATTAAAGTTTTATTCATGACTCTGCCATCTTGTTTAACTGAGTTGTTAAACAAAATATTTATGCTCCATGAAAATTGTACTTTAATCTAGTAGCATGCAACGGTAATCATAACAGGCTGGTAAAAAACAACAACAATTGTTATGCAGTGCTGAGTTGTAAAATCTAACATGAATGATATGTATGCCTCTCTTTTTATTACTTGTAGGAGATGACAAACTCTCCTTGCTTGGAGCGACAGGAACTAGTTAACAGCCCCAGAGGGAGCTCAGCTAAGCCCTTGCCACATAAAGGGCTTCCCCCCATCCTCACCTCTACAGGTGTTAAAGGAGGTATAAAATATCCTCATAACATATCCTTACATAAACAGAACCTGACTATTTGGCTTCTGTTATTGCAGCTTAAGTTACGTGAGACTTCCGAATAGGTTTAGTGCTTCCAATGTCCTCCTGGCTCCTCAGGTTTACTTTTTTTCAATTGCTATTACCAACTGATTGCCGTTGGAATTCATGAAGATTTTCTAAGTCTCTAACTTGCCTACTCAAACAAACTTCAAATGTACTATTGACACTTACAGATCCTTAGTGCTGTCTGATTTCTGCATAACTGCTATTTAAAGGGCTTTAGGCTCAAGCAGATGTGTTGGTTATGTGTAGATTACACGGTGGAGGAAAAGCGGACGGAGACTTCGCTCCTCGAGGAGCTGGAGCAAGGCCAGACCGAGCCACTGGTGTTTGTCCTCAACGCCAACCTTCTGGCCATGGTGAAGATCGTCAGCTGTATGTCTGCCTCCACTATTCATGACCTAATTATGCTGGTCTGGGGTAATATCTTGTGGTGTGGATGTAGTTCTGGTGGATGTGTAGATGATGTGTCTTGGGCCATCAATGGATGTGTGTGTGATTCTGCAGATGTGAACAGGAGGTGCTGGTGTGTGACATCTAAAGGAATGCATGCTGTGGGTCAGCCAGAGGTAGTTGTGTTATTACAGTGTTTACCAGAAGAGAAGAGATTTCCCACAGACATCTTTAACCACTTCATTCAAATCTACTGGGATGCACAGACGGGTAGCGTTACAAAATCCTTAAAACCTTGTGATTTTGATCCTTTCTGCACTCTTTCTTGCTGTAAATATGAGCAGTGTTGTTCAGATCTACACTTTTAAAGTATTTTCAGCTGTCTAGTTTTCCTTTTCAGCGGGAAAACTCTTGAATCATTTGAGTCATTCTTTGGCGGCACGAGGCTTTCTAGACAGCGAGGAGCACGCTGGATTTCTCTATGTCCGTCCCACATTACAGTCCCTGGACGGCCTGCCACTGCCTCCCCAACCCTTCCTGTTCGGCCTGCTCATTCTTCGGGCTGAGAGTCCCTGGGCCAGAGCCTTCCCCCTGCGCCTCATGTTACGTTTGGGCGCTGAGTATAGATGTAAGAACTCCGGCATGTACTTCAATACTCAAAAAAATATTTAAAAAAAATGAAGGAACAGGATAATTAGTGACAATACACTAATAAACATTCGTTTGCTGCTAGTTGCTGTCTTCTCTGTCCTGCAGTTTATCCCTGTCCTCTGTTCAGTGTGCGCTTCAGAGAGCCGCTTTTTGGTCAGATCAACAACAGCATCATGAGGCTCCTGGTGGTGAGACTCCATTATATTGTGCCTTAATGCTGTGTTTTTAGTTTTATATTAAAAGCCTTCTCTGGTCTAATTTGTAGGATTTCCGTTTTTACCGGTACACGTTGCCGGTAGTGATGGGGCTCATGGTCGATTTGGAGGCGCGGAGCACATGTATCACAATCCCTAAAAGCCGCCATGCTGAGGTAAAGCTGCCCACCAAAGCACAACATTACAAGGAACATTAAACAAATTATCTAACGCTGATTGAGATACCTGTAATTAAATGTATCTGGTTAATGTAATGATGAGACTTCATCTGACTTTACTGAGCATAAAGTTAAATCCCAGAAAAGTCCATACTTGAGCTACTATTTGCAGCTGTGATGGCGTGCTGTTAAATCAGGTTACGTCTTTTCTCCATTGCTTGCTCAGCTGCTGAAGGTGCTGAATAAGTCGAATGAGAAACTGCTGGCGATGGGCGCTTGCTTTAACGAGCGTGCCGACTCCCACCTCATCTGTGTGCAGACTGCAGACGGACAATACCAGACTCAGGCAATCAGCATCCACAGCCAGCCTCGCAGAAGTGAGAACATGCATACACACACACACGCACACTACTGTCCAAAGCTCCAGACATGTATGTAAACACAAAAACACATGCTACCAGTACAGAGGCGAGTGTGCACTAATGTTAAGATAAAGTAATAAATTAGGCTCCGCTCTCTGGAGAGTGCCACAAGATGTGTTCTCATAGAAAACACTTCTATGTGGTCATTTATTTATAAAATCTGTTTCGTCACCCTTTCTCAAATTTATTGTTAAGCCAAATGTTAACTTTTTTTCTTAGGGATATATAAAAGTTCTTTGATTTCCTAGTTTATATTCAGATTTTCCTTTGTGCAAAATCAAAATGATAAAATTCATACAAAACAAGTGGTTGGAGACTTTACAGTTGAGGTCTTTATCCAGGCACTGGTTATTGTTTTCAGGAGTAGTGTTAATTAATGACCACCAGGGGGCAGGCAGTTTACAGAGTCCTACATTACTTTAATGTGTTCTGTGTTGCTTTATAATTAGACTTTTATATTAAAACGTAATTATTCCTGTTTCTCAGTTACAGGATCCTGCTTTTTTGTATTTAGCGGTGCACTAAAGGCTTCATCAGGATACCTGGCCAAGTCCAGCATTGTTGAAGGTTTGCCATTTACATTTTTGTCCAGCATTGTTGAAGGTTTTCCATTTACATTTTTTGTTTGAGTGCTTTGTTGCTGTGTTGTACCTTGAATGTGTCTTGATTGTTTAGATGAACGGGTGTGTTTATTGCTAAGGTTTGCATAAACTGCCTGAGAAGCAGTGAGAGTAATTGCAGTGATAATGTGTAGGTAGGATGGAAAAAATTTAAATTTTGCTTTATGTATACATATGTGCAGGACAGTTTTTGGTTCTATAAGTCAGCTCTTTGGATTTTAAATAATAAATGAAATAATTAAGTAAAAAAACGCAGAATGCATTTTTATTCAAGAACATTTGCATCTATATTGTAATTATACATGCTATAGATGTATCATATACAACCATAAATAGAAGAAGCGTAATCTCAGCGGGCTTGCGACAAAATGCAAAGCACTGCTAAGCCCCCATATCAGAAAGGCCTGGTTACAGTTTGCTAAAAATCCATTAAAAAGTATAGTTCTGGTACAAAGTCTGATGGACACATGAGATGTTCCAGAGTAATGGAAAGAGAAAAAACCTGAACAGATCATGATCCAAAGCATTTAACCTCATCTGTGAAACATAATGACATTCATTTTTTCTCAGTCAAATATGTTCCTGAATGTTCTTGGCTAGGTCAATCACATGACTGAATCTCATCAAGCCTGAATTTCACTTACTGAAGGCAAATCAGAAGGCCAAAAGTCAGAAGGCTGAAACAGGTTGAGCTGAAAATTGCGCCATTACAGGCCTGGCAGATCACAAGTAAAAATACCCAGATAGATCACAGACTTCTTTGAAGTTTAGTACTAAATATAAAAAATGTATTTGATGATGTGAATTTTTTCCAATTACTTATGACCTCCTGTACTGATGGGATTATGTCTAAAAAGGCCATTATTCCTGTATAGATGTAAATGTAATTCTTATATAAATGTAAATCACCTCACAGTGATTGCTTCCTTTCAGATCCAGTCTACTGAGGTACAGATTCACTGTCCAATGACTTACAAACTGCACTGTGTGTATACCGACATTCAGAGAGTGAGACTTTTCTTTTCAGATGGGTTGTTGGTGCAAGTTACTATGGAAACCATGCTAGATTTACGGCGAGCTCTTCGTGACATGAGAGACTTCACCCTCACCTGTGGAAAACTCCACGAGTCAGACAGACAGGAATATGTACATATTCGGTGGCAGGATGAGGAACCTCGCTTCAATAAAGGGTGAGAGACAATTTGTTTGCATAATAAGGTGTATGCGCATGGTGATGTAGAATTCACCTGATAAATTATCAAATGCTCACTGTGTTACTGTGTACTTATAAACCTTTATTGGACTGAAATGGTGGGTTTATTGCTCCTCTATTCCTCCACCTGACTCCTCTCTCTTGTGACTCACAGCATAATCAGCCCTATTGATGGGAAATCTATGGAATCGATTACTTGTGTAAAGGCACACCAACGGTTGGAGTACCGAGCCAGTGGAAAGGTCATACGCTGGACCGAGGTACACACAGACACACTTTCTACTGTCAACATTGAGATATTATGTCTCATATACGTGTACTTTATCAAGGGTTTTGTCTTCATATTTCGGCACGACAGGTGTTTTTTCTTCAGAGGGAGGAGCAGTCAAATGGCCCCAACAGTCACGCCAATCATAACCGTCTGACTGAGCGACTGGCACGAGCTTTCTGCCTGGCACTGTGCAATTCCCTGAGCCTGCTTAAGGAGGATGGTATGACCAAATTAGCGCTGCGGGTCACCCTGGATGGGCAGAAGGTAAGAATATTGCAGAAATAAATTACTTAACTGTGTTGGTTTAATATTAGGAAGCCTCATGGACAATTAAAATAAGTTGACTCTATTCCAATATTTTATTTTATAAAAAAAAAAAGAAATTACAATTTTTAAAAAAAATGAATTCTGTAAAGCATTTTGCAAATCTGTTTTTTTTATAATAACAATAATAATAATAATCATTATAATTATTACTATATCCACTATTAATAGTCATAAATGGGCATTCAGTCGTAAGTAAAATCAAGCACGGGACAGCATTAGGGTTGTCATGACCATAACCTTAACTTTGATATTGATGCCGTTCAAAACCAAAACAATACTATGGCAAATAATATAAATAAATAAAAACACTTGTGAATGTCTGACATTCATCACACTGTGTTTAAAATGAATACAAAATGCATTCTACCATTTTGAGCATAAGTTCACGTACGTTACTAAATAAAACTCTCCGTCTGTATGTTTTAGATTTGCTAATGCGACTGAAAACTTGTTGAGAATTTATGGCAATTAAATTTTTCCCCTCACTGGGTTGCCTTAAATGGCATCAATTTATAATTTTAGGTTATGATGTAGGTCTTTGTGTTTTTGTCACCAAAGATGGCAAAACCCCAGTGAGTTTTCAAACTCATATAAAATGAGCCGACAGATAATTTACTAGCACTTTTGTTAAATAGCTTATTTGCTTTACAAGGGCCACATATGAATTCTTCATGCAGCTCTGCCCATCCAAATCCAATTAGCAAGCGTATTTCAACTCGTCTATAGGCATCATACAATTTAGCATATTTTAATAAAGACTTGAATGAATTGTTTGCTATATTGCAGTATTAAAAAGGTATTCAGGAGCAGGCATAGCACGAAGATAAACAAAAAAACAAAACAATAGTACCCTTAATGTTCTGCTATACCAGTATAGCTGATGTGACAAAAAATATTATTAATAAACTGCCCATGAAAGGTTTTTTTTCTTCCATTTTAAACATAATAGCTTCATCTGAAGAATCTACCATGCAAAAATCTGAGAAAAAATTTCTGCATTGTTTTGATAAAGATAGCTCCTTTTTAACAAGCCTGTTTTAAATAATATTCCAATACCGTCATATACCAGAAACTATGATATGGAGCTGTATGGTTATCATACCATGATATTTTTTTCCACCCCTAGTAAAGATGTTCAGTTTCAGAGTCTGACTCAAAGTAAACGCCTCATACAGTTGGCTCCCTCTATTTGGTCGTGCCTTTGATACTGGTGTTGGGTTTTGTCTGTTTAGTTGAAGCCGTTTGTTCTGTTCGTTTCAGATGGAGTTCCTGGCAGGCAGTAATGGCCAGGCTCTGCCACTGCACTACCAAGACAGTCTGAACCAGTCGCTAACGGCAGTCGTGCTGAGCGTGTGCCAGCGTCATGGACACACAGCTCTTCAGCTGGAGCTCATCTTCTACATCCTGGAGGACATAGCGTAGAGCTCACCTGCTGAAAACGCCACCATAATACCATCTGCCTGGTCATCTACTGCTGGATGGAAAGGAGCCACACTGTGCTACAGACCCAATCTAACACATATAATCCACCCCCTCTCACATATATTTTAGATGACTGAGAAAAATTACAGTAGTTCTATTACCAGTTTGAAATAAGAGAGGATATCTCTATAATATCTTTATCTCTGACGGTTTCAGTCTTCTTCAGATCTTTGTGATTGCTTTATAGACTCGAGCCAATAGATTTGGTCCAGACTGAGCCATGTTGAAAATTCCATTGTTCACCAGCAGCAACTGTGTAGTTTCTTTGTAAACCGATAGTATTTTATGTTTCAGATGCCATATACAGTTTTTAGATGTGGTACTTGACTGGCTTTGGCGCAAGATTAAACGCATGTTGATCAACACGACAACCAAAGGAAACAGAAAACCATGTTTGCTAAATGGATGGACTTAATTCGCATGACTTAATTATATTGACTTTCGTTGCATTCATAGTCTTCCATGGAGAAAGTTCAATAAGGGTCTTTTATGCTCAGTCTCTGTTGGAGTTCCAGATGCTGGTTTGTAGATATACAGGCTCCTTTCCTGTGCGTCACTGTACAAATACCATTATCTTCAGTGGCAATACAAACTCCAGGTTCACCTTCCTCTGCTCCACATGAAATAGAACAGATGGATGTGGCCTGACCTCTGACCTACATTATTCTGCACTAAAATAGAGCAACTAAAAAAAAGAAAAAGATCTTAAACTTAAGAGTAGTAACTGAGAATTCCGCCATATCCACTATATAGACTCTTTCTTCCACTGAATGTACCCATTCAACCTACACACAGCACGTAGGCTTCTTGCTGATCTTTCAGCTGCACATTAGTCTCCACTGCTCCTTTCAGCCAAAAGAGAATGGGGATCTTGTTTACATCCTACATGCTTGACATAACCGAGATTACTGGAACATCTGAAAGCATGCAGTGGCGTAAAAACGATGGGATGTTGCCCACACCACTAATACGAAAGCACCAGCTCTGTCTGCTCGGAACGAATGAAACTAACAACTTTTTCAATACGGTGTCAAAGAATTGTGAAATGATGTAAATAGCATTTGAGGAAATGTGAAGAAAGCCTTGTAAGATGTTATGCAAATATAAGAAAATAAAAAAGGAATAATCATGAGACACCATTTTAAAATGAAATTTATTTTGAGATCTTCAAGTCAATATACCTCAGTAACAAAGACTTAGAACCCTATCAATCCAATTAGTTCTGACAGTAAACCTACAGTATTTACAGCTAGAGCTTAAGTTGTCTTAGGAGAACTATACAGTGCTGTTGGTCACTGGGGAGTCTGAATAAGGATGGGAGGACGTTCACTCATGACAAGGTGAGCAACATCAGTGAAGAATGCATCCAGTCATTAAATTATCTCTTCTCTTCATACATCGTGCTCATTATTTATTTTCTTTTGATTAACAATTAAAATTAATAACATTACAAAACAGGGATCCCAGACTCATTCATCTCCCCATGTATTTGTGCATATTAAAACTACAAAATAAAGGGAATAAACAAAACCAGGCTGAGAAAAACAGTCCCAAAACATTCTTTGAAATCCATGGCGTTTTATGCAAGCACTTGTGGTCATACATTTTGGATGTTCTCTCCACCGTTAAGCTTTCTTCATCTTACCGTTGTGGGCACTTCCGTTATCGTAGTGCGTCTTCCAATTGGCTAAGCCATTCTCATGATGCACACCATTGCCGTTAGCCATGAGCGAGGCACCATTAGAAATGGTTGTGGCGCCGTTGGATGGAGCAGCGCTGGCCTTGCCATTCTGAGGCTGCTGTGGGGGCAGCCGCTTGCCTTTCACATAGGCCTGGTACCAGAAGTTAGAGAAGAGGATGAAGAAGAAGGTGCCATACAGCCAAATGAGGTGGAGGAACACAGGCACCTGAAAGTCACAGCTGTCCATGAAGTAATACTGTGTAGCGTGAAGAGACACCAGCACAAACTGCACCTGCAAGGACATGGAATAGTTGTATGAACTCAAAATCTGCCAAAAGGAGACCAATCTTTGTTCTTTTAGTGAAGACTCCTAACTTCAGAGTAATTCTTTACATACAATTGAGTGCCAAAGTTTGCATACAACAAAATAATGAAGACGTGTTGTGTTACATCTTGCACAAGTTCATGCACACCATCTACTGAAAACCATCTCAACTTGTGTAATAGTTGACGCTGATTCTAACTGAACAGCAAGCACTGACAGGATGTTAAGGCTTCATAGTAATTTGCCAACTTTAGTAACTTGCCCCAGAACACTGGTTATGAAATGGATAGTGTATCAATCAGAAGTGAATGACGTTCATTCTAAAGCATCAGACAAAGTTGGATTGTGTGAAAGACGTTGTAGGTACTTGGTAGGAGTGGAAGGTCTGGCCACTAGATGGAACACTATACTTTTTTTTTTTTTTTTGTCAGAGTGGAGCACTTTCAATTGTTGTTTAACTTTTTTCCTTTCAGAAACGCGCCAAGTGACATCAAATGCTTTGTTAGCACCTGGCCAATCAGGTCGCAGCTCAGGGGGCAAGTGAAAACAACTAAAGATGTTAGTAAGTATACGAGTGGCTTTACGATATGTTGAATCAGATATTTTAATGGAAAACACTGGCAAAGCATTTTGGGACCAAATTGAATTATTACTGAACATATCTATTGTACATATGCTGTCTTTTATCATAATGCGGTTTCTGCTGTTTGGTAGACGTAGCTAGCAGTTTTATGGTTACAATGTGCGGTTCATATAAGCCACATATGAGCACAAAAAGCCACCTAGGCAGCACTTTTTCTATGCATAAAATTAGGGCTGGCCCAAATAATTTGAATATTTAAGTATTCGTTCGTTAGGTTGGTATTCGTTTCTGTATTTAGTATTCGGAAGTTTCGTCTTTTTTAAGCTTCATAAATTGTAGCCTAAACTACAATCAATTTATCAGTAAAGGCCTTTGGACAGAACAATTATTGTTAAATATATAGAAAATGTTAAAAGCAAATAAAGTTCTGCGACGCTGTTCATTTTACACCGCTGGTGTCAAGTACGCTGGGCATGGAGCATTCATTTCTGTGCTTTCTTGCACTGATGTAGGAAATATAACTTTCAAATATCTGTACTGACCGTGGGTGCACGTGTCTGGTATAAAATGCCACATTGATTAACATGGGAGCATATTGGAAGTGCTGTGCAGTGTGGTGCACTTACCACGTCTGGTGTAAAATGGGTTTAAGAAATCATGTGTGGGATTATCAAATTATCAGATGATAAGAAGAAGAAAAAAATGCTCAGTGTAAAATTTGCGGTACGAGGCATGGAGGCACAAGTTCGATGAATCATCTCATATATATAAAAAATATGAGAGATGATAGTGCAATAATCGGACGCAGTATCTTGGCTTAATAATAATAATAATAATACATTGTTGCTGCCTACTAGATATATTTTGACCTGAAGTAACGAACATACTTACAGTTATGGTTAATTATGAAATGCAAGTATTGTTGTTTTTAAGGGTAGTTTTGAGAACGAGTATTCGGGTACTTGTTCGGAAACACCAACGACTATTCGAAGCCTGTAAAATGCTGTTCGGACCAGGCCTACAAAAAAAGTGTAAACAAAGCCTTTCCCTTCTGGTAAGAAGGTACTGTAGCCAATTGCATTCCTTCATTCCCTACGATGGTTAGCGGATGGCACAGTCACCTTTGCATTGCAAAGTAGAGATTTTACAGGTGAGCCTCCAGGAATGGATTAGTAAGACTCAATTAATAAAATTACCAGCTGGATGGCTGTCATGTATTTCTTCCACCAGAGGTACTTCTGGAACCGAGGTCCTGCAGCAGAGAGGCCATAGTAGAAGTACATAATCACATGGACGACCGAGTTAACCATGGCATGAAATGATCCCATTCCACCTGCAGACATATTTGGAAAGGTCACATATAAACATGTTGGTTACATTAATAACAGTATAAGGTCACAGTCATTTTTACCTTTTCTTTACATGACTCATGTACAGGAAACTAGGAGCTAAACCTATGCTTAAGAACTCACCAGGAGTATAGCTGACACCCCACCACCAGGTCCAGGGCATAAAAGAATGGTGGAAGATGTGCAGGAATGTAATTTGACTGTGTTTTTTACGTAGCACAAAAAACACCTAAACAAATACCAGAGTAAATTACGAACAAATCTGAATGACCAACACACAAACTTAAATACCATTTATACAAATATAAAAACAGATCATACCGTATCTAAGAGTTCAATGAACTTTGAGAAGAGGAACAACCAGGCCACTCT
>JAOUQW010000004.1:18075304-18085736 GCA_028565825.1 Olivaichthys viedmensis
TAAAAACACTGAAGCAGCAAACTTTGTGAAAATTAATATTTGTGTCATTCTCAAAACTTTTGGCCACGACTGTATGTTCATACCAAGCATCCTTTGAACACATTTAGTGCTGTTTGTCTCTATATGACTGTTTACTGCATGATTTATAATCCCACTATTGGGTGTCACCCAGAAGAGGATGGGTTCCCTCGAGTCTGGTTCCTCTCAAGGTTTCTTCCTTATGTCGTCTCAGGGAGTTTTTCCTTGCCACTGTCGCATCTGGCTTGTTCATGAGGGATCTAGATCTACATCCGCATTTCTGTAAAGCTGCTTTGTTACAATGTCCATTGTTAAAAGCGCTATACAAATAAAATTGAATTGAATTGAATATTATTGTTGAACCTCAGAAAATTCACACTTATCCAGTTCATTATGTCAGTGAGGCAGTCAACCAGAGCAGGAGGTGGCAGGCTGTGTGAGGGTTCGGAGTGTATATAAATCTGCGCATCATCAGCATAACAGTGGAACTGCAGACCATGCCGTCTGATGATATTATCAACGGGGAGCATGTATATTATGAATAACAGCGGGCCAAGAACTGAGCCTTGGGGAACACCATGAGAGAGGTGAGACAAGTCTGACCTAAACCTAAATCATTTGCAGAGATGGAAGATTGCTGAAACTGCAGATAAATATTTTCTATTTTGTCATAAACAAACGTCCGAAATTTACAGCAGAGTTCTGGCAAAGGAGTCAGAGAAAAACTGTTAGCAGGTCACAAGAGCTCTAGGGTTTCCCTGACCATTACTGATGACAATGGTGTAGTAGTCAGTCTTGGCTTTCTTAAGTGTTTCCTTGTAATGTAGAACATGATCTTTGTAAGCAAGCACATGCACTGTCAGGCCAGTCTTCCTTCTGAGGTGTTCTAGTTGGGGACTACTAGAAAGTAGCTTTCATACAGCGGAGCTCAGGAGTAAACCAAGGGGCAGGATGAGTGAAAGTCACAGCACACATTCTGAGGGGAGCGAGCTGATTTAAGGTAGCACATGTAGTCTCAGTGATGGGAAACTGCTCAAGCATGTTCGTTAAGGCAAAAAGGCTAATGGTTTTTAAGTTTGAAATATATTTTGACTAATAATATGCGAGAAGTATCACACAGGTTAATTGTTAAATTTTATCCAGCTAGAAGCTTGATTTCAAGAATTACACACACACACATACATACACACATTATATAAGCCGAGCACTTTATTAGGAATATGTACACCTTCTCATTCATGCAATTATCTAATCAGCCAAGCGTATATATCGCTTGTTAATCGTGTATATATATATATATATATATAAATATAAATCACAGGAAAGTGTTAGACACTTCTTGAAAAGTACGTTAGCTGCATTTGTCATGGTTATAGTTAGGTAGGCTCTAGTCAGTAATTGACATTTAATTTTCAATATACACAAATGGCATCTACCTCAGCTTTGTTATTCAAAATATCAATCACTTTGACAGAGCTGCACACTATATCGCTTGTTAATCGTCATAATGTTGGCCTTTTGCAACACTGATACTGCAGAAGTCTGCGATATGCAAAATAGCAACCCACAATTATTTAATGTGTTCTATGAGCATTCAGAGCATCTCAGAGGTTCCAGACAGGTTTTTGTGGTCGTGTGAGG
Organism: Olivaichthys viedmensis; assembly: GCA_028565825.1. Taxonomy (NCBI): domain Eukaryota; kingdom Metazoa; phylum Chordata; class Actinopteri; order Siluriformes; family Diplomystidae; genus Olivaichthys; species Olivaichthys viedmensis. The sequence goes on from JAOUQW010000004.1 coordinate 18,076,964, forward strand.
ACATTAGTACGTACAGAAAAATAATGAATAAATACATTTTGATTAAATGAGTGCAGCGCCATATCACCAGTTTGTTTGAATATATTGCAAAGTATATCGTGATTGCAACGTGCAGCAATATAATAAGTATATGCTATTTTTGTCCACATCATGAAGCCCTACTTTGATCAAATCTGTGTATGTATGGCAGGTATGAGGCACCTCACAAAGAGTCAGACGGTACATGGCTCAGAGCTTTCAAGTGTTTCTACACTCTGAGATTGGTGAGTAGCAATGCTGACAATCACATTGTGTTTATTAATTTGTCTCTGGAGTAATACGATGCATGCAATTCTATCCTGATTCAAATGTTTTGAGGAAGGTAATCAAGAACTGGAAGCAGCTGCCACAGAGCTGGAGAGACTGACCATTGCTCTGACTATTGGTTTATAGAAGTGATGAAAGAATTTAGCACACAAATTTGAAAATTACAGCAAGAGGAAAAAATAACCCCCAAAAAAACCCAAAAAACACCTTAACACTTTGGCATGTGTTAACTGTGATGCTGTCCTCTCCGGCGTACCAAAAGTTTAATCTACATACAGAACACCTTCCATGACCTATAAAACTCAAAACTCAAACCAGTAGAGTTCCACATTCAGAATCAATTCCACATGCCAGATCATAACAGTGCTATTGCTTTACTCCATCTGTGCACTCAGCATTCAGCTCAGCATTACATAAGAAAATTACTTTTCACATTCCAGTTGGTCATACAAGGATGGAAAAACTTGCTTGATACTCAAAACATCGACCATGAGCTTGGGCTCAAAACCTAATTCCCTCAGAGGGTTTAAGTACTGACGACGTTTCCCCTTAAGCTGAACATGAGAAACACCATGCCATGTTTCTACCAAAAAAAAGAAGCTTTGCCAACAGTTTCGTTTCATTTGGAACATCTTACTATACGACAAAGATTTAAGGCAATTTTATATGATCACTGTACTAAGTGAACTGCTGACCTAGATTTTATATAATTTAAAAAAAGTATATGGTCATGATTTGAAGGGTTCAAACAGATGGTAAGCAAAAATGTCGAGTAGTGCTGACTGAGTTTAGTCATTTTCAAAGATGACTTTAGAAGAAGGTAAAAAGTCACTTTCTATATCTGTAATAAAATCAGAGTAATTCTTCTAATTGACGTTGGGCCCATCTTCCCATTCGTTTGTTGATCTCCTAATTCTGATTAAAGGGCCTCGCACCAAAAACTAGTCTTTCTTGATGTTTAAAAATAAATAAATAAATAAATAAACAAACTTTCACCTCTGACAGGGCATCCCTGAGGTTTGTTTCCTTTCAACTTAGAACAGGACACACACACACACACAATGTGACCTTGGTACAAGTTCTCGAATTTCATACAAAGCATGTTTGTGTGCTGCTCACTGAACTCCAGAGGCACAGTCTAAACTTCTCTTTAAAGGGAAAGAGACTTTTTTGGCTAACACACATGGTATCATGCAAGTTTAATAGAACAGGAAAAACATGAAAGGTCCTGAATATTAGCAAAGTCAGCGAAAACAGGTAATTTTTCCCATTTCTATGATAGAAAAAGAAAAACAGTAAAAACCACCCATACACTGACATCATTGGAGTACATTGCATGCATTCTTACAGCCCAGTTGATAGAATTTCCAAATCCAGTGTGTAATGTGCTAGATTATTTTGCCCATTATAATCAGTCCAACATCTACAAGATGCCCACTAACAAGTTCAGTTACTAAAATCAGCTGATTGTTTAGAACGTATTGCTTTGCCAGAGGGAGTAGTGCGTCACACTGCAGGGGAACAAAGGGCGTCTCCATGGCACTCTTATTTAGGAAAGGATCGTCTTCTCCAATCTGATAAAATACGACACTTTCGTCTAACTTTAGAGGAGATCCTCCTGATACAAAAACACTGGTTGTAACGTGGTCATAGCCTTGACAAGTTCATGGCATGCCTTAGTCATTCTTCAGCTATTTGCTGAATGAGTTTGTATGAGTCAGGACATACTAGTCTGTGGTATGAGTGGAATTAACTACAACCAAATGGTTTGACAGGGGAACAAAACAAGAACAAAGCACAACAGACAACCATTTGCACTCATTGTAATGAGAGTGTCAGACATTGTGAGAAAGTGTGTCCCTGTATTGCAAAATCAACAAAAAGATCACAGAGGCTAGTAAGTGATTAGGATCAAAGCATGTTGCATGAAGTAGTTGCCAAAACAGCATTTATACCACTTTCCTGCCAGCCCATTATAATTTCGGGAAAAATCCTACATCAAAAGGCAGCAACCAGTTAGTCTATTTGGTGCAGAATGTCTTTGCCTATTCTGGCAGTAATTTGAGTATCCTAATTTCTTTCCATGTGCACAGGATTTTCTTATCACATGGCTCTATTGAGTCATACTGGCTGGACAAATGCCCCTAATAAACAAAAAAGTACAAAAAAAACAAACAAACATGGAAAATGGAAGATAACTTTCCTAACGCCATCACATGTGGCGTCAACCATATGACCCATTTTCAGATCGACAATATTAAAGCTTACCACTGTACTTAAAGCCATCATGGTCTAAACCTAAATATTTTCTTAGTTATCAGTCTACAGTTCCTGTATCTGTGTGGCTGTGAATGCCTAACAGAGGTTAGTCAGTCAACCATCACCTGTATCTACAAGATCTCTCGCAGCAGCAACAGGCAAAAAATGTTGCTTCTTTTGCTGAAGAAATGCAGCGCGTCAGGACCAGACTGAAGTCTGCAGAGATGGTTTATTTCACATGGTCGTGTGAGGACTTGTATTTCTGGAGGTCATTCACTTAAAGTTCTGGGGACGTGTGCAACATTTACACAGACACACACACACACACACACACACACACACACACAGAGAGAGACACACACACACACAGAGACAGAGAGACACACACACACAGACACACACACATACAGACACACACACACACACACAGACACACAGACACACACACACACACAGACACACAGACAGACACACACACACACACAGAGACACACACACACACAGACACACACACACACACAGAGACACACACACACACACACACACAGTAAACACTGGTCCTGAATAATCAATACTCACCAACAGCAAACACAACCAGTCTGCCCCATTAAGTTCAAGTTTATGTTTCAAAACATTACCCACAGCTTTGCACCTTAATTTGAACTACTCCATCAGTAGCCCATTCCAACAAAACAAAACAAAAAAAACTGCTGCCTTTCAATAACCAACTCAAACTGCAGTCCGTTCGCCTATTCAAGAGACACATTCGCGCCTAAAAGCAAATAAAACGTTATTCACCGAGGACAAAAGCAGACGGGGGGAAAAAAAGCGCCCTTCACCCAGCCTCGTTGACTCACCTGACCGCGAGCCACTTTTTCTTCGGTGTGTACGACTCAGACGCCGAACACGGACCGAGCGCCTCAACGGAAACACCTGAACGCGTGACGGCGAATGAAACGAGCTAAGTGGCGACCAATCAGCGCTTTACAGGGGCGTGGCCAAAAGGAAAGGCTCAACTTCATTCAAAGGCACGTTTCCGCGTTTTTGTCACGTGTGATGCAGGGTTAAAACTACAAAACTATCAGTAACGGAGTACCTCGTCTCGTCAGACAAGCCCTACGTTAGAGAGAAGTGCAGCCTACCGCTGAACCTTTTTGTTTGTTTTTTCGTCCGGGTGTTTTCTCATCCAGCCCGTGAAGTCAGACTGAGAAAAAGTTGCCCGCAGAAGATCGAGAAGATAGATTTGCACACCACTTACCATCAGTGAATGAATCAATCCGTTGAGTTGGAGCTCTCTGAAGAGCCAAATAAACGCCGGTGTAGGGTTCTCGATATGTTGTAAGATGTGACCCAACCCTTCCAGTCTTCAGTTACAGGAAAAGGTGGAGGCAAAACAAAACAAAAAAAGAAAGGGGGGGGGTTGCATCCCAATCCGCATACTTCCGTATTAAAGTGTATAAGTAGTAATCCGCCTCGGCGAACTGTGGTAGCCTTTGCAGAGGCACTATTTTAATACCGCGTTTAGTACGATATTGTGCAGTTTGGGATGTAGCCAATCTCACATCCGATTAATCAGGTTGCAGGAGCGTAATTGTATTTCACTCTAGTAATGCTCCCTGGCATTAAACATGAGATGGACACGCATATTGTTTTCTATTGAACAGGTTTTTTTTGGGTCTCTAGTGGCGACTGTTTTCATATTTATTATGGCTCATTTTAAGCAGAACTGTGTAGTCCATCTTGATAACTTACACCATTAAATTATGAATGTACGAAGTATTGATTGCCGTACCTTTGGACCTTTGAGTGGTTACACAGGGCTTTTTTTTATTTTATTTATTTTTAATAAATCATCCATGTAACAAGCAGGTAATAGCACAAACTGTTTTGAAGTTGTAAATTCTGAATGACAGGCATGATCATCAGTGATGATAAGAACAGCTTAGAACAGAGGAAGAGTTGGAATCACCTAGCTTGTTAACAACTTGAAAAGAACACACAACCCACGTTTATGAATAGGTCTTTTAAGATTCGATTGCATTCTAGTGCCATTTATATCGTAACAGTTGTATCGTACTGTTCCATGGCACGTGGCACAGACTGTCATGCTATTTTTAGAGGATTTGATATTACTTTGTATTAATATTCAATCACAAATGGGCTTTTCTGTGTCTCCATCAATTCCATGGATAATTGAGCCAACAATTTAGGAAGTCCATGTAATAAATTCCATAATATTACTGAAATCCTGATTAACATTGTTTTGGCATATGTGAAGGAAGGTCCAGATTGAGGTTTCTTTTTTCTTTTTTTTACTATCTGTCCAGTTTTTCCTATTCTGGTCTCTCACTGACCTTACCAACATCCATTTCATGTAAAAAGTAGGTTTAAGGTCAAACAGGAAAGTTACTGGTGCAGCAGGGCTAAGTTGAGAGTTAGGTTAGTTTCACTTCCTGTGATGTAACAAAAAGGCAAGGGCTGTTACTGCATTTGTCGAACTAACTAAACAACAAAGATTAGGGTGAAGGTATGTATGGAGAGTACTTTTGTTTCTTTCGTTTCTTTTAATGTGCTCGTGTTTTTTTTTGTGCCAGTTTACATTTTTCTTTCACTTATAAAAGAATGCATATGTGACGGTGACAAGCACAATTCTTCGTAATAGACTCATATTTGCTTTCATTTTGATGAAATGTCTCCATCTGTTGGATAAATGCTTTGTCCTTTTCATTAACAGCAAATAAATAGAAAAAATCATACATCAGTTAGCTGACCTCTTGAAAAGGCATAAAGTTTGCAGATTTCTTAAATGTATCCAATTATATGTTTCAGGAAAGACATACCACAATGGCAGAGAGCTGAGGCAATACTTTAATTACAAATAGAACCATAACACCTTAACTATTTGGGATTTTTCTGCCTTTAGTTTGGAATATAAATTGCCTAGTACAAGGTCACTTTTGGCCTGGCACTGCATGATGAACAGAACTTTTCCCTGAGTCTTTTTAACTGTGCTTTTTGTTGCCCATAAATCAGCAAAAGTGACTACAAATATGCACTCCACCACAATAAACAAGTCCACATTCTTTCACACCTGCAAAAACTTGCAATGAAATGCACTGTTTTAATTCATGGGTGTGTGTGAGTCACATGACATGCTTGACTGAGCTCAAGTGCGCAGTTTTCAGTGAGTAGTGGTTGAGGGCAGAGCGGGGGATGAAAGAGGTGGGAATAAAGTCAGGGTTGTGTTGCAGAAGCTGCTGCTCCTCCCACAGCCAACGAAATCCTCCGTTTTAGCTCAAGCTGCCTGTAAGTGCACACACACACACACACACACACATACATGCATATATACACACAGTCAGACAGTGGGGGCTGGCAGACAAAATCAGGATATGACATCATTTCCAGGAAGAGAAGCCAAATAACTTTTCTCTCTGCTTTTCAAGTCTTATTTGTTTTTACACAGGTTATGTTTGCTAATGAGTTATTGAGACAAAGTTCTTGAGACAACAGTGGGATCCATGTACTCTGGCCAATAACTGGAGACAGAGCTTTCCCAGATATCCCCACAGCATTCCAAGCATTCAGAACGGGATTCGAGCCAGGTACTGTAGGGAAGATCTTTTTTCCTTCTCTTTGTGTCCTACACGTTGTCTCAGTAGATCTAAACAAATTGTTTTGCTTTTTACCTTATGAGATGCTGCATTGATAAGACTGTATTCCTTAAAAGACTTGGAGCGTTTAAAGACTTACGAGTGCTCATCTATTTCTATTCTCAACTTTATGACTGAAGTAGGAGTGTGATGGTATACCAGTATAGCGGTAAGCTATACTGTGATAAAAAGATCTGAAATAGTTATATGGTTCTTCCAGTATAGATGATGTAACAAAAAAGTTATTTCCAACAGCAATGAATTATGAAATTGAGTTATAGAGTTATCATAATATGGACTTTTATACTGTTTCCCCCCCTATAATCAAGTATAACCAAATGATTAGGGTCTTTCATGATGACAGTCTGTGACAGTCACTGCATTTAGAGGGCTGTTTATGACTTTCGAGCCTGATTTTTATTTATTTTTGTTGGGATGTGTTCCCAGAATTAGAGAGCAAGATTTTAAGGCTGGCACTTTGATTATGGAAAGTATTTAATGGCTCGGTTCTGCTTTGGAGGGAGACAAGGGCGAAAGAGAGCATAACATTTAATTCTAGTTCTCCACATATGTGTGGCTACAACATACATTTTCCAGTGGAAGTCAGTGGTGAGTTGCAATCACTGAGGATTTGAAACATGCTCACCATTCTGCCAAATGGGAAGGTTAATTCCAGGTCTCAACTGCAATGTGCTCAATTGATACAGCTGGGGATACAAATAAAAAGACTACAGACTGACAGAAGTGAATAGAGAGGAAAAGAAAGGCTGTAAATTGAGAGGGTGAGTCTGCGAACTCTACACTCCAGGACCGTTATCACATGCAGTCAGCCTGAATAGAAGCAAAGGAAGTGATGAAAAATGGTGATTACACTAAAATAGTGCTAAAGACACACAGGATTAACTAAAACAGCTGCCTGTTCCGTCTGCTTAATATGGTCAAACACAGGGTATATATAGCAATGCTTTGGCTTAAACTGCAGCAACACAGTTCAATCCAGTTCGTCAACATTTATTGATGTTTCCTTGCAAAAAAGGATTTAGAGCAATTTAACTAGTGTGAAGTCATATAAAAAAAGGTATGATCCTGCATGGTCCTGCTTAGCATCTGTTCTGTTCTGTTTAACTTCTGTATTTCCACTATTTTAAGTTAATTAGACTGTTGTAACCGCCATTACGGTAGGCACACTGACTGTTTTACTTTTTAGCTTATTCACACCTACTGATAGCATCACGTAGAGACTTTTGGTGTAATTATTCCCCAGTTATTAGTGTTCATCACGAATGGTCTCATAGCTTATTGACTGTCATTTGTTAGAGTGGATTATACTGCATCCCAATCAATTTACTTCAATTTACTTTTAACTGTCTGTAGTAATTCAATTTTCAACTTTATATTTAGACAGTTGGCTGTGAATGTATTAAGGTTTGAGACTCTAAAGAGATTTTATATATATTTAATCCTTTTCTTCTTTTAAATGTGTTAAATATCACTTAGTGCAATATTTTTTTCATAAAATGATAGTGTACTAATTTTCATTCATCTTTTTATTCATTTTAGAAACATACTCAGTTGATGAAATAGGATCCATCCTGACTTTTCTGGTGCAGATTCTACTATTAGCACAAGCTGTAGAACCATGGCTTTATGCCTTGGGCAAGTGTTCAGCAAAGACAAGACGTTCAGGCCTCGGAAGCGCTTTGAGCCTGGCACGCAGCGCTTCGAGCTGTATAAGAGAGCCCAGGCATCGCTGAAGTCAGGGCTGGACCTCAGGAAGGTGGTTCAGCTGCCTGAGGGAGAGAACATTAATGACTGGATTGCCGTGCACGTGGTGGATTTCTTCAACCGCATCAACCTGATCTATGGAACAGTTAGCGAATTCTGCACGGAGAGGAGCTGCCCTGTTATGTCTGGAGGCCCTCGCTATGAGTACAGATGGCAAGATGGGGACCATTACAAGAAGCCCACCAAACTCCCAGCCCTCCAGTATATGAACCTGCTGATGGACTGGATTGAATCGCTCATCAACAACGAGGGCATCTTCCCTACACGCGTAGGTGTGTGTGTGAGGTCCACAATGTTCTCTCTGAGACCTTTACTTGCTGGCAATTCCTTGCTTGCATGCTCCCTTAACTAGATTGTATATAACTATGGAAACTCAGCATAATGCAGGATGTCAGGTAAGCGCATCTGAGAAGCTGCTAATTCTTATTAGGTAATTCCCCGACAGTGACATTGCATTGTGCCAACAAAGAGGGGACTGTCAGGTGCTTATGTGCAAAAATTGCTAATCAAAATGTTTCTGAAGGTAGATCTACCTTGGAGGCAGAAGTAAATTCATTGGTTCAAGCTTACTTTTCGAACATCGCGTTTATGCCCTAGCTAGTGACAGTCATTGGAGTGCTCTTTGCTAGCTTGGCTTCACAGCAAACTTTGTGCTCATTCATAAGTCCTTTTGATTTTGATGCACTGTAAAATGTGTAGGTTCTTATTTATATGGTGTTTGGTCATTTTCTATTAGTGGTGTTAAACAAAAAAACTAAAAAACTGCTCAG
>JAOUQW010000004.1:18112809-18122851 GCA_028565825.1 Olivaichthys viedmensis
AGGGATGGTATTAATGAGGTGATGCTCAGTGCCTGGTTTCCTCCATACACACCGCTGGGAATTGTGGCCAAATAGTTAAATCTTCGTTTCATCAGAACAGAGGATCTTGCTTCTCATGGTCTGAGAGTCATTCAGGTGCCTTTTGCCAAACTCCAAGCTGGCTCTAATGTGCCTTTTAGTGAGGAATGACTTTGGTCTGGCCACTCTATCATAAAGGCCTGATTGGTGGAGTGCTGCACTGATAGTTGTCCTTCTGAAAGGTTCTCCCATCTCCACAAAGGAACTCTGGATCTCATTTATAGTGACCATTGGGTTCTTGGTTACCTGTCTGATCAAGGCCCTTCAACCCCGATTACTCAGTTTGGCTGGGCGGCCAGATCTAGGAAGACTGTTGGTAGTTCCAAACTTCTTCCATTTGAGAATGATGGAGGCTACTATGCTCTTGGGCACTTTCAGTGCTGCAGAAATTTTCTTGCATCCTGCCCCAGATCTGTGTCCTGACACAATCCTGTCTCGCAATTCTACGGCCAATTCGCTCAACCTAATGGCTTGGTTTTGACTCTGACATACACCATCAACTGAGACCTTTCAACTGTAGAAGCATTTCAAGGACCATTGATAGAAGTAGGATGCACCAGAGCTCAACTGCGAAATTTCAGTCTTTTATTTTTAATACATTCACAAAAAACATTGCAAAAACCTGTTTTTGCTTTGTCATTGTGGAGTATTGTGTGTAGATTGATGATAATAAAATGAGTTGTGTTACGATTGTCGTCGGGGGTGGTGAACACAAGCGCAAGCCGTGGACATTCAAACATTTATTAACATTAACAAAGCGAAACACAACGTAACATTAAACAATCAGGAACTAACTGGACGGGGACAGGAGGGCTTCTTAAACACTTACTGATTACAGACAAACGACACGCTGCTGGGGACAATCACATCACGAGACAGGGGAACACAAAACATCAACAATGAGTGCGTGGCGGTCGTCGCCGTAGCGCGAGCCAGCGTGCGCGTGACAAGTTGAATCCATTTTAAGATGAGTCTGAAACATACCAAAATGTGGAAAACTTGAAAGGGTCTGAAAACATTCCGTATGTATATATACTGTATATATTTTTTTTACAATTCTCTTGTCCATTCAGGTGTCTTGGCAAATTTGTGTGACGTATTTTAGAAATTGGGGGTGGATATCGAGTGGCAAGTGCAGGGCAGTGGATGGCAGCTGCCACTCTCTGCCATCTGGTAGATCCGCCTCTGGTTCTATATGACAGCTTTGAAAACTACTGTACAAAATGATGCACTTGGATGTCAAGGGGTGGGACCAAAAATGATACATCAAAATATCACTACCCTTCCATTGCTAGACGTTATTGACACATAAAGTATTTTTTAAATATTATTAAATGTTCTAAATGAAACTCACATTAGGCACTGATGCAGGTAGCGTGCACACACCACAAATATCTCCCTCTGCTGCTCAAGTCTACACTGCAGGCAGCATTAATGCCTTCCTCTGTTTCTTTCACCTGTAGCTACTCTTGATGTGCTTGTTGTCTGTCTATAACAAGGCTTGTAAACAAACCTGTCAGCCTCGGCCAAAAAGATTTTGGGTGACATAGACTTTCATTATCCTCGTAGCTCCAGTGCAAAACTAAAGAAGCAAATGTTGGACACCAAACATTTCTTTGTTAATCAATTACATTTGGAGTAAGGGCAAAATTATATGAATTTCATTTTTGGCCAAACTGTTCCTTTAAAAGTTACCTTGACCTTTTTTTGCAGGCATATACAATTAAGTGCCCTTCGATAGATTAGCTGTTTCTTGAAGACACAGGTAAATAATCCAAATAAGCTGCATCCTTTGTGGAATGTTTGTCCTCTACCTCTTTGGTTGCTACAATGCCTACATGTTATAAGTAACAGTGCACCATAAATCTAGTACAGCTTTAGTCTGATAGCTTTATTTATTTTTTTACTCTAAAGAGCTGAGAGGTTGGATTTCATTAAACAGTGCTGAGTAACCATTCTGGCCCATTAAACAACCATTATTGGCTCAGCACCACAAAACATTAACTTACATGGTTAAGAAAGCAGAGCAGTGAGCAGGCAGGTAAGCACTAACAGGAAGCGCATCTTATGGTTATGCGCATTGATACCTAAAAAGGATTGCTTTTTAAAGAACTTCCACTCATCTTCTACAGACGGGACCAAATTAAATAATCTGTCTTAGAAACTACGGCACTTTTGCATACAACCGTTTAAGATGTTCGCCATGCAAGTTTATTAACACAACCACTAAAATCACAGGCCCTGAAGGATGAATTTTTGTTACTCATCACTCCTCATGTATCACAGCAGGAGTTGTTTATTGTCTCTCCTGCAAGTGATTCAATCAGCTGTACATCGGGGAAACCAAGAGATGACTGGGTGATCGTTTTGTCGAGCACCTTCGTACCATAAGAACAAAGGATTTCTCCTTTCCAGTGGCGAGACACTTCAACAGCAATGGACATTACATCAATGACATCTCTGTTTGTTGTTATGGGAGCAATGAAGTGAGGAAACTTAAGGAAAAATAACTCATCTACACTCTCGGACTTTTGGAACCCCATATAATGAATGTCATCTTTTATCTTTTGACAACAGCTGTGACATCATCAAACATTTTGAATATCAACTGGTTTCACCTCCTACAACCCCAGAAGCACTTTGCTTAAACAGCTGATGAAGGACTTTTGTCCGAAATGTCCTGTTTCTCTGGAAACTTTGTGTACTACACTTCGATTTTTTACGATAGATAGATAGATAGATAGATAGATAGATAGATAGATTTAGTTTCAATTCCATTCCACCTGTAACCATGTCAATATACAGTTTTGACCATATCACTTCCTCTTCCTGAGATGTGTAAAGGAATATTCAGTGTTATGCCTAGGAGTGAATTGCAATAAAGTATTATTACATTTATTTTAAGTTCATATTTGAAAGATGTTTTCAGTCTCATAAACTCTGACATGTACATCCACATGTATTTCACATTTAAGCAAAACGGCTCCAACTAGGGATCAAAATAGTTCAAGTCGAAGTCTCCAGGGCTCTGATAGGAACTTTGGGTTCCCCTGACAGGTTACAATTACCGTTCTGTTTACCCAGCGCAGTTGGAATCATCCCCACCTTCCCCCACTTTGTGGCACCTCTGCACTTCTTTCCACATGTTATATGCAGAATGAGAGTGCTTTGTCGCTCAAAGTCGTTATATCAACAAGATTGTTATGTGTGTTATGTCTTTAGCTCTAGATCGTGTATATTAACAGACTTTAAGCTTTAATCAATCTTTCCCAGTGATCTGACAGATTTCATGCACATGGAACCACAATAAAATCAAGAGCATTGAGTTTAAAAATAGACACCAAGAATACATCCCATTGACTCCTGTCTGCCATGGCTGTCCTTCAGAGAAGGACGCATGCGTATTCGGGACGCCGCCATGCTGGACGCATGCGCAGTACGGACCTTCCGCGGTCCTATATAAGCTGCTCAGAGCCGCTGTCCCATTCCACCTTCAGCCATTTTGACGATGTTGGGAACTGTGGGACGCTGCTGCACGGGGGCTTTGCAGGCGCTGAAGCCCGGGGTTACACCCCTGAAGGCCTTTACCGGAGCTCCAGCGGCGCTATTTTCTCGTAAGCTATGCACTCATGTGACGCTTTAAGAATAAATTGTTGCTTTGGGTTTTTTGCATGGGCTTCGTAAATCAACGCCGCCGCCATAACGAGGCCGACCAAATGGCAGCATGCGGACAGGCCGCCAACTTTTTAACCGTGACATTTTATATTGTAACTTATTTTTAAAATAAATATAAACAGTGTGTACACGTTTTATCTGGCGAGAAAAGGCTTTCTTTTGAACGCGTAATAAACGTGTTTATTAGCATTAACTGACGAATGTCTTGAAAAGCGTGATGACCTTCGTGTCATGGTGGGAATGATAAGACGGCTAGCTTAGCTTAGCTTAAGCTGGTTAGCTTCCATAGCTGCCAAAGTGTCGCGTTGTTCTCGAGGGCAAACGCGTGACGTAAAAGCTTATACGGTTTTCATTTTTGTTTATTTAATCCATATTTAACAATGTCAAGTTGCTATTTGAAGTCTAGACGTTATATCTAACGTTAGCTATTAGCCACTTGGTTAGCTAGCTAACCGGTACTAGACTGTTTTTTTTAAATAAGGCTAGCTAAGGTAGCTAATGTTTTGACCTCGAGCCACCGAACACTCATGATGAATGGGAGTCGCAGCACAAATGTAGAGGAGAGAGGGGGGACGACGACAAAAAATGCGTCATAATTTCTACTTCTCACAAAATACTTAAACATTTACATTGTCTACCGGATACAGGTCATCACGATGAGTGGTGTTACAGTGGTTAACTGTCTTCTCTTTTTCTCTATATTCCAGGCAGGGATTATGTAGCTCCTGCCGCTGCTGCTGTCGTCGCCCACGGCCGTATCGTGGCTGTCATCGGTGCTGTGGTGGACGTGCAGTTCGATGAAGGCCTGCCGCCGATTCTCAACGCCCTGGAGGTGGCCAATCGAGATTCTAGGCTCGTCTTGGAGGTGGCTCAGCACCTGGGTAAATGCTACAGATAGTTAACCAGCAATATTTGCTTTTAGGGTGCCCTGACGAGTTATATAGAATAGGTCATTTTATAGCGGACACTTCTAGGGCTTCTGGATTGGGGGTGGCAGCGCTGAAGAAAGTTGTTGCGTGTTGCAGTGACCTTTATGTGATAAATTAAGACCATACCATTTGATGTTTGCATAGCTGTGCTGCAAAATACAGAACCTAAAGAGGACTGTTTTTCCTATTTTGTGGTGTTGCTCAACAATGGATGATTTGCACTATTTGTTCTGAAAACAGTACAAAATAGTTTACATCTATTTATTGCACAACTGAAAATATTTTGTATTGTAGCATTGTTTGACAAGCAACCAGTGTTTCTTGAAGTACATTAGAGTGTGGCCTTGGTGCAACTTTTCTTTCCCCAAATATTGGGCCCCAGGTCAAGTCCACACTAAAATTGGTAAATTTGAACAGGTTTTTGTTTTGGCCACACTAGTGTTTTCAGTCTTTCCTGTCCACAATGAAATGCTAAATCAATAGAAAACTGGGTGTCTGACCCATGACCTATGTCATTTATGCTGTCTTCGTTTGTTTTGATGCTGCAGTCATTAAACGTGCTTTCTTGTACACTACAAAGCAGTCAAACATGAAATGAAAATGCCTAGTACATAGAACTGCATCGCAATGGGTTCTGCCATCTTCAAATTGTGGATCGCATGATCATGCGTCGGTGTTTTCAAAAAGCTGCGTTGTCCCTTATCCACACTGCACCGCCAAAATTGTGTTTTCAGATCTATCCTCTTTGGAGAGTGGATTAAAAAATGTGAACAGTTTTAGTCTCGCTGGAAAGGGTTAACGGGTAAGAAAAGATGCGTTTTCAAACTTACCGGTGTTGGTGTGTACTAGGCCAAAAACTCAGCTTCACCCAGGAATACATTTTAATTAACCCTCTAAAGGCCCAGATTATTATTCAGTTCATCTTAAAGTATTCAGTAGCGTACAGTGAACCTAAAAGGAGAGGTATTTAGTTATAAAAGAGAGGAATGTACATCTGGGCCCACTGAATAGTACTGGGAGTTTGAGGGCTTAAGCCCTGCCAACAGTTGCCACAAGTACTAGGCTGCTTTCAATTTGCTGTATATGCTATGTACATGGGGTATAATGCAGTGCACTACTCGGGTTGTAGAATGCCATTGTGTGTCCAACGGAATGCCATTTAATTCAGCCATAAAAGAATAATGAGGAGAAATGGCTGAATCTAACAAATTTGTTTATTGTATGTATATTGTCCTTTACAAATTTACTCATGTTCAAAGTAAAGTTTAAATAACTTTTTATGCAAGTTGTACTTGCATGAGTAACTTTAAGTTGCCTATGCCATGAGCTATTCTAGTTTACTAGAGTTACATGGCTAGTGGTTAGGATATCAATATACTAGTTATGACTTGAATCAGTATAACTTTACCTGCAGGTATAACTCCTAGGTGAAAGAGTGTGTTGATGGATGGATAGCTAGGAAGGACCTTGTTGGAGAGTTAGATGTGTTTGCACACTTTGTTTTGCCCAACAGGGGAGAGCACTGTCCGCACTATTGCTATGGACGGTACTGAGGGTCTTGTGCGTGGCCAGAAGGTTTTGGATACTGGTGCCCCTATCAGAATTCCTGTGGGACCCGAGACGTTGGGCAGAATCATGAATGTCATTGGTGAGCCCATTGATGAGAGAGGACCAATCACTACAAAAATGTAAGGCCCAATGTTTTATGGTGTGGTGTTTTAAAGGAGTTTTGCCTCCATCATTGCTACACAGTAAAATGTTCTGTCTTTAGGATGGCTCCCATCCATGCTGAAGCTCCCGAGTTTACGGACATGAGCGTGGAACAGGAGATTCTGGTCACAGGAATCAAGGTGGTCGACCTTCTGGCCCCCTATGCCAAGGGTGGAAAGATTGGTATGATTCAAAGTTTCAGACTCCTGCAGAACTTGGGCATAATCATGTTCTTACAGTACATTCATATTTATTTAATTATTTTTGTGTGCAAAGAGCTTACTGGGTTTTTATCAAAAGTAGTAAACCATTATTCCATGTTTGAGGGCTCCCAATAGATACTGTTTGAATTTCACAATAATGGTATAAAGGCTGAGACTTGATTTGGTGGATTTTATTGGTTTCTGGTTAGTTTCTAACCTAAAAACTGGGATATATTTTTCCTCAAATTTGTATAGGTCTGTTTGGTGGTGCTGGTGTAGGAAAGACTGTGTTAATTATGGAGCTGATCAACAACGTGGCTAAAGCCCATGGTGGTTACTCTGTGTTTGCTGGTGTGGGGGAGAGGACCCGTGAAGGAAACGATCTGTACCATGAGATGATTGAGTCTGGTGTCATCAACCTGAAGGACACCACCTCCAAGGTAATTTAGGGTGGTTCCATCTTTATGTATTAATGAACTTTATTTAGGGACAGTTGGTGCAGAAACGGCCAAGGCTTAGGAACTAGACCTTTTTGATGCTCTAACACATTTTCTGCCTCCAAAGGTCGCACTGGTGTATGGACAGATGAACGAGCCTCCAGGTGCCCGTGCCCGTGTGGCTCTGACTGGTCTCTCCGTTGCTGAATATTTCCGTGATCAAGAGGGACAGGATGTGCTGCTTTTCATTGACAACATCTTCCGCTTCACCCAGGCTGGGTCAGAGGTAATTACTGACTGACATGATGTCTGACACGTAGTAATGTGCAATGTCTGCAGCCAAACTGATGTCCCTTTCTCCTTCAGGTGTCTGCCTTGCTGGGTCGTATCCCCTCTGCTGTGGGTTATCAGCCAACCCTGGCTACTGACATGGGTACCATGCAGGAGAGAATCACCACCACAAAGAAGGGATCAATCACGTCTGTACAGGTTTGTACCTTTTCTAATGGTATGCTTTATATTTAAAGGATCTTGCCTCTTTAAACTTGACATTTTTGATCTTCAGGCCATCTATGTGCCTGCTGATGACTTGACTGACCCTGCACCTGCCACCACCTTTGCCCACTTGGACGCCACCACTGTGTTGTCCCGTGCCATCGCTGAGCTGGGTATCTACCCTGCTGTAGACCCTCTGGACTCCACCTCCCGTATCATGGACCCCAACATTGTGGGAACCGAGCACTATGATGTTGCCCGTGGTGTACAGAAGATCCTTCAGGTGTGTGGAATGTACTACAAGTCAAGAAAGCTTGTTTTTTTTGGGTTTTTTTTCTATTTCTGTTGAATCCCCTTTAAGTTGGAACCCTAATGTGACTGTCACCTTTTGCATTGGTGTGTATGCTTGTCTTTGCAGGACTACAAGTCTCTGCAGGATATCATTGCTATCCTGGGTATGGACGAGTTGTCTGAAGAGGATAAGCTGACTGTAGCTCGTGCTCGTAAGATCCAGAGATTCCTGTCCCAGCCCTTCCAGGTGGCCGAGGTCTTTACTGGACACATGGGCAAGCTGGTGCCCCTTAAGGATACCATCAAAGGATTCAAGAGCATTCTTGGAGGTTTGTCTTATTTTTATTTAATATTTCCCAGGTTCCTTCAATGGGCACAATTATCCTGTTTATGAATATGGAGGATTAGTGTAGCCTTACTAAAAAACCTTTTATTCTAAACAGGAGAATACGATGCTTTGCCCGAGCAGGCGTTCTACATGGTGGGTCCTATCGAGGAGGTCGTCCAGAAGGCAGCGAAGCTGGCTGAGGAACATTCGTAAACGAGTTTGTTGTAAAAATGTATCTGGGCAGGGTTTAAAAAAACTAGGATGGAATGGGAGTAGCACTTGGTTTGTAAAGACACATTCGCAAACAATTGTACCTGTATTGTCAGTCATCTTAAAGTTGTATTTAATGTTTCCAATAACAAAGATGGAAATAAATCTGTCTTACCGTGAACTGTTCTGTTTCTTTTGCACCAACAAATGGGTTTTGGTAAACTAGAAGCAGTGTTTACTTCTACAGACAGTGGTCCAAAGTGCAGGCATATCAAATGTTGTAAAAGTGTTGCAGGTGGAGATGTACAATCCAATTTCTGTTTTGATGTGATCGGATGTCAGAGCTGAGAATGAGCCAAAGCCCTATACTGACATCCTCACATTATCTGAGCAGGCTTTTGTTGCCATTTTCCCACTTTCATATGCAAGATATCAGTCAGCATCACACATTCACATCAGATCATGTATATTTAGAACTACTCCTGACCATGCCTATGTGGTAGAAAAGTGTCATAGTGGATAAACTTATTATGAAGAGCTCCTATCCCACTTGTCAATCATGTCAGAATAACTGACTATTTGCTGACAATGGTACTCGCAACAAGGTGTGTGCAGATGACGCAGCATTTGTCACCTGCCCCAGGTTCAAACTTACTTTTTCTTAGACAAACTTTCTTCTTCATTTAGCAGTCTCTCTACCTCATCTTTTAATCTGCTCCGTTGTCCTCAATTCAATTTTATTTGTATAGTGCTTTTAACAATGGACATAGTCACAAAGCAGCTTTCCAGAAATCTAGATCCCTAATGAGCAAGACGGAGGCGGCAGTGGCAAGGAAAAACTCAGACGACATGAGGAAGAAGCCTTGAGAGGAAACCCATCCTCTTCTGGGTGACACCCAATAGTGAGATTATAAATCACTACAGTGAACAGTCATATATATTGACAAAGAGCACTAAATGTGTTTAAAGGATGTTTGGTATGAACATGTAGTAAATAAGAGTCTGGGGATGAGCACAGGATAGTCTTCATGATTACAGCTGCAGTTCGTAGGAGATGCAAGTCTGCAGTATCCAGGTGAGCTTATCCATTTAAGTAGAAAGGTGAGTCCTAGGCATAAACTGTTTTTGGGAAGTGCAAGTCTTTAGGGTATCCATATGAATAGAGTATCTACAACAAGCGGTGAGTCAGATGTTCAGAAAGCTCCAGATGAAGAAGCAGGAGGAACAGGGCAGAAGCAGAGCGTCAGGCAGGTCCAGATGGCGAGATGAGGCACAGCAGCAGAAGTGTCAGGATCTGGCATCACATCGGGCAGCAGGAGTGCATGTGCAGCTCGACAGACCGAGAACAGATTATTAGGTATGATAAGAGCATACAGTGGTTGAAAAGGGTGCACAATGTGATAAGAGTGCAAGCAGGGACTCCAGCAGGTCTAGCTATGATGGCAAAACTAAAAGGGAGAGCCAGATGGTAACATAGGCATGAGGGCACCCTGAGACATTCCACTGCCAACAAACCTGAGTGAACAGTGAGAAAGTGGGGCGACAGCATCAGAACATCCCAGTTTACCAAAACTCTGCCCATGAACCCCCAGACCTGCACCTTCACCTAAAAAAAGAGCTATTTAACAAAACGCCTGATTAAACAAGTAGGTTTTCAGCCTAGACTTAAAGATTGAGACTGTGCCT
>JAOUQW010000004.1:18151879-18162531 GCA_028565825.1 Olivaichthys viedmensis
CGCTTCCTGAAGATGCCAAGGAGGAAGTAGAACCGGCTCCTGTGGCTCGAATTCTGAAGTACAATGCCCCTGAATGGCCTTATATGGTTTTTGGCTCTCTTGGAGCAGCAGTAAATGGAGGAGTCAATCCCGTGTACTCTTTACTCTTCAGTCAGATTCTGGCGGTAAGGATTCACTCCATGGACTGCTCTGGTTAGGCTGGTTACAGGAATTTGGATTTTTACCACAGCTGTTAATGTTGGAATTTGAAATATGCCCCTTTTTCTTTTGTTCCTCACAGACTTTCTCAATGTCTGATCCAATTGCCCAAAGGAGAGAGATTGATGGAATCTGTCTGTTTTTTGTGCTAGTCGGTGTGATCTCCTTTTTCACACAAATGCTACAGGTAAGAACTAATACTAAAACTGTTGTCTCAGAATTGGTGTTCTATTACCATAATGTAAATTTTTTAAATCACTTTTATTCATTGGTGTTTGGTGTGGTTTTTACCTAATCTACTGCTACCTAATTCCCATTCTGTTGGTCTTTCCTAGTTAATAAGCTAGCTAGCTAATTCACGTAAGGTTTTGCCTAGGTTTTTCGCTTTTTCTCTTCACAATGAATGATAAGATCACGTAATAAGTCAAGCTTGAATCAACAGTTTAAAAAAAAATGGTACGGACTATTGTAGGGGTGTTTCAAAGTGTAATTTACTTGTAATAAAATTGTGGCATAATTTTTAAGAACCTTTTCTCTGTACTTTAAAAAAAATTATTTCAAAGCCTAAAATAATTCAATTTGCACTTTGCTCATCATGCAACAGCATCTCCAGTCAGGGTGGCTGAAGATTACTCTTCACCTTCTGTTAGTGTGTGTGCAGCCTTCTTTTTTCAGACTTTTCAGACTATTGAGAAGCTCCTTGAGCACAGAGGCGAATGTTAACTTCTCAACTTGGGCTACAGGACCAATCAGGCTATCACTGAACGTACAGCATCTGGCCACAGCTGGCATATGGTGCAGATGGAACTAAGTCTTATGTCTAGGGCTCTGTGTTAGTGTTTCAGAGACACGGGGACACAAGTTTTATAAAAGGTCTAAGGAGAAGATAAATGGATACATCTCACAATTACCAAGGATTCTTTAAGAGTGAATTCACTGTTATTCAGATAGTTGGAAAAACTCCATCACTGCATCTTAAATCACTCTACTATACTCCTCCATCTCTCAGGGTTATTCATTTTCTAAATCTGGGGAGTTGCTGACGCGTAGACTGAGGTGCATGGGTTTCCATGCCATGTTAGGCCAGGAGATCGGCTGGTTTGATGACCACAGGAACAGCCCGGGTGCGCTGACCACTAGACTGGCCACGGACGCTTCACAAGTCCAGGGAGTAAGTGTAAAGGACCTAACCTGTACATCATCCATTAAAAACTTGATCTCCCACCAAGAGTTCTAGAGGTTAAATGGATCTCCCATCAAGGGTAACCTGTAGTTATTTTTTGCAGGCCACAGGCTCGCAGATTGGAATGATTGTAAACTCTCTGACCAACATTGGTGTGGCCATTATCATCTCCTTCTACTTCAGCTGGAAGCTTAGCTTGGTCATCATCTGCTTCCTGCCCTTCCTTGCCCTTTCTGGAGGCTTCCAGGCCAAGATGCTCACCGGCTTCGCAAAGCAGGACAAACAAGCCATGGAAGTGGCTGGTCAGGTAGAGTCTGAATACTCCATTTAACTGCCATACTTTGTTCACTCTTTGTACACTCTTAGAAATATAAGGGTTTCTTCGGAGTTCTCTGGATGGTTAATGGTTTTAGCTTACTAAAGGGGTTCTACTTAGACCTGTTTTATGTAGAACCCTCTGTTGTAGGGGTTTACATAAAACCTTTAAAGAATCCATCTGAGCGACAAGCTGAAGAACCCCTTTTTTTTTTTTTTTTTTAAAGAGTGTACTTAGCAATGGATGCCACATTGACCCAAGCATTATTTTGTGAAATGTATTTTAAAATACCCAGTATGTCCAATCTTTATCTAGTTATTAGCAATATAAACAATATTTATGGAAATAGACACACAAAACCTCTTCACATGCCTGGTCTTCCAGATTCTCCAGGTGTTAGTGAAAATACGAAATGGAGGGAATGTGACAGGAACTAAAATTACTTTTTTGTTTCATATTTACAAAGACCATCATATTTCACTTTTATTCTACTGTCTGGTCAAAATAACAACAATAATAATAATATCTGTGATATAAAAAGGATTTTTATCATGTTTGTTTGTTGATTAAGTTTAATTCTGGAAAATCATCTGGGCCCAAACAGAAAATAAGGGTGAATGTACAAAGGTTGTCATCTTATGACATTATGATTCTATGATTCATACTGAAGAGTTTAGATTTTATTTTATTTTTTAATTTATTTATTTTTAACATATTTATCAAATGCTTGATCCAGTTGGCCTCCATCTTTCGCTAGATATCTGGTGAGGCACTGAACAATATCCGTACCATTGCTGGTCTGGGTAAAGAGCGCAAGTTTGTGGAGATGTATGAGGCTCAGCTGGAGGCACCGTACCAGGCTGCTTTGAAGAAGGCTTATGTATATGGTGGCTGTTATGGATTTGCCCAGTGTATAGTGTTCATGGCAAACTCGGCATCCTATCGGTTTGGTGGATACTTGGTGCGCCACGAGAACCTTCATTTCAGTATGGTTTTCAGGTGAATATTCCTGTGTTTTCCATGTGAAAATATACCCAAACAGAGGCATATTTTGGATAGCATAAGTGGTTGGCAAATGCCTGAATGTGGGTATTTAATAATAGTAATATAATAATAATAACATAATAATATAATAAGTCGAGGCCCTTTTCTCTCATGGTAGGGTCATCTCTGCCATCGTAACCAGTGGAACAGCTCTGGGCAGGGCCTCCTCATACACACCTGACTACGCCAAAGCGAAGATCTCTGCAGCCCGCTTATTCCAGCTGCTCGACCACGTTCCCAAGATCAGTGTCTACAGTGACAAAGGCGACAAATGGGTGATTTAACTATAAATTTCATCAAATAAACAACCTCAACCTCAGGGTGTGATCAAAATAAGGAAAACATCTAAGACAAACACAAATGAAAATGAAATATTATGGTCAGTACTACACAGTTGGTCAGTATTCAGTATTCTAAAATCTCTTTATTTCTCTGTACTTAGGCTGATTTCAAAGGAGATATTGATTTTATAGACTGCAAGTTCACCTACCCGAGCCGACCAGATATCCAGGTTTTGAATGGCCTTACTGTGAGTGTGAAGCCTGGTCAGACTCTTGCTTTCGTGGGCAGCAGTGGCTGTGGCAAGAGCACTAGCGTCCAGCTGCTTGAGAGGTTTTATGACCCAGACTTTGGGCGAGTGGTGAGAATACCTTAACACACCGTACACACATGCTAATTATTTACTGATGTGTCTAATCTTTTTTTTAAAAAGAAGAGATTTTATCTACTCTGTTGGTTTTTCATTTGTTATCCAGCTAATCGATGGACATGATTCCACTTGCATCAGCGTTCCATTCCTACGTTCTAAGATTGGGATCGTTTCCCAAGAGCCGATTCTCTTTGACTGTAGCATTGCGGAGAACATTCGTTATGGGGACAACCAGAGGGAGCTCAGCATGGACGATGTCATATCTGCCGCCAAGAAGGCCCAACTCCATGACTTTGTCATGTCCCTTCCTGAGGTAATACTCATTTTCTCTTCTTAGGACTAATGAGCCACTTTACAATAGAGGTCTGAAAAATATGGGCTCTTATTGCCTGAAAACCTTCATAACTGCAAAATGTATGCAAGTTATTTTCTAACGTTTGTGTTAACAGCACCTGTATGACAAACAACATTTCCTAACAGTAATGAAACAATCTGTAACACTTTGGTCAACCTGTGACAAATTTTGGTCAGAGCTGTGATATTACTATCATTTAAAGGGCAGTGGGAAATGGTTCTGTCCTAGTGACTGGAAGGTTCAAATTCCCAGACTGCCAGAGAGCCACTGTTGGGTCTTTTAACAAGACCCTTAACCCTCAACTGCTCAGCTATATGCTTGGATAGGTTTCTGCCTCACTAATAACAAGGTTGCCAGGTCAGTGTGGCAAAACCAGCCCAGTGGTCCAAACACCAGCCAAATGGTCAATGAAACCAGACCAATAACCATAGTCTGACCCTCACAAAACCCTGTATTAAAGTTTACTATTGTAGACTTATGTATTATGACTACTATTGCCAGATGCATTATAATATTTACAAAATAACATCACCATAAAATACCTTTATTAAAAAGAAGCAGTATAAAAACCAAGGTCCAAGGTCTTTAAAAAAGTATTTTATTATTAGATATTGTCATAAAAAAAACATACCCGTGAAAATATATAAATCAATTTACAGATAACATTTACATAGTAAAAGCAGTCTATTTTTATTTAATATGCATTTACTATATATAGTTACAGTCTCGTATTTCTACTGATGCACTATTTCACCTGTTAATTCATTACATTTGAATCATAACCACAGCCCACGTACATATGTAATAGACTATGCATTTATTGTTTGCATTTTTCTTTTAAAGCAGTAGCCTAATTCTAAATAGGAAAACACACACCTGGCTAATAAGGTACTTTGGACAAAAGTGTCTGCCAAATAAATAAAGGCAAATGCAAATTCAAATTTAAAGTCATTAATATAAAAATAGTACAAAAAGCAACTATGCTGTAATTAAAATAGTGACAAGTTATGCAGTTACTATTCTCCCTCACCCTGATCCATTACAATACTCCCACATTAGGTACAACAGGTCTTTGGAGATGCTCTTAAATAAATAATCTTAAGAATGACTTTACAATGCTGATGCTGATTAGCATGCTCACACCAGAGCATTCAAATAATACACTTTCTACTATCTTACCATGAACAGTACATTTCTAGTAGGTAGACAGTACACAGTAGACTCCAGAAGACAAGTAGACTCCACACCATATAATACACTGCTCTATAGGTTCTATATTTGGTGATAACCTATCCCGTTATTGGGTATATTTTCTTCATGAATGACCCCTCTTTAACTCCCCTCCCCTCACTCTACCTCCCCAGCTTATAAGGTTACACTAAATTTAAAGATGCTAAGACAAATATGTATTTACCAAAGAACGGCCTCCACATTTCTGCCACTGATGACCAGCTTTTGATATTTTCAGATTTTGCTCCATGGTAGTACATGATATCTATTTATGCCAGTAACCATGGGCACTCATTTCTTTTGTTATTGTCCTTACAGAAGTACGATACTAATGTAGGCTCCCAAGGTTCACAGCTCTCGCGTGGTCAAAAGCAGCGCATTGCCATCGCCAGGGCAATCATACGAGACCCAAAAATTCTCCTGCTAGATGAGGCTACATCAGCACTGGACACAGAGAGTGAGAAGGTGAGAGGAGAGCAAGGCAAACAGAGAAAGAGTTAAATGGGACTGCTCAATGCTCTACAAACTCATGCTTTGTGCTTCTCTATTTCTCTGCCTTTGTTGAACAGACAGTACAAGAGGCTCTGGATAAAGCGAGGGAAGGCCGCACCTGCATCGTCATTGCCCATCGCCTCTCCACCATCCAGAACTCTGACATCATAGCGGTCATGTCACGAGGGTTTGTGATCGAGAAGGGCGCGCACGATCAGCTCATGGCCTTAAATGGAGCTTATTACAAGCTGGTCACGACTGGAGCACCAATTAGCTAATTGCTTACTATAGAGCCAACCAATGTTTAATAATTCCCAACTAGTTATGTTAATTATAAATAAAATATATTTTTATATTTGTAAAATTGAGGAATGGGTTCATGGCCTTAAAACCTGCTCTTTCAGGAACATGGAACACAGGGCACTGATCCAAAGGCAGAATTAAAAAATTACTAGAAAAATAAATAAATAAATAAATAATTTTGAATTAATTTAGAATTCTGTTATATTATAATTATTTTATTCTGTTCTGAATAATGAATCTGCCTTATTTACACATCGATGTTGATACATTGCACAGTCTGTTGTTATGGTTGTACAGAATTAAAGTTAAAATGTTACATTTATATGATCAGAACCTATTATTAATACCTAGAATTAAAATTCATTCATTCATCTTTAAGTAACCACTTTAGCCTGGTCAGGGTTCCGGCGGATCCAAAGCCTGGACAGGACGCCAGTCCATCACAGGGCACCACACACAGACTCGCACGCTCATTCATACCTAGGGGCAATTTAAAGTAACCAATCCACCTACCAGCATGTTTTTGGATGGGAGAACATGCAAAACTCAGTAACTGACATACAGTAACTGGAGCTCAGGATCAAACCCTGGAAGTATTAAAATTTTAATGACAATTTGTTTTAAAATCCTTGAACACAATTATTGCATTGGGTTAACCTTACTTTGACAAGTATTTATTAATAAAAGAAGAAAAAGAGTGTGAACTGAAGGGTGGACCTTTTGTAATATCACAGGTGATTATTGTAATATTATCATGATACATGTCTCATCATATGAATCCATGAGATATGATTCACATCATAAGGATCTGTGAAGCGTGAAGATACTACAGTTAGGAGCTGTAGTTATATTTAGTGTCGGACAGTGTGAAATTAAAGAAGAGAAGGAGTACCATTCTGTTCTATTTTCATAATATAAAACACATCACTGGAAATCAAGAAAAAAAGCAAAAAATCAGGGATTATTATTGTTACCAAAAATATATGGCAAGGATATATGACACATTTACATAAAGAACAGTCAAATACAATATAAAATCTGAACAAAATAGAATGCAGTTTTACACATAAAAGGAATGATGCACTAAAAATATATACATTATTTGGATAACACTGGTAACACACTAACATTGATATGCTTGAACAGTTTTTTAGGAAACTTATAGAAACTGTTTGTTGCTATGAAGAGGAGCAACTGTGTTACAGCTAATGTAGAACTTTTTATAATGTTTTATGATATGACTACGATTGGATTTCACAACCTAGGCTGGTAAAGGGGGGCACTTTCAGAAAATGTGCCTACTGGTACTAGCTTTAATCCATTAGGCATTGTCAAAAAGCTTTTAAAGAGTTTACCTTTCAATACAAGGAAAAATATTAATTAAGTAATATGTACAGTACTGTGCAAAAGTTTTTTTTTTTTTTTTTAAATATCAATTTTGTTTTAAATCTTTATTTTATGTATTTTGCGTTAGTGTGTCAGTAGAAAAAAGCAAATAATTATACCCAAAAATTACATTTTACAGAGAATTTTTGTATGTCATTGAAGAACATTAAGTAAAATGTTTACCACTTTCAGATAAAAACATAATCAAGGCTGTCTGGGATTTTACCTGCAGAGACAGAGGCAAATGAGAGCCAAAGTCTGCAGAACAACTGTGGAAAGTTCTCCAAGGTTCTTTGAACAACCTTGCAGCCACTTTCCTTATAAAACTGCATGACTGTGTGCCTACAAGAATTAAAGCAGTTTTGAAAGCAAAGGGTGATCACACTAACTATTTATTTGCTTTTTTTTTTTTTTTTTTTACTGATCTTTATAGTACAAAGGAGCATGCATAATGTTTAACTGAAGAAGTTATTAATGAATCAAGTAGAGGACATTAAAGATGACATTAAAGATGACTTATTTATTCAACAAAACATTTAGAAATTTTTTATTTAATTATTTTTGAAAGCATCTTCACTTTACAAAATGTATTTACATGTGCTTAAGCTTTTTTTGCACAGTACTGTTTTGGGGTATATGGTATCAACAATAGGCTAAGACATAAAAGTGGCACCTTGGCTTTGCATTAAAACAGAAAAGAAAATATACAATCAGTACTGGAACTAAACAAAAATGCAACACAAAGACTTGAGTCTGAAGCCTTCCAGAACAATTTTAGTCCTTCTATCACAGAGAGGCTTCATTATCCGAATTAACCTGAACTCAGATTTTATAGAGGGTACATCACACTGATCAGCAGTCAGTATGGTACAGTTTTGCCTGATTTCCATTTTAGCTATCTAGGATAGCTGACATTTCCAGTAGGTAGTTCAAAATGTTCGTTCTGATGGACCAGCTTGTCTATGTTTCTACCTGCTTCCTCGAAAAAGATTTCAGTCGCTCTAATATTTTGGGCTGCTAGGATCCGCGCTATGATTGCACTGATGATGCCTGGTGATTGGCAGGGCCTGTGGACCACCCGGTGCCGGACTTTTCTGTTCCGCTCTGTTATTAAGAACCCAGCCTTTACTGGAGGATCCTTGGTAGTGCCCCTCTCCTTCACATTTTGGCGTAAGTATGCAGCATAAAGCTGGACTAGTCGCCCCAGCCCTGTTCTATAGGAGAGGCGGAGAGATTCAGCAGAACCTTTGGGAACTGATGATAACCGGATCCCGTGGATTCTCATGTGCAGGTGAATGGCTGCTCCATTGATCCACTGTTTGATTGCAGCTGTGCTTATGCAATGGTCAATGGTCATGCTCTCATAGAGTTTAATAAGTGCATGCTTCAGTTTCTGGTCATAGATATCTGTTATTTCTGCCATCGCGTCACTGTCATTTGCCGTCCAAGGAACTAGTCTTAGATACTCACGGGTGATGCTAGAGATCTCTGAAGAGTTATTGGATCCAAAAATCTTCTGGTATGGGTCCATAGGCTCCCCATCTGTTTGTCCAACCACACTAGCAACAAGAGTCTCCAAGAGGAAGGACAAAGCAAGAGCCACAACCCCAACACCTCCATAAGACACCTTAGTCCTCTGGCCGAAAATTGAGGTCAGGTTGTTATCTAACGCAGCAAGTTGGTCCTTTGAGAGGCGCTCCTGGATGGCGCCATATTGAAGGTTGAGGGCAAAGCTTGAGTTGAGAGAGAAGTAATTAGACACCACCCTGTTAAGGGTAATGTCAGGAATGATTCCACCAGCCTGACCAGCCAAGAAAACGCTATCAATGATTTCAGGAGATGGACTGCAAGCATTGTTCCCCATGCTTAGGATGCTGAATCCCTTTCTGCCTCAGTCTCACTAGAGTGCATCAACCATCTGAGGCACTTGTGACAAGTTCTTTCATCTGCTTGAATTCAGAGGTTTTAAAGCTGCGAAATGGACACAGCTTGTGCGTGTTGTGTCAAAGTACATAGTTCAACCTATCCAAAAACAAACATTGAGCCCAAAGTTCAAGTTAAAAATCAACCATTATTGAAGAAACATAACTTTGTGATTAAAGTACAATTGGGGATTCGTTCACTCGATTTGCTATAATAGCAGAGTTTTACAGGCCTCTGCTTCCTGAGGAAACATGACCTACAACTCTACTTAATTACTATTCGTAATTAACAATCAAAACCATTGTTAAAAAAAACTCATATTCTGGCTTATGAAAGGGTTTCGGTAACTTTATTTACAGTACAACAAGTACCTAGCATTTAATAGGGAAGTATGAGGTAAATTACAAGTAATTACTGGCAAATACTTTGCATATTTGATTTTATAGTACTAGTACCTTGTAGGGGTGGGCGATATGAGCTCAAATTCATATCACGATATTTTCCCCTATCCAGACGATAACGATATATCATGCCAAAAAAGTAATAATAAAAAAAAGATTATTACACTTATTAAACTCAAGTATTGGGGGGGGAATCTAAATAATTGCTGTGATGTTTTAACTTTTTCCATGAATACAAAAAGTGCATTTTTTATTTTATTTTTTAAACACAGAATAACACCGGTAATTATAATTATTTCAAAGCTGTTAACTGAAACTGTAAACATTTTTAATACAATTAATGTAGGCAATGTTTGAGTTGCTGTCGCGGGTGGTTTTGCATACATTAATTAAATACATACATTTTTATTAAGATTAGATTAGTATTATCACTGTTTTGCAGCCAAGTAGGTAAGATGGAGTTGTTTTTTTTTTTAATGCAAACAGTAAGTGTGTTCGAGTGGTTCGGATTATATGAGCTTTTATCCATTTTACCGCCACTTGTTTAAACCGAAAACCGCAGGCTAGCGTCAAGACGACTCGTGTGCGTTTAGGGGAATCGATTCATCCGCTCGGTTCAACGTTGCCTGTGTCGGTTGTTTCACACTTGCCGATTCGTGTTCATGATTTAGAAGTCGTCTCTGTAAAAGTCAATTGCGTGTCCGTAATTTCTCGGATATGTGTGACTTTCGATATTTGTTCGTGGAGCTACGAAAATATAGTTGTGTGTACGACGAATGTATTTATGCACGGATAAAGGCAATCACGCACGAGTGATTAATGATAGCGTCATTACCAGTGTTGCCAGTTTGGGGAAATTGTCGCCAGATTTAGTCTCTTTTAAATACGTCTTGCGACAAGGAGCTTTTTTTTTTATATTTAATTTTTTTTTTTTTAACAAAACACTACCTACATTTGTCCAATGGGTTACACATCCACGACCTTCCCTACAAGTATTTGTTGATTTCCTACACAAAGTTGGAGATTTTCAGTGGGAAGGGTTTCGCAACACTGGTCCTTACGCCGTACCCGTAGTTTCACACATTTCTCCCATTCAAAGGGTTTATGACTCTGCGCTTTACGCGGTGCACGTAGCGACATCTGGTGGTGAAAAGCACGAAGCGCACCTCTCC
>JAOUQW010000004.1:18166889-18178050 GCA_028565825.1 Olivaichthys viedmensis
GGATTTTCCGTCACACATGCCGATATGATCACATTATTGGATCGTGAATTTATTTTATAGAAAACATCATGAGATTGCACCACATGCGATTATAAAGTGAGACTTTATAGACTACCTGTAGCGGTCATTAGGCTGTAACAGTCGATTTAATCGGCCAGCGGGATTGCACTCGTTTGATTGACTATTCTCATTTTTCTTCTAACGGGACCTCAATGAAGACATTATTGAAGATGAAGTGATGCGACCCATAACATAAAAAATTTTGAGGGACTAAAACTGTAAAATGTTTTGCGATTGCCAGAAGGACGCTATTTAAACATTCTGGATAAGCGCGCAAAGCCGACTTTGTGTAGTGTGTAGGAGCTACTCGCTACCGTAGGTGTGTTAAAAGGCGCGAAATATGCTTTTTCTTCTGTTACCGTAATGACAAGTATACACGCGAATATCAGTATCCGAAAATAACGTTCTATCCATAACGTGTGTATGTGTTATGTGTTTGAGGCCAGATGTGGGGGGGCAAACCCCCCCCACACCATTTACGGATATCTTTTCAGATCTTGCGTGTGGCTTGCGTGCTTATTCTTTTGAGCAATATTAAGTCACTCGAAGGCTGTTTACAGTTTACAGATGGATCGGTAACAGGAGTTGCAGATCTACAAGAAGCCAAAATGTGATAACAGTGGATAAAATCAGAATTGTGTTTTATTGGCCAGGTGCACTTGTGTATATAGGAATTTAACTCGGTTGTTGAGCTCTCACTGTGCTTGTAGACATTGCAACAAAATAAACATTGGTAATATAATAATCAAGGTATGCAGCGAACATTACAGTTACAGTGCCCTCGTTGTTCTCCACAGCGATTCTATTAATGTTTGTCCTATTGTGTTATTGACCGTTAAAATAAGCATACATGTTTAAGCAATAAATAAGCAGATATTATCTCTGAAACTTTGCTTCTCTCGCTTTTCCTCCATACATGAAATCGGTAAAAATTACAGTCCACTGTGGTTTATTTTAAAAAATTATTTTTTTTACCGTGTCCGTCATGGGTGCTGCAGGGGCAGTTTATAACACAACAGCAGCTTCCCACCATAATGACTCGATCACTGAAAACTCACTGAAAACACTTGGTTTGTATGAAAACGCGTCAACTAGCTATGCTGGCTATCTGATGAGATGACTGACAAACCTTAAAGTAATGGCAGATCACCCATAAGGCACTGCGTCATGACGTCACAATCCCCAAGATCTATTACGTCTGGTCGATTCCATTCTATGCATTTTTATTATCCGGTCTGTGTTCTCCGTGTATTTTGTTATCTGATCCGTGTATTTTGTTATCTGATCCGTGTATTTTGTTCTCCAGCCTGTCAAAAACATTTTGCACTAGCCAGATAACATTAGCACGCTAGCTAAACCACACAGCAAAGAATAAAGAGACAGATCCGTGGAAAATATAAACACAGAGGGCTCACTTTCGCCCGATATAACCGAGTTTGAAGTACAAAAATACAGAGAAACACACCAACCACACAGTTATCCACTAGCCAGTTATCATGAGTTCTCAAGCTAAAACAACTTCACAACTGGGTAACGATACAAATTCCACAACGAGGATAAATCGTCTGACTATCATTCACTAGCTTCCCACCAAATTACAGAACAAATAAATACCTTACCTGTTCAGCAAGAAAAAAACGAAAACTCGATCACTCCTGAATCCTTTCTACTCGTTATAATATTATATAGGACTCTCTCACTCCCGTTTCGTTTGCCTTTGGTATTAGACTGGACTTTCTCACTCACTCCCCTGATTGGACTCACAGCAGCCCAGGAACATCATAGTATAGAGTATTTTTTCTCCCCTGACTCAATAATGTTTTTTTTTTCCTTCCTTTTTATCAAAAAAATAAAAATAAATAAATAATATATATTTTTTTAAATCCTGTGCACTGTAGCTTTACATGATTGTGGTTTCAATATTAAGCAAAACGACTTATTATCATTTTAACCATTATTGTGCAGCCTTATTCGAAAGAGGGTTTGTTTATGTGCTGCATCAACTATGGTCAATATAACGTTAATGCTTTATTTTGCTTACCCATAAGCTCCATTACTGATGAGCTTTATGGTGCCAAAGTCACTCTCCAGTGGTTTCCTTCGTGGTGGGGTAAGCACAGACTTATTCTGCTGGGGAATAAAGCAGCAGGAAGGGATGTTTTGTCATTCATGGTTCAATTGACCAGCTAAGCCAAACCAGATTTAAGCTGTGCAGGGAAACTGATCACTGATCAGATAACTTACTTCCGAGTCCTCCGTGTCCACATTAAGGGAAGGCCCAGAATCATAGTTTTCCTCTAGCTGACTCACTTCTGCAAAAGGCAAAAGACGAAACATAATTGAGAATAGTGTGTGTTTTCGGTGTGTTTAATTATTGGATATTACACAATAGATCTTATACCATCTAAGGGGTCTCGATTCAGGCCCAGCTGGTTGATGATGTAACGAGGAATGTCCGTTTTGATACCTTGGCCAACTTTAGCATGACCCTCTGCTGCCTCCAGCAAATGATAGAACCCTTCAGGGTCAAACTCCTGTCAATTCAAGACATCAAGATGGGTAAGACAGTGTTATTCATCCCTGAGAGTTCTTTGAGAACATATTGGTTTTGTACTTCTTGTGGTTTTACCAGACATTCCAACAGCCTTGCAGGGCGGGAAATGATGATGAGAATCTTCTTTACCAGCTGGGTGATGACTGTAACCTCCTCACTCTCAGAACGCTCCAGCGCCTAAGAGCACAAAACTGATTCTTTTGGTGACACCTCACACGACATCGGACAAAAGACACAATACAAAGGGGTCAACTTTGTACGGGAGGTTTAGGACAGGCAATTCTGTGTGCGCTGTATTGTGTGGGCGATCATACCCGATACTCTTCATATGCTTTGAAATCATTTAGACCCCATTTATTTTGACTTAAATTTTAGCTTAAAATATGATACAAGAGGTTAATAAAGAACTCGTGAGAAGACTTCATGACAACATTTAAATTACAACAGCAAGATGATGAACATGAGTCAGGAACAGGAAAATTACATCAAATTGGTAAGAGAATGCAGAGATTGGGAACAGATTGCAGACATAACATCATTAACAGAGAGCATTACATCAAAATAATGAGCAATTTCCTCCAAGCACATTCCAACTAGTGATTCATATTTGCCCTTTCATCTGTCCTACACAAATGAAAGCTATAGGCTTCATATAGAGCAACTAGCGTCATGCAGTTGCTCATTAGTGGCGTTATACGCTGTAACTATTATTATACAATGAACAATTCACTCGTTTCTATCAGGAAATACCTACATCACATCCATGTAGGTGCAGACTCTTAATAATATAATGCGTGATACAATACGTCAGACCACGTTGTGAAGAAAAACACTTTCACCTCATTAATGAAGCCCGGCTTCATTAATGAATTAATGCAACTACATACTGGCATAAACAGGACTTCATAAGACTATATTACTTGACACAATATAACACAAGCACGTAGGGCTGAAAGGATAGCAGAGAGTATAAAGGAGGGAGTTACTAGAGAGCCAGAGCCTGCATACTTGGAGGCAGTGACTGCAGGATGTGGGAATCACTTTAATAAGCTTAGCTTGGTGCATAATGTCCACAGCAGCCCTGCAATCTGACAGCAAGCGATGAGTCCTGCCTGGGGCTGTCTACACACTACTCAGAAGGTGGGGGTTGCTATGGAAACTACAGCTCTCGAGGTGCACAGAAGAATCTGCATTTTCAACCCTGAGCCACAGAGCTAGGATGACACACAGAGGGAAATTCCCTCCAAAATACCACAGTGATCTCTTAGCCTTGCAAATAATGTCTTCATTGTGAGTAATAATGATGTTTGTTAGAGGTGGCTTTTCGAGGTCACTTTTTATTGACCCTGTTGCTCTGTCTGAGGGAGTGCAGAATGTAGTGTGGAGTAGAAAAAGAAAAGGGAGATGAGATAAGATGGCACGTGTGCTTTTGTCAAGCTGGTGACAGGCGCAGAGTGGCTCAGAGCGATGTTATTTCCCCTCTCTGTGACAGCAGGGGGTTTGTTCTGCTTGCTTCTGCCTGGTACCAACAGAAAATGCGCAGCAGCAAACCTCAAAGATCACTGTCAGAGCAGCTAGCAGCTTGTGCAACAGATGAGCAATAAACAGCTTGCTGTAGTCAAAAAGCTGACAGATCAGTCAGTAAACAAACAAAGCCAAACCTGTAAATGAGGAGATTTCTAAATTCTAATGAAAAAGTTGCCCTTTCATGTGTCTGGCAAAAAAGTCAATGGTTCATAAAAAAAATATTAAAAGTAATATTCCAGCGTTTTTCAACCTAATCTCCAAGTATCAAATCTGTAGCGTATGGGCAATTATTCTATAATAATTTCAACATGTTTCCCTATACTGACAAAGGAATGAAAACATGTTTATGGAAGTCTAAAAGCAATTGTTGAGATCGTCCATAAGCAGTTATTTTCACGAATTTAAAGGCATTTGCAAATTAAGTTCTATATCTGTATCAGTTGTCCTTTTTGAGATGACACTACTTTTTCAGAGAGAAGAATTTGATTACGTGTTACCACCCGATTGTGCATGGATACCCCAAAACCTTGGGAAAACCATCAAGTAACTGGAATTGCTCTTTACTGTATTGTTCCAGTGTTGGAAAGTTGGCTAAAGCGACATAGGAACTGCTGTGGTTGCAATGGTTGTAATTTTATACTCCAGTTATATAACTGTGTATTTTAAATTCAACAACTGCCCTTTAACAACTGGCGTCCGTTATGAGTGACTTTCAAATAACCAGGTTTTCCGTTTGTTTCTCAGTACAGGAAGACATGTCAAAATGATTATTTGCAGTTATGGTTCATACACTACAGACGCAGTGGATAGGTTTAATAAAAATAAAAGAAACGCTGAAGTATTCCTTTAAGGACTCCTTGGTTTGAGAAACAAAGTCTCAAATGAAAAAAATGACCCAAGTACAGAAGTAAAGCCAATACAGCCAAGTCAGTATTTCAAATTCACAGTGAGAAAAACGTGGAGATGGTTTTATGCCTGACCTCGTGCAGCAGCTTGTCCAGATTCTCCTGCAGTTCTAGAAAGTAGAGGGAGGTCGTCAGGCCTTTCTGCGACTTGTCCAGACAGTCTCTGGCCAGCTCCACCAGCTGGTGCTGGATGAAGCCCAGCACCCCATCTCCCAGAGGCAAGGTGCTGTCTGCAGAGCAGTGCGTGATGATGTCCAGCAAGCGATCCTTCATTTGTGCCGTGGCCTACACATGAAAGCTTACCGTTAGCCTACCTGAAGCATTATGATAACCAGTTCAAAATGAAGAGCGAGGGCTTACATAAACAGTTTGTGTGTTGAAGTTTATGAATAGGTCTAAAGAAGGCATTTCTCCTCATAAAGGAGAATGGAAAAAGCAACTTATGATGATATTAAGCAATTCAGAACACTAGTCAGACAGGATACCTTAGGAAACCTCTCTTTGTAAACATGGTTCATCATCACAGTTTCACTGTCAAAGGAGCCACTTGCTCGTCCAGGACTGTAACAGGGAAAAGAATAGAAAATAAAATAATTACCCATATATTTTCCGTTAGTTCTGTAGACTATGAAATGGTCGCTACATTTTCCCTGGTATTAAGCAATGAAAATATACTATAATTATACTAAGTTCCTATAAAATGGTGTAAAAAAAAAAAAAAATCCTCACCGTAACTCCTTAATGACCCAATTGTAGTGTATGCCACTGTGTTGGGAGTGTGTATATTATGAGTGGTAAGCTGTGTGTGGGAGAGAACCTAATCTATAGAGACCCACTGAATCCTTAAGCATAGGGAGCTGTACAAGCTAGGCTAAGCAAGCTAAGAGCCTCAACATAAAACGTGCTTTTTAGATACACAATCCAGCATAACAAAAGAAGCACTGCAGCATTTCAGCATATCCCAGAAATCCTTAGTTGCCACTCTATTAGATCACAACAATCATTGTGCATGGCTACGGCTTTCTAACCATAAAAAAGGCCAACCATTAAGGTCTAAAGTCATATTTAATATTTCAAAAAGAGGAGACACATAGGTTGTAGGGATTACCTTAGACTACGGGAGCGTGGGCGTATGAACGATGAGCTTCGGCCATCCTCATCGGTCATGCTCTCCGAGCTACGGAAGTGTCTGAACAGGAAGTGGAGCTCGTCTTGTGTGGGCTGGTATGGAAGCTGGTGCAAGCGTTCTTGGGAAGAGGAGGAGGACTGCAACAGAAGTCAGTAGACCCTTAGACAGAAAATCATCTCGGAAAAATAGGACCGGTGTTCACACTAGGATTTTTTGGGGGGAGGGTTAAAAACGCACACACTTACGTAATACAGTCGCCATGTTGAGCGTTACACGCTATCCCATTCGTATTTCAACCAATGAACGGTCTCTACTCTTATACAGTCTCTGCTGACGCACACAGTGTGGATACCGCAATGGAAAATCATGTTCTCTAATAATTTTTGCTGTTCAGTCTTTTGCTCTGTCGCATCCCATTCTGTGGGGATTATGTGCAATGTGCCGTTTTCTCACCTAAAAATGCTCCATGACGTGTCTCATTTTACGAGCCAGCCCAAATTTTGTGATCAAATTAAAAACACCTTTTAAGACGTGTTACTTACAGAGACGGTGGAGCTGGGAGGATTGGTGCCATAACCAGACGATGGAAGAGAGGCCAGTGACCACCTTCTACCTTCCGCCCTGACAAAAATAAATAAATAAATATTTTTAAAACATGCTAAAAAGCACAGCACGAAAAGGTTTTAATTTTAAATGACAGGATTAGTTCTATCCATGATCATCATGTCTTTACAATATCATTTCCTACAACAATATCACAGACAGCAAAACAAAATCCCAGACTAACACTAAATGCTTGTTATTTTAATATGACAAATTTACTGCCAGAAGAAACTTCATCTGTGCTTATGAAACTAAAGAACTCAAGTCTAGGTTTTAAGGGAATCAGGGAACCATATCATTCCATCTTCAGTGCTCTCATGCAAATCAACAGAGTGAAGGAGAGATTTGCTACCTGTCAGTTCGAGCCAGGTGGCTGAGAGGAAATAGAGAGAGGTGAAGAGAGAGACGGTCAGAATTACGTATGATGAACATAACAGACACCGCTTACCGTAATGAAGACTCTTTTTTCAAGGAGACTTGCGCATCAAAACAGTGAAATGATGTAGACATGGTTTGTCTACAAGTTCCATAAATAGGACATTAAACGATTACTCACCTGCGGGCAAAGGGGAAGTTGAGAGAGGCAATGGCAGAGACATTTCTTGGGCTGTCTAAAGGGCTGCTGGCAGCTGGAAGGAAAGCAATTCAACATGTGAATAAAAACGCAGGGCTGCGGTGATGAGCCATTTTGAATGATCAATATTTGGGACAAACTTCTCGATACCACAGGTATTATGCAGTTCAATATTTAGTATGTCAATGACAGTTTCCATTTGCGCCCAAGAGCAACGACTAAACATTCAGCTAAAAAGATAAAAGAAATAACCTTAAAAAGTACAATAAGCAATAAATATCCAGACCTTTTCACTCAAAGAGAATTATCCATTTCGTCAGGAACTGCGTATCATGTAAAACTCTTATCTGAACATACGCAAGTCTTTGTTGTTTTTGCTTGTAATATATGAACTAAGTAGACATAGTTCTCTTACTTAGTTCAAAAACAACAAAAAACATTAGTCATATTCATGACGAAGCATCTTTGTTTAAAAAAAAAAAAAAAAAAAAAAAAAAAAGTACAGTACAGTGCGACACTCGCTCGCACAATGGCTCACAAAGCAACCAGGACTGAAAACAGATCAGTGCGCAGAACGCTTATATATATATAAAAAATGTACCTCTATGGGCTCATATTGCTTTGGAGGACTTGGTTGTTTGTTAATAATCACTTTCACATGGACAGATAAGCCAATGTTTCAGCACAAATCCTCCCTCACAGTCGTAGACAACTGCATGCTCTTAACCCTTCTGTATGAGCTCATCCTTAAAGAGCAACAACACCAACTTATATTCCTGTTGTCACGCCCCCTCCCTTTGTCAAACTCCTTTTGCATTCGTGTCCACTGGACACTGAGTAATCTTGGGGGCGGGACAACCACACAATGACACTTGTGTGCCGGTAGCAGACAGCCAATCTGAGAACAAGCAGCGTTCACATGTACAAAATAATCTGATAAAAGTAATGAAGAAAAATAAATTGAAAAAAATCAGATTTTGGCTATAATATCGACATGTTTACTGCACTTATGTAATCTGATAACAGGTTAACACGGAGTCTACAGGAAAGAGTCAGTGTCACTCAATCAGCAGATTCTTTTAGCAGCATTGGTATAAGTAGTGAAGCTATTAGTTGAATTACTATTTCCAGTAGCATCACCATTTCAAGTAGATTAAGTAGCATAACCCGAGTAGCTCTGGCAAAAACGCTACACAGTCTATACCTTTAATCCTGCACGTTATACATTTCTTGTCGGTTGACAGGAAGCACGACTGACTTTACTGGTAATTATTTATTTTGGATTTTTAATGGTTGCAAATCCAACTTTAGAATGACTCACCTGTGTGGACTGAGAGGGGTGAGAGTGGGCGCGTCGGCGAAGGCGTCCCAACCCCAAGATTTTTCCTACTGCTGCGGCAACTGTGACAAAAACACACCGAAAGAAGGCAGGACAATTTAAGTGTCATCATCAATACACACACTAAACAATTCAAAAGCTGTACAGCAGAAGTGGAAATAGAGACACTGCTCAGCATTCAGAGCACTGCTTTGCAGGAAAGCTTCATCACCCTGCTGGATTAATTTCATGCAAGAATAATAACCTGGCAAAAAATAAATAAAAAATCTGACGTGCTGACCAAAGGTTGCACTTGGGATGCCTGCTTTCAAAGCACTGTACAAAAAGCTTGCAAAATACACGTGCTTCTCTCCCTTCTGCCCTCCAGACCACAGAGAATCAAT
Organism: Olivaichthys viedmensis; assembly: GCA_028565825.1. Lineage (NCBI taxonomy): Eukaryota > Metazoa > Chordata > Actinopteri > Siluriformes > Diplomystidae > Olivaichthys > Olivaichthys viedmensis. The sequence continues at coordinate 18,175,964 of JAOUQW010000004.1, forward strand.
CCGATTCAGTCCGAGAACTAATCACATTAAGGTCCCAGGTGAAGCCAACCAAGACCGTGAGCAATTTCCATGGCCTCGTGCAGCGCAAATCACATTAAAAGCGCTCATAACGTCCCATGCCGTGTTCAGGTTTATAATATTCTGGTGATCGGTTGTTTTGGCACCTGCACTTCGGTCGTGTTGCTTACCTTTTGGACCGCTTCAGCATCGCACCAGTGAGGAAACGGGATTTGCTGCTCGTTGCTGCACTCCAGCAACTCGGGTCAGACATGGCATTTGTTTATTTAGCTAGCTAGCTTGCGTTTCGTCGTTAAGCTCGCTAGCCACCTCGAAGGCAAAGTCTCACCCAGAAGAGCTAGTCCTCCCTTTTGACTTTGGTTCTCAATAGCATAACTTGCGAACCCCCAGAAAATGCTGGTCAAGGGGAATACATCTCGTTCCCTTGCTTTGTGTTACGGGCTTCATACGTGAGATGCATAGATGAGTTAGATGGGCTAACTAGTTAGCTAATGTTAGCTAGCTAGCTAGCTACGTTGGCAACTGGTACAGCAAGCACAACGAACTCTCAACTTTTTTGGGCCATTTTGACCGAGGCATGTTCCATTACTGTCTCGTCCGGTTAGTAAGTCGAACATTTGGCCGCACCAGTAAGTAAAATAAACAAATAAAAAAACCACTTCTCGCCGTCGTCCTCGTATAACCACGCATGTCACAACGCACCCATTCCCTCAAAGTTAGCTACAGCTTTTGTGTTGTGTGGCCGCTCGCCGTTGTGTTGATTGCCGGGCGATGACGTTGGACCGTACCATCCTCTCGTTCGAGATGGGTGAAACGGGCGATTCCATTTCAGCGCTACGGTAATAATCAACGGGTTTTTGTCTTGATAAACTGACGCTATTGGCCAAAAAAGAAAGAAAGAAAAGGAATCCAGTGTTTCACGTTGGCTGTTGTCTGCGATCTGTGCTAACTTGTTGAACTTGAAACAGTTCTTCTTGGTCACCATATGGTTACAGGGGCGAGCTGAAGAGCACTTACGTCATTTCCTCACGTGTTAACGCAGCTAATCAAAAATAGAGCACTGTGCAACGCAAGAACCTAAATTACTAATGAAGGGGTCCGAAATTTTAAAAAGTGATTACAGCATGACATGAGTGGGGAGGAGGGGGGATGTAACACGCACTACAGCCAACATAAAGTCACAGGGTATAATAACCATAATGACTGTAATGGGCCAGTATAGCCTGCAATCCTATGTAATGACTTATTTATTTATAGTGTAATAACATAGGGTGCATTATTTATTTAAAGACTCTATGATTTCTGAGATAATTATGGGCGTACGCATATATATATATATACATAAATGACCTAAATATATAAGAATAAAAGCCCCTATTTAGTGGGTATAACTAATGCGTAAAATGTCTGACAGAAAGTACACAATGCAGTTGTCTTGCTTTAATCGTAATTCTGATTATAACTTGTGTGGTAATCTTTCAGCATGTAAGGCGACTGTCTTACCTCCACGGATGAAGGGTTTGTAAAGGGCTGCAGGGACTGCATGGGCTGCAGGGGCTCGGGGTGATTGGGCTCTGGTTGGGTGACAAACTGAAAGTCAAGACACGTTTACATGCGTTAGTGCTCTGACTAAGTGTATCTGTGTTGCCTTTTGTTTCCTTCATTACTGTATTTGTTAGCTGCCAACAAAAAGCAGCCCACATTTGTAGTTACATCAGGTGAATGAATTCCAAGTAACAGACTAAGTGTAAATCAATTTGTCAGACTGCACAGACTGTTTCATGGTATATTTGTACAGCATCATTTTCCAAACACTTGGTTTCGGAAACTTCTGAAAAGTTTTGGTGCTTAAAAGAGATTTTGCATGTCAGTGGGCATGTTCATTATTAACACGTTGAAATAACCGACCCAAAGACTGATTTGACTTTCCCCAGTCAAATATTGTTTACAGACATTTTACAGACTACCCCATTTAATAACGTTCTGTTGTCTTGTTTAGCGTGCATTGCCCTGTGTATTTATTGTTCTGTGTATTTATTGTACTGTGTATTTATTGTATAGTGTATTCT
>JAOUQW010000004.1:18179593-18189881 GCA_028565825.1 Olivaichthys viedmensis
CCTGTAGAAACGACATTTCATTTCAATGTATACGAGGTATATGGAGAAATGACAATAAAAAACCTACTTGAACTTGATTGTATTGTGATTTTGAATGTAAAATGAGTACACAGACTTCCTAAGAGCTAAAAAAAATAATATTTTAAATGAAAATGACAGAGGTGAAAGATACTTAGGTAATTGTTCTTCATTATTATACTTAAATATTATTTAAGGGGATTTGTACCTGGGTATAATTGGAAATTAATACTTGTACTCATTTCCATGAAAAAATAAAGTTTTTACTTCATACATTTTTATTTAGACTTTCCAAGTACTCGTTACAAATATCAAAGATAATGACTCAAATACTTTTACCTGGCTACCAATCCAAATAATCACATTCCTGTGCATTTTCTACTTTATTTTTTTTAACTATTTTACAACATCTAATCAAATACAAACCTATTTATATTGGTATCGGTACTTCACGTTAGTGCAAAGGCTGTCTTAGTCTCACTTGCTATTCATGCATTAAAGTTACTTTAAAAAAAGAACCTGATCTCGTGAATTTTTTTTTTTTTTACAAATTCAAATGAACGAGAGTGATGTTGTTGAATTGTGTTCGATTTCATTTGAAAGAAATAAGAAAACATACAAGCCCTGTCCCAGCCCTTAACCTTCGTAATTTTCCATACGAATTGAGTCGTGCAAATAGTTTCAATTCGTGTGAGACGTTAAGGAAAAGCATGTACTGGCTTCTAATTTCAGCTAAAATCATTTACTTTTTACTTTTAAATAGTTGACTACATTTAAGTGTGAAGGCTTTAAGTGTGATCAACTTTCTAAGTATAATTTTAACTAACTACTTCCACTTTTAATAGAGCAAGATTTTGACACAACACCCATACTTTCACTTAAGTATAATTTTTCTGTATTTTTTCCATCCATTCTGATAGATATCATAACTTCTGCTGTTTCACAGCTTTCTAAATGTCCTATGTCAGTACCACCCTTGCCAAATTCATCAACATATGATGAATGTATGTGCTTGTCTTTAATTATTAGTGACCAAATGGGAAAGTCAAATTAACCAAACCCAAACATTTAGTAACAATGATTTGTTGTTTCATTAACAATGGCAGACACAAAAAAGTGGGAAAATCTCAATTAGAGGATCTTTAAGGATTCTCTACGATACAATATGACTGCCTAAGTCACCCTTGTGTTACAAATTTACCATTAACATTGTGTACACCTATGTTTGCCTCTTTGTAAAGAAAGTAATACTACAAGAGCTATTCAAGCAGCAATCTATTGTTTAACAAAGGGGAAAGTCCTGTAAGCTATTGTAATAACTCTTATTAATGTCCAAAGTCCAACCAAACGCCACTGAACCAAAGGGCTGGTGTTGAAAACAACATATCTCAGAGCAATTGATTGCTATTCTTTAATGAGAGCCCTGTCCTATGTTGACACTGACTGACAATAACGGCTTCTGCTCTTCATTCCCTCAGTGGGGTTTCATAATTTGTGATTTAAACATGACTGGACTTTGACTTGGTGGAAAAAAGCTGAACATTAGACCTGCACAAAATGTACAAATGGTTATCAGCCTGGCAGCAAGGAGCACCTAACGGTGCAATGGATAGCAACATGTGCTGCAAAAACATGAGGGTGTTGTCATAGTGATTGGAGAGAACTGGAGGAGAACCAACTCTGCAGAAAAACCCTTGGTGCTTTGCACTGCCATCAGTTCGTTTGCTTAATCACTCTCTATGCTTACTAACAGTAGCTTCCTTATAAATGGGCCGATCGCAATTATGAGCCATAGTGTCACATATGTGCTGCTTTTTCTGTTAAGTAAAAAGGAAACTGTGATCATATATTTCGGGTACCTTAATGACAGAGGAAACTGACAGCAAGCTGTGGATATAAGCCTGTATTATGGATCAGCATCCAGTGGGCAGAGGAGGGCAGCTATATTTACATAGTGCTTGGAGTGGGAGGACAGAACACGCGTACTGCAGTGATCGTCTCTTTGGGCAGGCTGGAAGAGGGGTCGGGAAAGCAAGCAAACATTTCTTCTGAGCGTAAAAGCAAGAGAGTCAGAACATTCAGCCTTCGTTATCTGCTCTGCCAATTACATGATGTTCTCACAAGCAGATTTCAGGCCTGGTATCATATGTATTAATGTCTACAGACATCTTTATGGGTTATAACAAATAAAGGCTGCAAATTTATGCTGAAATCTGAAATTTATGCTGAAATCCACATTGAACAAATTGTGCGTACAATTCTGAGCATTGTTTGTAGTACTCTCCTTTTAAATAGTCAATTCAAATATAGATTTGCAGGGCCATTATATTCGTTTATATTAGTTATTAAAATGCGCCACACAACCCTTATAGCAACCTGAAGTCATGTCGTAGGGGCTATACTTTGTGTGCATTAAGGCACTGTAGCAGAAGGCTGCACCTTGTGTGTGTAGGATGTTGGGTGTATCTAGGGTGTACGCCTAAGATCTCAAGCTTTGATAAATAACTGAGATATGATACTTGCTGTGAATAAGAATACAAATTGTGGTGTCCTGCCTAGACACAATATGAGAGGGCATAACACAATAAACAAAAAAGGGCTTCTTACTGAGAACCACATTCGGTGCTCCCTTGCAGTCCAAATTCTCATTTACATATTTCAATGGTGAAATCCCAATATTTGTTCAATGAGACCACTGAAATACTGTTTGACAATATTTTTTTGTGTATTTTTTATATCAAAACTAGTAACAATGAAAACTCTCAACACTCAATGGATATCTAAATGTGACTGGTTCGCACGCACTGCCAAGGGTTAAAGAAGTGAAGTGTCTCAGCACTCTTGATTTTTAATCATTCTATATGCTTAATTAGAGACACATCACAATTATGGCAGTGTATATCCCAAGTGATACACATTAAATTAAACATCTTGTCATCTCGCTGCTGTTAATAAAAATTTTTAAAAAAAAAGTGAAACAGCCATTGGCACCACGCAGCAAACTGACACCAAGCTGCAGATGCAAGTCTGTATTGGGAACCATGAATTTTATGGATGTCATGGATTAAACAAGGGCAAATGCTCATAGTTTCCATTCTGCTATGAAACAGAGTGATCAGCCTCAGATCAGTCTCATTGCCATGTCTGTCAGAAATGCAAGATATGCGAGACAAAGCCGAAGAAATGCCAAGACTCGGAATCTCCGTGCTGTTAAACATAAACCATTGAATCAACATGACCACTGGCCTGATCTCCAACTAGAATGTGTCCTTTCAAACATTCCTGAATTCATCTGCTAGCTTAAATGTTAGACTATTCCACTTTGTGTGCAGATTAAACACACACACACACACACACACACACAACACAAACACATTAAAATATGAACGCATGCAAAAATGAGAGGGTGCTCCCACGTCGCAGTTGTTTCTTCTTCTGCCTCTTACGGTCCACTCACCAGTTGTGAGGGATTTCCCCTCGTCTTCCAGCTGCTACTCCTTAATTATTCATCAATAATGAAGGAATAAAAAGCGAACTTACTCCAATGTGAGGGAGGGGATTTTCAGCTTGTCTCTCCTCTTCATGCCTCGCAGTGATCGGCAAGAACCGAAGTAGAGAAAGCTGGCTCAAATCTCACGGAAGGCAGAAGTGCAGCCAGAAATTCCCCCAATGCGTACACATCCCCCGTGTCACAGCCGTCCAAAACCTGCTGTTATCACCATGACAAATATATAAACGCCAGTTTACGTCGAATTGCCAAGTTGTTTTGACCGAGACAGAAGCGATCGCACACACGGACCGAAGCTCAGGATCTCAACAAGCTTCCGAGTGAAGGATGCGCTCATCTCGCGCGCGTAACTACAGCTTTAAGGGAAGGGAGGAGGCGGCTGACTGCCACTTCAACATAATTCAATCAAGTATTTACATCATAAATTACAGGTGACGATACGTTGTTGGTAGAACAAAAATGACACCGCCCAGGAGGTAAAATTGAAAGAAAGAAAAAAAAGGGCACGCGCGCCCGCAATGAATATGAATTTGACCTGTAGAGGTCAGCAGCGGTCAGGGCGCGCGCGCGCTCTTTCATTCCATCACCTTGTGCAGTTATGACTATGGATGTCGTGTGCGCTCAGGTTCAGCTCAAGTGTCCACAAGTCGCTTTAATCTCAGTGCAAGCCAATTGTTCAACGACATAAAGGCACATTAAGGATTTTTTTTTTTGATTTTTTTTTACTGCTATTCCTAATTGCATGCTGTAGGCCCGAAATGTACAGAGAAAAACTTTAACGTTCAGAAATAGGCTGAAACGCTCAACATATATTTGGTGTATACATAAATATAATATATATTTATATATTTAATATATTATATTATGTATAATATAGATTTATTTATTTTTTAAATAGTCACATGGTAGTGTCACAATCCAGCACTGTGGAAAAACATTGTTGATTGGATCCTTCCTCTATCATGTCATATGCTGAAAGCTTTAGGGCTGCAAAATAATAGAGAGAGACAGACAGAGAGAGAGAGAGATGGGGTTTCTCAGTTACCATGGCGATGAAAATGATGAGGAATACCCATGCCATGGCTAGTATTTTGCCTGTTCCCTCCATAGGGAGAAAAAAGATGCGTGTTTCCAACATTAGGGCAATGTAGGCCCTAACAACCACCCACGCAGACCCATGCCAATCTCTCTCTCATACACACACATGCATACACTCACACACAATAAAACATGGATGTTTAATGAATCAGGAATCACAAGTAACACCTGTGCCCTCTGACAGCAATGATAATTAGATGTAGACGAACAGTCTCTGCATTCGTCCAGATTTGCCCCAAAATTCTTGCAATCTTTTATGGTACTATAGCAGTGATGTAAGGTTGTTTGCCTATTGTTCAATATGAGCACACCCCTCCCCCATTCTGCATTAACAATAACAGGGTTATCATTATTCTACAGGAAACAAACCGGGGCTATGGGTGAAAACCACGCACTTTGTCCTGACAGAACCATTCAAGTTTAAATATGCATATTGAACCTCTGAAGTGTTCAGTTATAGGGTTCAGTTTTCATGCAGACGCAAATGTAAATTTACAAATAGAATGTTGGCGTATTGCTAATTTGGTTGGATGTAAGACAATTTTTATCTATTTGCGCCCCTTTGTTATTTGCATGGTCAGAAATGAATGCACCCTTACTGATGTGGGTGTAGCAGTGCCACTGGGGTGTGACATTCGAAATCCGCCTGTGTAGTGGTATTTTTAACCCACTTTGGGCCATAATTATGCTACATTACCGCCTGACTGCGGTATTGCTGTACAGTTTTGTAATATTTAACAGAATAAGCAGATGTACAGTAAAGCATGTGTACTTGCAAAACGCAAGATGGAGGACAAATTATATTTGCTGTATCATGATCTTGTCTATTTAATACCGGAGCCGATTCACGTCAAGACATAAATGCCAGAAATTTCTCAGCAACTGTTGGACTGTCAGGTCAGGCCTGTTTCACACATACTACCTCTGCGTGGCGTGAGCGAAGTGGCAGCATAACGGATACAGCTGAAAGGGTCCTTGCTGCAGCCTGGAGCTTGGGGCGAGATTACACCTAGTAGGAGGAGTAACCCGTGTTACTCCACCTGAAGGTTGGGGTTATACTTGCTGTTAACTACACGGACGTACATAGCTTGCTGTATCATTTCCCATTTTCTGGTTAACATTATATAGACATGTAGTTGTGATATTTTCGTTGTAAACATGACTCTTACAGATGCTTGAAAGTCTTAAAAATGCTTGATTTATAAAGTTGTGTTTTCAAGGTTTGAAATGTGTGTCACGGTTGAGGGTAGACGGGAGACTGGAGATGGTGGATACAAGTGCAAGCATTTATTTACACTACTAAACATACAAACTAACAGGCAGATCAAATAGATCAGATCACTGATAACATAGACCTAGACATTGACATTAACATGGACAATCTTCTACGACGTATACAGACACACAGAGGTTTAAATACACACACTGATTACGGGGAACTAACGAGACACAGCTGGGAACAATGATGGAACAGAGGCATAAACGAAACGGAACCAAAACATAAACATACCGCACATGACGCTTGTCACCATGGCGACCGCCAAGTGCAGTCACATGTACAATTGTGCACGGCGGAGAGTCCATGACAGAAACCCCCCTTTAATGCACGGTTCCTGAAGCACAAACACGGGTACCTAAGGGGGGGCCCTGGACACATGGGCCCAATGTCCTTGTCCGGAGGCGGAGCAATCCCCTCCTCCGCCACACTCGAGTGCGAAGTAAGGACAAACCCCTCACGTGCCGGGTGTGGAGCGACATCCTCAGCAGGGTCAGGGAGCTGAGCAACGCCCTCGGCGGCATCTGGAAGCGGAGCAACTTCCTCCGCGTAGTCAGGGGTCTGAGCGACGCCCGTAATGGGATCCGGGAACTGAACGACGCCTTGGTCGGCGTCAGGCACGACTTCCACGCTGGTCTCTGGCAGTGCATGGACGACCTCTGCGCTGGTCGTGCAGACACGGCCACAGCGCTGGTCTCTGGCGGTGCAGGAACGACCTCAGCGCTGGTCTCTGGCGGTGCAGGAGCGACCTCAGCGCTGGTCTCTGGCGGTGCAGGAGCGACCTCAGCGCTGGTCTCTGGCGGTGCAGGAACCGACCTCAGCGCTGGTCTCTGGCGGTGCAGGAGCGACCTCAGCGCTGGTCTCTGGCTATGCAGGAGCGACCTTAGCGCTGGTCTCTGGCTATGCAGGAGCGACCTCAGCGCTGGTCTCTGGCGGTGCAGGAGCGACCTCAGCGCTGGTCTCTGGCGGTGCAGGAGCAACCTCAGCGCTGGTCTCTGGCGGTGCAGGAGGCGGAGCGACAACGTTATCCCTGAAACGAGGGGGCGGAGCAATGACATTGTTCACAACGCCTGGCAGAGGATCAACAATGTCCTCCGCGGGGTCAAGAAGCAGAGCGATGTCGGCCCCCGCAAAGCCATGGGACGGAGCAAAGACGCAATCTGCATAACCTGGTGGCGGAGTGATGTCGTCCTCTGCAGGGTCAAGGAGGCGGAGCGACGTCCTCAGCCGAGTCAGGGAACTGAGCGACATCCTCGGAGGCCGTTAACCCCCCCAAAAGATTTCCTGGCTTGTGATCTAGACTGGCGATGCGATGAGCAGCTGCCGCAGCGAACCACACCACGACAGCGAGGAGGAATTCGCCTCTGCTCCACACACTCTCGGCCCAGCTCGTCCCGGGGGTGGGGGGCGAGCGGCCCCATCGCGACAACCGACGTGCAGACGGTGAAGAGGAATTCGCTGCCCTGCTTATGCTCCTCGACCTCTTGGCACAGCTCATCCCAGCTCTTTGCGTCCACGGCAACGAGCTTCACTGGAACGTTTTTTTCAGGATCGGGGTTTCCAGGAATCAGCTCCACCGGAACTTAAGTTTTAACATAGTTTTAACATAAACAATCCGCACATGGCGCTTGTCGCCATGGCGACCGCCAAGCGCGGTCACGTGCACAGTGAGACACGTCCATGACAATGTGCTTCATTTTGAATAAAAGTGCTTGAGTTTTTCCATTATAAAACACCACAAGAAAGTGATGGAAATGCATAAAATTAAATTTCATATTAATATATTTGTTTTTATATATAAACATCCAACGAGACATAAGAATTCATTTTTTATTGGCTATAACAATTGCTTCAACAGGATGACGTCTAGTTATCTGAGAATAAGGAATTGATCATGGATCATATTAATATGAAAATTTAATTTTATGCATTTCCACCACTTTCTTGTCAGTGTATATAAGTGTTTTATGAGGAAAAACACAAGCACTTTCCAGCCGTTTATTAAATATTAAGGACATTTCAAACCTTGAAACCACAACTTTTTAAATAAAGCTTTTATTTTCTTTAAATCAAGCCATGTTTGCAAGGAGAATATCATAACTACATGTCTATATAATGTATAATTATTTTTTATTATTATTATTATTATTATTGCAGCACCACAACTAACCACACCTCCTGATAATGTATTAATTCTAACCCCACCTGTTTTTACAATTGCGCTGCTCTGTCCCAGGTTACTGTCTGCGCTGAAGATACTTACTCCTTATTTTTGTGCCTGCACCGTTATCATGAAAATCGGCACCCTATCCTAATATTGTTGAAGATACTTGACCCCGAACATGTGTCTGCATCGCATACTTTTAGATGTCCAGCAACATCCTAGATTGTCACTGTGCTCAGCTGCCATGCTGCCACTTGACTACACCTGCACAACATTTATTTAGTTGTCTAATGATATTTAACTGCTGCACTTTGACAAAAGGCCTTATGCTTTCTTGCCAAATGTTGGGATACATTTGAGAGGCAGTCCTTTTCTATTATAGTAGTCTGGCTTAACCAATAGTAATAAAAATCTGTTTCACAGCGGTAAGTTTGATAACTTCAATAGATAATGGGAGTGGTGTTTATTTATGCATTTGCAGCAATAGCCTACCGTTTAAATTTGAATGTGTCTAATCCTGCTCGTTTATGATGTGCAATAAGTGCTTATTTACATTTTAATTGTTATTGGGATTTCTGTTTTTTCCAGCTGCTACCGGAATTTCGATAGCCTTATCGTTATGCGGTCTCTACAGGCAATAATAATTAAATGAACTGATGATATGAACTTAATATATACAATAAGCTATATTTCTTGTCATTATAACTCGGAAGTATTTTTAACCAAGGCTTGATTAAAAGTAGTCTGAAGCAATAAAACGGTCAATTACGTTTTGGAAGGCTGAATCCCAAATCAGACACATTGTGCACTACATAAGTCATTATTTCATACCCTGTGTAGGGATTCCATAGAAAACAGGAAGCCATTTTGGAATCAACCCAGGAAGCAGAATGCCCAAAGCATACGATGTCAACAAGATGGCAATGTTGTAGCCTATGATATGATCAGAAACTATTATAATAAATAGAAAATGATTTGAATTAGCCTGATTTTAACAAGAAACTTCTTCCTGTAGGGAAGACTTTAAGCACACATAAATATCCTGAGGTAACAAGCCTATTAAACCTTTCTTTGAAACTCAATGAACAAATGTGTAAGCTCAATTCATTCATTGTGGTTTATTCAAGTCATGTACGTAACAGATAACTGATTTGCGGTACAGTGCGGATATGGAATATAACTGACACAGTTAAATGCATTTAGCTACATCATCAGACAAATAAAAAAAAACACATACCATCTTCAAAACGACTCTATTTAGGTAAATATTATCTTATTTTCATTACTTTTATTATTTTTAACTTGTTTACAATTTAACACAAGTTGCATTTAACACAGGTGAATTAAATTTAATATTAATATATTTAATATTGAATATTTACTCACTACAATGTTGTCATGATTTATTTTTTTAGTAGATCCATTAAATATTTTTTTAGAATGCAGAACCATAGCTGTGATCAGTAGAATAAAGTGGATTGCTGATGTGGCTGTGTCTTTTCCACACTGTTGTTTTTCATGTAATGAGTAGTATATTAATAACGAGTGAGAGCCCAGTTCTAATCTCAAACACTGAAATTACTCAAAGCTCGTTTGTTGACATAGTTTATTTAAGGTTGACTAAAAATGTAAACTTTGCAACTCCCGTTGCACCTTGGAGGTTTTTTTTTTTTTACAAGGAAGACTTTATTCATCACAGTTCAGAAAACACCAGTTCCAGGAACCTGTAGTGACCCATTTACGCACATTTGCACACATCACAAAAAGCAGATGTTAGAGCTTAGAGGTTGGTTTCATATTACTTTTTGGAGTGTATTTGAAAATTCCTTTCACATTGTCTTTAAAGCAATTCTTATTTTCTTGCACACATTATTCTTATCTGTAATACACAGCACTTTCCTTGCACAGCTGATAAAGGACCTTTCTACAAAACGTCCTGTTTCTGTGGAAACTTTGTGCACTGCACTGTACAGTGTAACCAGGGTATAACTACTTTTGGTTACACTTTGCTATTACAAAAAGGAAAGAGGCAACACTGGGGAAGTACAGCCCTACATGTCTGGACCTCAGAATGACTCGGAGTCTGAAGAGGAGACATTTCGTGACTTTAGTATTATAAGGTTCTATCTGAGTTAAGAGTCGTTCTTAGATATGGGGCTTCAAAGTTTTGACATTCTAGCTAGCAAAACTCTAAAGTACTGTAATCTACATTTACAGCTCAACA
>JAOUQW010000004.1:18190401-18207187 GCA_028565825.1 Olivaichthys viedmensis
GTACACCTACCTTGTACCTACACTCATTGGCCATTTTATGAGATGCACTTACCATAGAAGTATTTAATTAATGACTGTAGACCATCTGTGCCTATGTGCAATTTGTTACCCCCCACTACAATGGAAAGGAGCACCACAGGACCACCACTGACCAGATATTAATTTGGGTGCTGGACTATTCTCAGCACAGCAGTGACAGAGACATGGTAGATGGTAGTGTGTGTGTGTGTGTGTGTGTGTGTGTGTGTGTGTGTGTGGCACTCTCTGTAGCAATCTCTGTGATTTTTAAACACCTCAATGTCCATGCTGGGTTGATAACAGTCTGCCAATCAAATAAATATCCAGTCACCATGTTGTGCTAAGAATAATATCTGGTTAACAGTGATTCTACAGTGATTTATTTCCATTGATAGACACAGTAGAGGGGTCTGACAATTTGTGCACAGAAACAGATAGGATACAGTCAGTAATTGAACACATACAAAGTGCACCTATATGGTAGGTGTACCTGATAAAATAGCCAATGAATGTAGGTACAAGGCAAGTCTACCTAATAAACTGGCATCTCAGTGTATATTCTGGTGTTAAATGCATTTGTCTTTCAGCTTGCAAAAATGAACTGAACTACCAGCTTCACCAAACAACAAAATAGCACACAGATGCAGATGAATTACCCATAAGCAAAAAGTTAAAAAGAGTCTTCCAGAGACTTAAGCAATGAAATATGAAGAATTTAGTCGCATTACACTATATAATTAGTTGCCCTATATAATGTGTAGAATTTAGTCTTTAAATTTTAAGTCTTAGTCTTTAAATTACGTAGTGCTATATAGTTAGAAAAACACTGTGCTGATCTACCAGAATACACATACACTACACAAACAGAATACAAAGCATTTACTGTCACACGTGACAACAGACTCTTCAGCTCATACTTCTAAAATTCTTCTTCCCAAATCCAAACATAAGAAACTCATAAGATGCATACAGAATCTTTATTAGTAGTAACAGGATTATTATTATCAGAAGTGTTACTACAGCACAGTACGACTACACTTTTTAAATTTAGCATACATGGACTAAGCCCTTTCCCCCATCACACCAAGCACTGTAAAAAGACACTGGTAGTGCTGCATAGAACCTAAAACGAGCCCTGATGCCTCAAGGGAAAAAAAAGGAATAATTCTGCATGACCCAACTATTTCACGGTCAAACTGCCTGCACAAATACAGGCTGCTAAAATTCTGCTGCGAAACTGTACCTGAGAAATGTGAGGGAAATTAAATAGAAGAATATAAAAGAATCCTCCCTGTGTCCACATAGGTTCCCTAAATTCACATCCCTAAATGTGAATGAGCATGTGTGTGTTGCCCTGCAATGAGATAGGCTCCGGATCCACTGTGACCCTGACCAGGATAAAACAGTCACTAAAGATAAATAAATAAATAAATATACAAGAAAATGGAGATATAGGTGATTCATAGGGCCTAATTAGCCCTGTAGGCCATGCGTCATGTTCTCCCCCTGTTCGTGTGGATACTCCCACCTTTGACAACTCTAAATTACCCCTAGGTGTGTGTGTGTGCGCATGTGTGATGCCCAGCAATGGATTGTCATCCCATCCAAAGTGTACTCCACTGTTACAGACAATGAATGAATAAATGAGAAGGCTCCAAGGACTCTTCTGGCCCAATGTAGGAATTACATAACAAAATTCTATGCATTTCTAAGACCAAGATAATGACAGCCTTGGGCAATAAACACTCTTTACTGTGAGTGGACAGTATAGTCTGAATAAAGTCCAGCATACTTTCTGAGGAATTCAGTGCCACAGGCTGCAAACCAGGACACACTCAGGTCTATAAGAAACAAAGCACACTCCAAACCACTCAATTTGTGAGGTGCTATATAAAGCATCAGAAGCACAATTGCTCTTAGAAACATAATGAAACATAATGATAAGATATTTAGCAAGGACTTGCAAAATCTGAGCAATTATGAGGAGAATATTTTGGGGAAGAGTTGTGTAAACACATTAACCAGAGTTTTTGCAATGTCAGATATGATATTCCCGCAACATCATGCCTTGCTACCTTACCCAAATGTAGATGCTATAAAAAGGCAAAGCATATCGTGACCTTAGTATTATAAGGTTCTATCGAGGTGAAGAGTCGTTCTGAGATCTGGGGCTTCAAAGTTTTGACATTCTAGCTAGCAAAACTCTAAAGTACTGTAACCTACATTTACAGCTCAATAAAGCCGACACTTGAAGATTACTTCAAATTAATATTATCAAAATTATGAGACGATTATAAAGTGGATTTTTGAACACTGGCCACAGATAGAACCTTATTATTCTGTAAACTCAAATACTGTATGGTTTTATAAGGTTCTATCTGGCTGTCTCTAATTAATCAAGCCCTCAATTTTAATAAATTACTAATAAATGGTATAACTCAGCTGAGAAAGACATTTTTAAAGCTGAAGATTTTCTAATGTGCCACAACGTTTACACATCGTAAGACCAGCAAACACGCTAAACCAAGACCAATCTTGTTTTATACACTTGTGCTGCAAAACATCTGCAGCTGAAAGTTTCTTTCTCTTCTGGTTCGCCATCCTGAGGTTTCAAGTCTGCTCTTTTCTGTCAGCGTATAAATAGAACCTGGATATTTATTGACCCAAGCTTTCTATGTTGTGTATTCATCCTGGATGCTGATTGGATAGCAGATAGAACCTTATTAAACCCAAGTTAACCTTTTTTTTTTTTTTATATTACACCAAAAACTTTGCAAAATTAAAAAATAACACCACAGGAGAATAAAGTATCCCCCAGTGATGAAGTTTATGTGGTTAACTCATTTTCGACCAAAATGCCAGATAGAACCTTATAATACTGAGGTCACGATTTATTTACCACCATTGGTTAATTGACCTATAGGAATGATAAAATCAAGTATCAACTTTTACTCAGATTGCTTACTGCTACTGTACAACTGTACTGTAAGCAACAGTAGCACATAGCTAGCCAGCTAGTTCGAATACACTAGCTCGCATTTACATTGCCACAGTATCTTGATTTGCATTGTCACGTTCTCATCGATTTATATAACAGTAGCCAATCCTGTCAAAATATACCACACCAACCAACAGTCTGTTCATCACTTAACTAGCTGGCTAGCTTAGCATGCAGGTTATGTAGCTAAAAGTTTCAGGCTACCATCTTGTTAACCTAGTTAGCATATCGGACTATGCTAGATTCAAGCAGTTGAGTCTGTTTTTAGTTTTATACGTAACTACTGAGAGTCTATATTTAATGGGAAAA
Source organism: Olivaichthys viedmensis (assembly GCA_028565825.1). NCBI lineage: Eukaryota > Metazoa > Chordata > Actinopteri > Siluriformes > Diplomystidae > Olivaichthys > Olivaichthys viedmensis. The sequence goes on from JAOUQW010000004.1 coordinate 18,193,727, forward strand.
AATGTGAAATTGGTACTGTGGTTACAACTTTAACCAAAATAGAAATATAATTGTAATAAGCCACCCAGAAGGAGTTAACTATTTAAAAAACACATTTTTGAGAACTGTATTTAATACAATTGTCATGGTCTCCACTGAAAACAACGCGAGTAATACCACCCCACACCGCCAGAGGTCACCATCACCTGAATACGACCATTTCTGGTTCACTCACCTGTTTCACATTTCACTATCACTTTCAGTATAAATAGCACACACTTACCTGGACTCTTTGTGAAGTCTTGCCTCTTTACTGATGACAATTCTGAGCGTTTGCTTACCTGGATTTCCTGGTTATCGTACCTTTTGCCTGTTTAACCGTTTCTGAGTTTTGTCTATCCCTTTTGTTTTGATTGCTGATTGTTTGACAACCTGGCTCTCTCGACCCCTGGCTTGTTCATTTGACTACCGCTATTGGATTACGTTTGTCAATAAAACGCTGCACTTGGATCCTACCCTGTGTTTGTGTGAATCTGGGTCTTCCAGCAACTCACTCAAATTATTTAGATTTTTGGTGTAGCATTTGACCCGGGGGGGAGGATTTTTGTAAATAGGCGTTTACCCTTTAGGAAATTACCAGAATAGAACACACTTTTCAACCACAGATACCACAGTTTCAATATTTGTCTTATCATCTCACCCACAACCACAGAAATTGAGAAGTGAGACCCTGACTCTGGACAATTAAGACAAGATGGTGATTAGATTCATGTTTGGTTGCTTAAAGACCCCCTGCACTCAAAAACGTTAACGGTTAAAGCCTCCTCTTGGATGGCTTATTATGATTATATAGATATCTGGGTATTTGGGTTAAATTTATTACAACAGTGCAAGTTTAACATTTTTTCAATTGAAACAGAGACATTCACAGCACTTCCGTAAAAAAACTACTAAAAAAACATATCAGTTCTGTTTTGTACGTCACGAAATAGCTAGAACCTATCACGGTCCAATATAGTTGTCGACGGAATACATTAAATATATATTGAAATATATTCTATTTATATTTAATTATACCTTGGAAATATATTACAATATTTTCCATTTCCATATGGGTGTAAAGGTGCAACACTACACTATGAGCTCTTATTTGTACGAGGATGAAACCCTCATGTCAGGATGCAGAAAAAAAAAAAGGAATTAAAAAAACCACCAGCCAGCTAAGACGCAGAGGTGACCTTACAAAGAGGTGTGGTTTGTACTACACCGGAGTGATTTCAAAGAAATGGAAAATTGCTGTCGTAACAGAAAGTGAAGGTACATATGGTTACTGTAGATACAATTGGGCCAAATTCGATCACGCACATTTCACACAAAACAATCACATCATGTAATGTTCACATTGAGCATCAACTAAACTTTATGGAAATAAGCGGGAAACAGTTCAAGGAGAGGTAGTGGGATAAATTGTATCCTGAGTGGTCAGTAAGTTAAGAATGTGAACAAATTGGTGTTTGCTTCTTACAAAATCTTCCTGAACTAGAACTGGGTGTCAGAAATGAGCGGTAGCCTAAAATATAAAGGAAGAACTCGTTTAAGAAAAATGCATTAACCATTTTCAGAGCACACTGAGAAAAGGCCATCATTATGCTGCAGACGGCATGCTTCAATGAGAGAGCTGCTGCTGCGTTTTAGTTAATACTGTAAAGCTTTGGGCTGACAGATAGATAGATAGATAGATAGATAGATAATCTTGATGGCATAATAAGCATACATTGCATGTTCACTAGAATATGTTTAGTTTTGGTTCTGGTTTTGGTATTGCTTTAAGGCCAATATGTCTTCTGAAAAAACAGTCTTCAGGCGTTTCCACTGTAGGTACGAGACTCAAACCTCAAGTTTACATGGGTGTGATGGGATTCTGGCCTTTAGGGAAATGGAAGAGGATTTATTTAGACTAGAATGAGGATGTAAAAACAGGTTTCAGGAGTCAAATCCTAATTACTTTTAAGTCTTGATTTATCAAAATCTGCCCATTGCTATTAGTAGAGAGAGTTTTAAATTTAAAAATAACAAAAATTGTCGCTCAAAGTCCTAAAGTAATGAGACAAACAGCATCTTCACTGTCCAGTGTGCATCAGCCCTAGCTTTACTTTTTTTTAAAAGCATGAAAGTAGCTAGACGTTTACTATGGTGACATCCGATGGCAATCTCTCTCGAGCTATCTCAAAAAAATCCCCTCCCTCACATGTTGTGTGGTTTGTGGTCATGCAGCATAGCTGCCTATACTTGACAACATGCTGACATGAGTCGCTCAAAGTTTCAGTTTGAGACAAAAGGACAGATGACACTATACGTTAAAGCTTTTGCTTGTGCTTACTATGGCAGGTAGAGTCATGTGGTGGACTATTATGGATTCTTGAGTTGTTTTACATCGGAACCTGTCTGGGTACTGGAGGTGATGGAGACTGTAGAACTTTTGGTGCTTGTTGTTGCTGTGTTTATTAATAAAGGTAGGTCTGTCTCTTGCTACAGTTATGTAACATCTGCTGCTGTGCAGCACTTGTCATACTCAATCAACAGCCACAAAAGACAGATGTTACTGATAAGCTTCCTAACCAGTACAGATGTTAACTAAAGATTTGACTGATTTCATTGGTGAAATTGGAGTCATTTTCCGAGATACAAAATGACCCAGCATGGCTATGAACTAAATATTGAAAATTACCTTATGTAATATAATGTGACTTTGTATTGTACTGTAAATATATTGTCACATAATGAAACAACTCAAATCAAAACAAAATAAATCAAATAAAACACGATGAAGACTTTTGGTGACCAGGTGACGAGCCTATGGAAGTTCTTAAACCCCTTGAAAATTGCTTAAATGAAACTATACTAGCAAAAATAAAATTTAAGACAGTGATGTCTGAGAATATCTGCAAATGCAACACCAGATTGTGGATCAGGATGACATGAAAAGTAGTGAAGTGCACATTCTTGATCTTGACAACATTCCTGACCATGATGTCCTTGTAGGTGCAACATGCAGTGTCTCGAGTCCACAATGTTATAAAAATAGCACTCGACCCGAAGATGATTTTTTATGTGTATGGGAGGACCGAGACCATTTTCCGAAAGCAATTTATACACTTTTTATGCTGTAAGTATTATTTTGTTTAATTATGTTTCATTATCTATGGCTGTACTGATGCCAACACATCAGTACAAAAATAATTATTTCTCAAATTTGAGTGAGATGCATAATATACAACAGCCCAACCACTTAGCATCTAAAATTCTTGCAACCATTTTGGTACAGCAATCAGTAAAAATGTACAGTAAATGTATTAAAATAGCTTTGCAATGTCCCGACTCCTTGTTTCTCTCCAGAAGTTCGTCTGTTAATGATTCCTCATACGCTAACCAGTTCAGAGCTGACAAAAGGTTGTCCAAATTGCTACTTGTAGAATCTCTAATTACGACACGTCTGTTGGACATATGGGTGCAGAAGCAAGTAGGCAGCATGACCTGCAACTCCCCAACCATCTCTGTGGTCCTTAGTAATTCAGGTAGGACTCTTGACTGAGAGATTGATTGAATCAAACCACTATATGCTTACTAAAGCTTACCATATGCTTACAAAAACACCCTCAGTTTGTGTGTGTGTCTCTAGGTGTGTTCTCTTTACTGTGCTAAAGTGATTGATAGCTCTTGTTGCTCACAATTTTTGTGCATTATTTGACAAGTTGGTCTTCATCGGCTTGTAAGATTGTATCAAGCACAGTTTGAATGCTTGTACCACTCTTGACTACAAGCACTTCCTGCAACTCTTGTGTTTAGTCGTGACTCTTTGGTCTTCTTGCATTTGTTTTGCACTGATCAATTGGTGGACACTTAGTCTTGCGGCACTTATATCCCTGCCATCTGCTATTACTGTTTTAACTCTCGACTTGGGTTGTATTCTGCCTCACTTGTAAGTCGCTTTGTAAAAAAAATAAAAATATTCCAAATGAATAAATGCAGATTTACAGCTACAGTAAATTAACAACAGTAGATCAGCCTACTTTGCTAAAATGGCTCCTGAAGATGGCAAAATATTGGCAAAATTTTCTAAAGTCAAAAGTCTGGTAGCTCATTGTTACAATTTTTTCACTTTGTCAACAGTTAAATACAGTTCCCCCACTATAGAGAAAAAGATAAGGTCAGCTGCAATGCTCACATTAAGCTGGCCAAGAGTGAATGACAACAAAGGTGCTATTCATGAGATCAGATGGAAGAAGACTAACAATTCATGGCAGAACGTAAGGCATCTCTTAAATATTTTCTGTGATCCTCTATGCAGTGTTGTGATGTACTAATCTTATGTATTATCCAATTGCAGAAAACCTTTGAGACTGAGGATGGAAAAAACAAAGGTTTGTTTCTCTTCAAAGTTATTTTGACCAAAGCTTGATGTCCTCCAAATGTATTAGGACAACAAAGTAGAAAAATGCTACTTTACAATCAACCAAAACTGTTAAAAAAGAATACATACATTTTAGCAACTGCTGGGGTTGGGAAGTTAATATAAAACAAACCAGAATGGCATGAAACAATATTGTCCCGATATTGACTCGATAAGTCTCAAATATGGTCAAGACAGAGATGATGATACCCCAAATGAAAAAGAAATGTATTGTACAATTTAATAGTTTTTCATAACATTATTTTTATTAGCATTATTTTTTTTTAAAGGAAATCAGATTCTCTGCTCCTCTACCACCGATGCTGCTTCACTGCAGTCTGCTTAGCACAGCAATGTCAGCATCCCTGTCTAAAATTCAGTTTGGATTTGTAAATCATAAAGAATTCTCCTATGAAACCAAGTAAAAACACAGGGCTGAATGCTGTTTTTTAGTCTTGGTCTTGTGTTGGTCTTAACTACAATACTGATAATGACTGAGAATGTCAAACCACTAAAACAGAAGCAGCTTGGATACTGAAAGAAACAAATTCTTGATCTTACCACTAGCAAAGTAATTGTGCATAGCAACAGTAACAATGTGGACTATATATATATTAATGTACCGTACTGAGCCATCGGCAAATCATTGTAAAATGAAATCCAGACCTTATAAAATTGGTAACGTATTAGCATTTTACATTTTATGATCCACAAAAACATGAAAAATGAGTCTAGGGTATTTGATGAGATGAATATGTCAATTTAACAGAGGCAACTTTTATGGATCTAAATGTGTTTCCACACATTTTAGATGAATGGGATTCCTACAAATTGCAGCTACAGGAGGATGCAGTGTACCAGGTCCAAATTCGACGCAAGGCCAAGCAAAGCGTCCTCTGGAGTGACTGGAGCCAGACCTCTGATATTCCCATTGGTAAGTATGGAAGTGCCTGATGATGATGATAATAATAATAATAACAACAATAATAATAGTAATAATAATAATAACAGCAACTTTTATTTATGTTGCACCTTTAAAATGCAGCATTTAAAATTTTAAATGAAACAGACAACTAGGATAGAGAGGCTCGGACAGGCTGCAGTGGTTTTAACAAACTGTAGTCTGCCAATTGCATTTTAATAAACAAAGCATTACAGTGATCTAAGTGAGAAAAGATGAAAGCATGCCTCAACCTTTTAGCATCTTACAGTATGAGGTAGGGTCTAACTCATGCTATGCTTCATAGTTAATTATCAATTTGTGCTTTAATGTCAAGTCAACCTGAATGAAGTGGGCTATGTAAATCTCAGGCATTTTCAGGGGTTATTGATGATAACCTGTGTTTAACGAGTGAACATAATCTGCTTTTTTGCAGAAATTCAACAGCCTGTTGTCCACTGGAAAGAAATAAAGCATGCAGGAAAACGAAAAATCAAACTCAGTTGGAATGTAAGTTTCTGATCAAGTGCTGAAAAAGCAGGTGGTGCAGAAATTGTACTTCTAGGATATTTCTAAAGAAGCAATGGACTGCAAAAAGGCCATAGAGAAGTTTGTATAATAATATGGATGACTTCTGTTTTGTACAAATTTTCTTTCAGACACCACCTCGTGAAGCCTCTTTTGGAGGCGTCACATACAACCTGACTCTGAATCTGCCTTGTGAAAAGACGAAAAATAAAACCACTAACAATAACGCTTATAAAATTTCAGTTACTTATTCTGAAGCCAGGATATCTATCGTTGCTATAAACAATGTAGGAAGCTCTCCTTCTCAGGAGATCATAATTCCACCCGTTGAACATTTAAAATGTAAGTATGTTTTTAGAATTAGTGCATGTGTGTGTGTAAAAAACATGGGACTGATGGGGAAAAAACAGGTGTCATCTCTCAGTTACATTTCTGTTTGTGTCTCTCAAAGACTGCGACAATGATTCACTGCCACGACATAGACACTACTGCTTAGAGTGGTATAAGCTTATAGATGGCGAGACCCGGCCAGCAAAAGTAAACACCTCGAAGTCTGCTACCCTTGAGGACATTAAGAAAAGTAAGGATAAAAAATATGAACCAAATGTTACTAAAAGGTACAATATGGCTATCATATGTGGGGGCAATATTCCACTGTAACGTATGAGTTTGATTTCAGATATGGAGAAATTTGTGCGTTATTACTACTTTCTTCACACTGGACGTAATCAGGAGCGGTGCACAGACGTCATGTGTCCCATTTATTCTACAGAAGGTGGTAAGTTTATTATAAGTAGGACTATGATGGTTGTACCTGGTGCTGAAAAGAAGTTGTACAAAATCACCCATTAACAAGGGTTGTTTTTGTTTTTTTACAGCACCTGTTGCTCAACCAAAAAATGTCACAGTTTTAAATATCACACATGAGTCGGCTGTGCTGTGGTGGAGCTTGATTCCAGTGCAGGAACAGCGCGGCTTCCTGAAGGATTACGTAATATGGATCTCAAGAGAAGGCCACGCAGGTGAGGGCTTTTCGCTATTGTTATAACGCTCATGAGACAGTATGCATGTAAATGGGGATATTTGCATGTTATCTAATATTTAAACCCCCAATCTGAGTTCACAAAAACTGGTAAACAGGTAAAATGGTACATAGGTAAAACACCTATGTACATTAAGACCCTGATTTATTAAAGGTTTGCAAAATCACACGTCTTGTCCATTTTGCACGCTTACCTTAATGAATATGCAATTTGTGATGTTTCTACCTAAAAGTGCAAAATATAGGGCGCTGTCTATGCGAATACAATAGTTTATAACACCCACAGTGTGATTTATTAAGCCTGAAAGTCACTTTGAGAATAGCGATTGTGTGTGTAAATGAATACCATCGAATTTGGGGAAGCCCGTTTGAAGACAAGATCTATTTGAAGACAAGATTACAGACATTAAGACAAGACATTATTTCATTAAAGTTTCTCAAAACTATGTCTCAGTATGTCAAAATAATGAGAAAGTTTCTTGAAATTAGGACTTATTATTACTGCAGTAAATTTGATTTAAGATTTATTATTCGCCTGGGCTATCGAGAACAATTATCACACACAAAAACCTCATCTAAATATCGTTTCCTCCTCCTACTTTGCATGTGATGTTATTTACACAATTATTCTTTATTATTCTGAACCGCAACATGGCCACTAACCATACACACAAATTTTCAGATCACACACAAAATTTACTCTCTTTGTTTGAAATGAAATTAGGGCCTAAGTGTGTTTACCTTTTTGTCTCTGTCAGAGCTAGTCCTGAGGACGCCATGGTGATGTCTGCAATTTCTGTTTGGGGCTTTAATACTACTACTACTACTACTACTACTAATAATAATAATAATAATAGTAATTTAAGGATACCTTTTAGCATTTTGACAATTTTGAATTTTCACCCTTTAATATATCTCTATTGTTTTTCTCAGCTTACCATCAAGTGCCAGCGAATCAAACCAGTTTCCTAATCGGGAACCTTGACGCAGGCTTCCTTTATACAGTCCATATTGCTGGGCAAACTAAAATAGGAGCTGGGCCTAATTCCACCATGACCTTTTCCACGCCCAGATATGACAATGGTGCATATCTTATTCTTTTTTTTATTTATTAAAAAAGTGCTTCCTTTAAGTGTAGCAAAAGTATTTATATTACTCAATATTGTAAAGCAGGGTAGTAACAGTATGAAAGATGTCTTCTTAGTACATAATGGTATCTATTTATAACTTCACATTTTGATATGATATTATTTAAGAGGATGATATTAAACGACAGGGTATGGCATGGCATATATTGAAGTATTTGGTTAAGGAAACGGCTATAAACATAGTATATTTTTAAATGAACTTGTTAAGAGAATTGCTCTTAGCCTTTGGTAGTTTATCATCATTTCCCCCCCTTATTTTCTCCTGGTTTGTTTTTTACTTCAAATACAAGTCTACTCTGTAGACTTTAAAGTATGTCTAGGATCATATTATAGTTGTGAAATCTTTTTAGGTCTTTTTTTTTGTAAGATTCAAAACAAAGTTATCACCAACGATTATCCTCTCTCTCAGGGTTGAAGATGAACAAGATCATCCTAATCGTGTGTGCAGTTGTGTTTCTGCTTTCAGTTGCGTTGTCTGTTGCTATCAGAAGGTGAGGAGATCAGCACAAATCTAGTTTATTAGAGGATCATTTTCATGTTCAGCACAATTTGCATATGACTTTTTGAATTCAGTAGTCTCTCATTTGCTTTAACTACATCATAAATATATCTTAGAAAATCTTTGCTTCAGTATATTTAAGCGTTTGATCTATGTTCCAGGCTAAGGAGTAAGCTGTTACCAATGATCCCAAGTCCTGTGATCGCTGCAACGACTATCCATCATCTAGACAACCAGGTTAGAAGGCCTGAATAATATTAAATCGTGTTGGTGTATTTTTCGGTTGATGTTTAAACCTATGACTTCAAAAGCAGGAATCACCGTGTTCTATTTACTGATGGCAGCAACATTTGATACATAAGGATGTGGTCATGTCAGCGAAAGCAACCAAAAAAAAAAAAAATCACATACACATTGCACAGTGCAGCATGAACGTTTTGCAAAACTTAAAGTTCAGAAACTGTGTGTGTTTGTACAAGTTGGTGGATGTCTGAGCTGATTGATTTACTGTTGTAGAATATGAGGGCCGTGACGGAGGAGGTGCACGAAGTCATTCTCCTGTGCCGTGGTGATCAGGATAAACACAGCCGCTCTCCCAAGCAGAAACACAGCGCTTTACTACATGGTTGTGAGGTCAGTGTGGATGACGACGAGGAAGATGAAGAGGAGGAAACTCATATTCCTGGCTTAAGCTTTATTTGCAAACCAAGTTCCTTTAGGAACCCTAATTATAAAGGACAGATTCTTAGGTTTCCTGAGCCCCTGGACAAAGGCCAGACGGAAAGCTCTGAGGTCAGCACGCCCTCATACAAAAATGGCCTGTTTTTTGAAAACAGAAGTTTGGACAATGAGGGAACATCAGTGCAATCATAATACAAAGTTTATTGGAAGCATTATTGGAGAACTACGATCTGCGAGTGAACGGCCCCTGGTAAAATCACCACTGTGTGGCTCTTTTAATTTATAATTCCACGATGAATGAGTTGCTCAGCTTTGTTCGCTCTACAGAATCCCTCATATTTTTAAAGAAACGCTTGAAGACTCATGTCTTCTGACAATGCATAAACTCACTCAACATTCTCTTTCTGTGTGTGTGTTTGTGTGGATATGTCTAGGAGTGCTCCCTTTTGTTGGCTGTTACTTGTTGAGGTGATCCATGACATGTGTTGCTTTCAGTTTTGCAGATGCTGTCTCACTTGTAATTTGCTTTGGATAAAAACATCACCCAAATGAATAAATGTAAATGTATCGGAGCACTTACATTTATAAGTACAAACATATAAGAGGTTAATGTGGTGGAACACATAAACTATTTTAGGACAATTGGAACTGCTAAGTGGTAATTTGCAAGTAATTTGCGCAAAATAAAAAAAAAGTTTCGGATATCTCCATATTTACTTTCTTTGTTACTTAGCAAACTGACGATGGAAATAACCAAGTTCTGAGAAATGACCTGACAACTTCTCAGTAAAAAGTTCAGTTGGCTGTGATTACTCACTCAAACGCCCAGTTGTGGTCGCAGGTATGGGTTTTTGTTTTAGTTTTTGAGTAAAACTGCTGAGCTAAAACCATCAACTACATGTTTGGGACACATTGACATTTGACATCATAATGAAGAAAGTGATACATTAAGAACAGATTGACTGTATGATAAGCAAGTGACCTGAAATAGTGAAAATGTGTTTGGCAGCAATGATCTGCCCACAGATCGGATATAACTCTGTTTACACTATATTCAGATAAAAATCAATAGGAAATGAATTAATTGTATCTGATTTGGTGTTTGACATAGTGGTTTAACAGTAGTTTCAATAAGGGCCAAAGACCAATAAATTAACATGAAAGGGATGTGTTCATAGCTACCATTACATATTCGTTTTAATTTTCATTTACACCAACAATCTATAAAAGAGAAAGTTATGATGTGATCAAGTGATGACAAAAAAGCTTTGCACACATGCATGAAAACGTTGGTGCAATGAAACAGCTGTGGACCATTTGGAACATTTCTGTGATTTCTTTTGACAGATGAACAGGTACTTACTTTTTAAAAAGTTTGACTTTTCTCTAAAAAAAAAAACACGTTATAAAATTATTGGCAGCTCTAATGAATATTTCAAATAAATGCTAACAAATAGTCATCCTTAAAGAAATCTTTCTTTCTTTATTTATTAATTAATAGTTCTCAGTCTCCAGAAACTCTATTGTTGTCTTTTAACAGTTCCTTTTCCCCTGGGGTGTATATATGTCTAAATATAAGGTTGCACATGTGTATATTTCCTGTCATCCATCACCATGCACTTTTAACACAAAAGAGAGAGATGGTCGCTGACCTGCACAAGTCAAGCAGTTAAAAATACCATTAAACACAAAATACCATTAAGCACAAAAAAGTTTTAAAAGTCTGGATCAGTTTAAGCCAGGAATTGGATGCATAGGCATATACAATAAGGAAGGTGGCGAGTGACGCAAAGAAGAACCCAAAGATCACAGTTTCAGAATTGCACAGTTTACTTGATACTTGGGGTTTTCAAGTTTCAAAATCAACTATTAGACGGCACCTTTATGAGAACAAGCTGTTTGGGAGGGTTGCAAGAAATAAACCCTTCCTGAACGGAACCCACAAAATGTAGCACCTGAACTTCACCAAGTGTCAATGGAACTACAACTGGAATCCTGTGTTGTTATCAGATGAGACCAAAATTGAACTTTTTTTTGCCATCAAACAGCATTGCATGTTTGACAAAAAAGGGAACTTCATACAAGAAAAAGCGCCCATGCCCAGTGGTGGTTCATTGATGCTTTGGTGCTGTTTTGTGGCTAGTGGTCCAGGGGCTTTTATGAAAATTGATGGCATCATGATTTCTGCTAAGTGCCAGGATATTTTAGCCTAAAACCTGGTTGCCTTTGCCAGAAGGTTAAGACTTGGCCCTAGATGGATTTTTCAACAAGATAGCGACCCCAAACATACATCCAAATCAACATAGAAATGATTGTGAGAACACAAAATCTCCTATGTCTCCGGATTTGAATCCGATGAAACACATGTGGACTGAATTGAAGAGGGCAGTCAACATGCATAAATCTAATAATATAAAGGAGCTTGAAATGTTCTGCATGGAGGAGTGGTCCAAGATCCCTCTATACGTGTTTTCACCTTTGTTAGACATTACAAAATGAATGGTGTCAATTATTCTGGAGTTGACTGTAAAGAAGAGGGTTACAGTAGCAGCCCGTTTGAAGTGTCACCCTTTGCTGCCATCTGGTGGACACTTTAGTACAACACAATCTGTTCTTCATTAAACTTCAGACCAAAACAACTCTGTCAGAGGCCAGCAGTTTATTTTAAAAGTTGGATAGGTGAAAGTAATCTTGATGCTCTTTCACTTAATACATTTTATATTTGTAGTTTGTCATCACAATTCTTGTGAGGCAATCCATGTGTAGATATAACAGTACTGTGTTTCACAATTTTTCCTCACAAAACAAGGGCGTAATTTGGGTATGGCAAGGTATCGCAGTGGACATACCTTTGATTTGTTGAGGAAATCAGAAAAATAAAGGCCTAATTGAAACAAATAATTTATTTTACATATAATAACAAGCAGCCTGATATTTTGCGGCGATACTACACCTAACTATACTAGTGTGTGTGTGTGATAGCAAAGACTGGGAGCTGCAGTAACAGCAGAGTGTAAACACACAACTGCATTACTAAATGATAATTAATGCCTTTGTGCACTTTTGACATGATGTATATGTGTGATATATGTGTCATAGTTGTATAACTGTTCTATTTGTTCATTATATGGTTGCTACTATGCCACATCGGATTTTACTTGATTGTTTTAGTTGTTCTTGCAGAACATAGCTTCAGAGTTCATTAGCCAATGCACTACCAGACTGGGAGAGGTCTCTATTATTTCCCCACACTTAGCAAAGTTCTTTATTTTTCTTCTTTTTTTTAAATATAGGCATATTTAGAGAGGCTAAGAAAGACATATATGTGTTCATATTGAAGGATTTTTTGTTTCTTGTGGCCTTTTAAATGATACCTCTGCAGCAAAATCATGATGTGATGTCACATTGCTACATCTTGGCATGTGCTGAAATCGTCCCTTAAAGGAACGGCTTGTAGTTTTTAGAGGCCCCTGCTGCCTATGAGGTTAATTGCAAATGCAAAAAAAACCAAAAAAACATTGACAAGCCTTCCCTTTCCCCCAACCAGCCCCATCGGCTCTTTTGAAACTATATTATGCTCAGTGAGTTACCTTTCAGGGAAAATGGCAGGGGTGGAGCCACAGGGGATCAGTAAAAATCTGAAAAGCCCCTTCAGTGCCCCTCTTCTGTCACTCACCACACCAAGGACCACATTGGATGATTTAAAAAGACGCTTCTTAATATTCATTCAATTATCTTAATTTGCCAAGAATCTCCAGTCATCCATACCAACTGAATTTAATTCTGAACATCACTTTGAGTTCCTTGGGGGGTTGCACACTGACTTGTGAAACTTTAAATTGATAGATCCTCGATTTGAAAAGTAAGAGTCGACTAAGCCTTCAGCACTCATATTTCGTTATCAAAAAAAGAGCTATTTTTTACCAGTGAAGTCAAATGCAAGTGATGCTTCCAAAGAAACACAGGTTCGAGGATATTGGATGCTGTTTTTCCTTAAAGCTGGATACTGGATGCTGGAGCAGAGTTAGTAAACCGATGAGTGGATTTTCAGCTCTCTCTCTCAGCTTTTCTCACCTGCTATGATAACCTCTGAGTTCTTCATACCTACAAAAAAAAAGGACAAAAAGGACAATTATGTGAGACTGCTGTTCATAGACTTCAGTTCAGCATTCAACACCATCATCCCACAGCAGC